>CM060963.1:35329570-35929570 GCA_030765045.1 Tenodera sinensis | reverse complement strand
AGATTGCTCGTTGCCATTGCTCGTTGACATCGCTCGTTGCCATTGCTCGTTGCCATTGCTCGTTGCCATTGCTCGTTGCCATTGCTCGTTGCCATTACTCGTTGCCGTTGCCGTTCCCGTTGACGGTTTCCCGTTGTCCGTTGCCATTGCCCATTGCCCGTTGCCCGTTGCCCGTTGCCGCTTTACCCGTTGCCCGTTGCCCGTTGACCGCTGCCCGCAGCCCGCTGTCCGCTGCGCGTTGCCCGCTGTCTGCTGCCTGTTCCCCGTTGCCCGCTGCCTTTCGCCCGTTGCCCGTTTCCCGTTTCCCGTTTCCAGTTGCCCGTTGCCCGTTGCCCGTTGCCATTGCCCGTTGCCATTGCCCGTTGGCACTGCCCGTTGCCATTGCTTGTTGCCATTGCTCGTTGCCATTGCTCGTTGCCATTGCTCGTTGTCATCGCTCGTTGCCATTGCTCGTTGCCATTGCTCGTTGCCATTGGTCGTTGCCATAGGTCGTTGCCATTGCTCGTTGCCGTTGCCGTTGCCGTTTCCGGTTTCCCGTTGCCCGTTGCCATTGCCCATTGCCCGTTGCCATTGCCCATTGCCCGTTGCCCGTGACCCGTTGCCGCTTTACCCGTTGCCCGTTGACCGTTGCCCGCTGCCCGCTGTCCGCTGCCCGCTGTCTGCTGCCCGTTGCCCGTTGCCCGCTGCCTGTTGCCTGTTGCCCGTTGCCCGTTGCCATTGCCCGTTGCCATTGCCCATTGGCACAGCCCGTTGCCATTGCTTGTTGCCATTGCCCTTTGCCATTGCCCGTTGCCATTGCCCGTTCCCATAGTTCGTTGCCATTGCTCGTTGCCATTGCTCGTTGCCATTGCTCGTTGCGATTGCTCGTTGCCATTGCCCGTTGCCATTGCCCGTTGCCATTGCTCGTTCAATTGCCCGTTGCCATTGCCCGTTGCCATTGCCTGTTGCCATTGCTCGGTTCCATTGCTCGTTGCCATTGCCCGTTGCCATTAACCGCTGCCATTGCCCGTTGCCATTGCCCGTTGGCATTGCCCGTTGCCATTCCTTGTTGCCATTGCTCGTTGCCATTGCTCGTTGCCATTGCTCGTTGCCGTTGCTCGTTGCCGTTGCCGTTCCGTTGCCTTTGCCATTGCCCGTTGCCATTGCCCGTTGCCCGTTGCCCGTTGCCCGTTGCCCGTTGCCAGTTGCCCGTTGCCCGTTGCTTTTGCCCGTTGCCCGTTGCCTGTTTCCCTTGTCCGTTACCCGTTTCCCTTGCCTGTTGCCCTTTGTCTGTTGCCCGCTGCCCGTTGCCCGTTGCCCGCTGCCCGTTGCCCGGTGCCATGCTTCCCGCTGCCCGTTGCCCGCTGCCCGGTGCCAGCTGCCCGTTGCCCGCTGGCCGTTGCCCGTTGCCCGTTCCCCGCTGCCTGTTGCCCGTTGCCGGTTGCCATTGCCCGTTCCCCATTGCCCGTTGCCATTGCCCGTTGCCATTGCCCGTTGCCATTGCCCGTTGCCATTGCCCGTTGCCATTGCCGGGTGCCATTGCCCGTTGGCATTGCCCGTTGCCATTGCTCGTTGCCATTGCTCGTTGCTATTGCTCGTTGCCATTGCTCGTTGCCGTTGCTCGTTGCCGTTGTTCGTTGCCGTTCCTCGTTGCCATTGCTCGTTGGCGTTGCTCGTTGCCGTTGCTCGTTGCCGTTGCCGCTGCCGTTGCCATTGCCATTGCCCGTTGCCCGTTGCACGTTGCCATTGCCCGTTGCCCGTTGCCATAGCCCCTTGCCCGTGACCCGTTGCTCGGTGCTCGCTGCCCTTTGCCCGCTGCCCGCTGTCCGCTGCCCGTTGCTCTTTGCCCGCTGCCCGTTTCCCGTTGCCCGTTCTTGTTGCCCGTTGCCCGTTGCCCGTTCTTGTTGCCCGTTGCCCGTTGCCCATTGCCCGTTGCCATTGCCCGTTACCATTGCCCGTTGCCATTGCTCTTTGCCATTGCCCGTTGCCATTGCTCGTTGCCATTGCCCGTTGCCATTTCCCGTTTCCACTACCCGTTGCCATTGCCCGTTGCCAGTGCTCGTTTCCGTTGCTCGTTGCCGTTGCCATTGCCCGTTGCTCGTTGCCCGTTGCCCGTTGCCCTTGCCCGTGGCCCGTGGCCCGTTGCCCGTTGCCCGTTGCCCTTGCCCGTTACCCGCTGCCCTTGCCCGTTGCTCGTTGCCCGTTGCCCGTTGCCCGTTGCCCGTTTCCCGTTACCCGTTGCCCGCTGCCCGTTGCCCGTTGCCCGTTGCCATTGCCGGTTGCCATTGCCCGTTGCCCATTGCCAGTTGCCATTGCCCGTTGCCATTGCCCGTTGCCATTAACCGTTGCCATTGCCCGTTGCCATTGCCCGTTGCCATTGCCCGCTTCCATTGCCGGTTGCCATTGCCCGTTGGCATTGCCCGTTGCCATTGCTCGTTGCCATTGCTCGTTGCCGTTGTTCGTTGCCCGTTGCCCGTTCCTCGCTGCCTTTCGCCCGTTGCCCGTTGCCCGTTTCCCGTTTCCAGTTGCCCGTTGCCCGTTGCCCGTTGCCATTGCCCGTTGCCATTGCCCGTTGACACTGCCCGTTGCCATTGCTTGTTGCCATTGCCCGTGACCATTGCCCGTTGCCATTGCTCGTTGTCATTGCTCGTTGCCATTGCTCGTTGCCATTGGTCGTTGCCATTGCTCGTTGCCGTTGCCGTTGCCGTTGCCGGTTTCCCGTTGCCCGTTGCCATTGTGCATTGCCCGTTGCCCGTGACCCGTTGCCGCTTTACCCGTTGACCGTTGCCCGTTGACCGTTGCCCGCTGCTCTCTGTCCGCTGCCCGCTGTCTGCTGCCCGTTGCCAGTTGCCCGCTGCCCGTTGCCCGTTGCCCGTTCCGCGCTGCCTTTTGCCCGATGCCCGTTGCCCGTTTCCCGTTTCCACTTGCCCGTTGCCCTTTGCCCGTTGCCCGTTGCCCGTTGCCCGTTGCCATTGCCCGTTGCCATTGCCCGTTGGCACTGCCCGTTGCCATTGCTTGTTGCCATTGCCCGTTGCCATTGCCCGTTGCCATTGCCCGTTGCCATTGCCCGTTCCCATAGTTCGTTGCCATTGCTCGTTGCCATTGCTCGTTACCATTGCTCGTTGCCATTGCTCGTTGCGATTGCTCGTTGCCATTGCCCGTTGCCATTGCCCGTTGCCATTGCTCGTTCAATTGCCCGTTGCCATTGCCCGTTGCCATTGCCTGTTCCCAATGCTCGGTTCCATTGCTCGTTGCCATTGCCCGTTGCCATTAACCGCTGCCATTGCCCGTTGCCATTGCCCGTTGGCATTGCCCGTTGCCATTCCTCGTTGCCATTGCTCGTTGCCATTGCTCGTTGCCATTGCTCGTTGCCATTCCTCGTTGCCATTGCTCCTTGCCATTGCTCGTTGCAATTGCTTCTTGCCATTGCTCGTTGCCATTGCTCGTTGCCATTGCTCGTTGCCGTTGCTCGTTGCCGTTGCTCGTTGCCGTTGCCGTTGCCGTTACCTTTGCCATTACCGTTGCCATTGCCCGTTGCCAGTTGCCCGTTGCCCATTGCCCGTTGCCCGTTGCTCTTGCCCGTTGCCTGTTGCCTGTTTCCCTTGTCCGTTACCCGTTTCCCTTGCCTGTTGCCCTTTGTCCGTTTCCCGCTGCCCGTTGCCCGCTGCCCGGTGCCAGCTGCCCGTTGCCCGCTGGCCGTTGCCCGTTGCCCGTTCCCCGCTGCCTGTTGCCCGTTGCCGGTTGCCATTGCCCGTTGCCCATTGCCCGTTGCCATTGCCGGTTGCCATTGCCCGTTGCCATTGCCCGTTGCCATTGCCCGTTGCCATTGCCCGTTGCCATTGCCCGTTGGCATTGCCCGTTGCCATTGCTCGTTGCCATTCCTCGTTGCCATTGCTCGTTTCCATTGCTCGTTGCCGTTGCTCGTTGCCGTTGTTAGTTGCCGTTCCTCGTTGCCATTGCTCGTTGCCATTGCTCGTTGCCGTTGCTCGTTGCCGTTGCTCGTTGCCGTTGCCGCTGCCGTTGCCATTGCCATTGCCCGTTGCCCGTTGCACGTTGCCATTGCCCGTTGCCCGTTGCCATAGCCCCTTGCCCGTGACCCGTTGCTCGGTGCTCGCTGCCCACTGCCCGCTGCCCGCTGTCCGCTGCCCTTTGCTCATTGCCCGCTGCCCGTTGCCCGTTGCCCGTTCTTGTTGCCCGTTGCCCGTTGCCCGTTGCCCATTGCCCGTTGCCATTGCCCGTTACCATTGCCCGTTGCCATTGCCCTTTGCCATTGCCCGTTGCCATTGCTCGTTGCCATTGCCCGTTGCCATTTCCCGTTGCCATTGCCCGTTGCCAGTGCTCGTTTCCGTTGCTCGTTGCCGTTGCCATTGCCCGTTGCTCGTTGCCCGTTGCCCGTTCTTGTTGCCCGTTGCCCGTTGCCCTTGTCCGTGGCCCGTTGCCCGTTGCCCTTGCCCGTTACCCGTTGCCCTTGCCCGTTGCTCGTTGCCCGTTGTCCGTTGCCCGTTTCCCGTTACCCGTTGCCCGCTGCCCGTAGCCCGGTGCCCGGTGCTCGCTGCTCGTTGCCGCTGCCGGTTGCCCGCTGCCCGTTGCCATTGCCCGTTGCGCGCTGCCCGCTGCCCGTCGACAGCTGCCCGTTGCCCGCTGCCCGTTGCCCGCTGCCCGTTGCCCGTTGCCCGTTGCCCGTTGCCCGTTGCCATTGCCGGTTGCCATTGCCCGTTGCCCATTGCTCGTTGCAATTGCCCGTTGCCATTGCCCGTTGCCATTGCCCGTTGCCATTGCCCGTTGCCAATGCCCGTTGCCATTGCCGGTTGCCATTGCCCGTTGGCATTGCCCGTTGCCATTGCTCGTTGCCATTGCTTGTTGCCATTGCTCGTTGCCGTTGTTCGTTGCCGTTCCTCGTTGCCATTGCTCGTTGCCATTGCTCGTTGCCGTTGCTCGTTGCCGTTGCTCGTTGCCGTTGCCGCTGCCGTTGCCATTGCCATTGCCCGTTGCCCGTTGCACGTTGCCATTGCCCGTTGCCCGTTGCCATAGCCCCTTGCCCGTGACCCGTTGCTCGGTGCTCGCTGCCCACTGCCCGCTGCCCGCTGTCCGCTGCCCTTTGCTCATTGCCCGCTGCCCGTTGCCCGTTGCCCGTTCTTGTTGCCCGTTGCCCGTTGCCCGTTGCCCATTGCCCGTTGCCATTGCCCGTTACCATTGCCCGTTGCCATTGCCCTTTGCCATTGCCCGTTGCCATTGCTCGTTGCCATTGCCCGTTGCCATTTCCCGTTGCCATTACCCGTTGCCATTGCCCGTTGCCAGTGCTCGTTTCCGTTGCTCGTTGCCGTTGCCATTGCCCGTTGCTCGTTGCCCGTTGCCCGTTCTTGTTGCCCGTTGCCCGTTGCCCTTGTCCGTGGCCCGTTGCCCGTTGCCCTTGCCCGTTACCCGTTGCCCTTGCCCGTTGCTCGTTGCCCGTTGTCCGTTGCCCGTTTCCCGTTACCCGTTGCCCGCTGCCCGTAGCCCGGTGCCCGGTGCTCGCTGCTCGTTGCCGCTGCCGGTTGCCCGCTGCCCGTTGCCATTGCCCGTTGCGCGCTGCCCGCTGCCCGTCGACAGCTGCCCGTTGCCCGCTGCCCGTTGCCCGCTGCCCGTTGCCCGTTGCCCGTTGCCCGTTGCCCGTTGCCATTGCCGGTTGCCATTGCCCGTTGCCCATTGCTCGTTGCAATTGCCCGTTGCCATTGCCCGTTGCCATTGCCCGTTGCCATTGCCCGTTGCCAATGCCCGTTGCCATTGCCGGTTGCCATTGCCCGTTGGCATTGCCCGTTGCCATTGCTCGTTGCCATTGCTTGTTGCCATTGCTCGTTGCCGTTGCTCGTTGCCGTTGTTCGTTGCCGTTGCTCGTTGCCATTGCTCGTTGCCGTTGCTCGTTGCCGTTGCTCGTTGCCGTTGCCGCTGCCGTTGCCAGTGCCATTGCCCGTTGCCCGTTGCACGTTGCCATTGCCCGTTGCCCGTTGCCATAGCCCCTTGCCCGTGACCCGTTGCTCGTTGCTCGCTGCCCGTTGCCCGCTGCCAGCTGTCCGCTGCCCGTTGCCCGTTGCCCGTTCTTGTTGCCCGTTGCCCGTTGCCCGTTGCCCATTGCCCGTTGCCATTGCCCGTTGCCATTGCGCGTTGCCATTGCCCGTTGCCATTGCTCGTTGCCATCGCTGGTTGCCATTGCACGTTGCCATTGCTCGTTGCCATTGCTCGTTGCCATTGCTCGTTGCCGTTGCTCGTTGCCATTGCTCGTTGCCATTGTTCGTTGCCATTGCTCGTTGCCATTGCTCGTTGCCATTGCTCGTTGCCATTTGCCGTGGCCATTTGCCGTTGCCATTTTCCGTTGCCATTTGCCGTTGCCATTTGCCGTTGCCATTTGCCCTTGCCATTTGCCGTTGCCATTTGCCGTTGTCAGTTGCCGTGGCCAGTTGCCGTCGCCGCCGCCGTCGCCGTTGCCGTTGCCGTTGCCGTAGGGGTACTAGTTTATATGATACATCTTCGAAAAGTACACAGGATATTCGGGAGCAAAAGAGGAAAAGGGCGGAGACACATGAAAAGCAAGTGAGGATCAAACATGTATGAAATAATTGAGAGAGTTTGCTGGACAATTATTTAAGTACAGTAAGGAAGTGTCGGAGTAGGTGAGGAAGACTCCAAATACCAAAGCAGAAATTAAACATGGTATCAGAAGTGTTGCGCAGATGGCTGAAACAATACTGGAAAGATGGAAGGAAGCTGATAATCAGAAAAAGAGTGTCCCACCAGCTAGATCGAAGGTGAATGGTACTCCCATTCAGTCACAGTCCATTGGAGTGCAAACGGCTCCTGAGTTTGTTACTAGCGGATCTAGGTAATTTGGATCCAATGTACCGCTCGGAGATGGAACAGCAGATTGCCTCTGGCATTAGTTGTCTTTTCCACTGTGGACAGCCCAGAACTTCTTAAAGGGTTGATGGATCAATTCTGGCCCCCTTGCACGTTTCAGAATGTGGAAATTGTGGTAGGGAATCCTCTTTTGGCAGGTACTGAAGAGGATTTGTCCATCATCTCAGATGACTCTTCCATGAGCCAAGGCATCAATCGACTCTTCTAGGAACGTTATCCAGAAATAATGGATCTAGTGGGCATGGATGAGGACTACGCCAATGCGGCTTACTTCTCCATTTCTAAAGTACCGGTGGAAGGAGGCTTCCGGAGCACGGAACGCTACATCTTCTAGCTTTCTGTGGCCACATTGCTGGAGAAAGCAGACGCTCTTCAACTGATAAAAGAGCGCTTTAAATGTTTGTGTGCCTTGGCATATAAACATGGGAGATGGAAGATCCGTCTTCCTCTACCGGCCGGGTGTGATGTACTTCTGACCAGGAAGTTATTGGAATATGCCTTTATAGACACTGATATCTCAGTCTACCTGCACGTCCCTCGACCTCGGAAAATGACAAATACCGATGGCAACGGAAGACCCTATTCTGGATCACCCCCGACAGCCTCACGACCAGACATTGGAGCGGTTATTATAAATCCTGGAAACCGAACATATGCCGAACTTCTGAAGGACGTTAAAAATAATGTCAAATTGGAGGATGTTGGCGTAGAGGTGCAACGAATTCGCAAGACCCGTGGTGGAGAATTACTTCTCACTGTTACTGGGGGAGCTGACAAGGCTGAACCACTGAGGAAGGCCGCTGCACACTCCCTTAAAGACACGACAGTGCGCTGTTCCCTACAACGGACCAGATACTTCACATCCATGACATTGATGCTATTACCACTACAGCAGAAGTTCAGACATATATTTCTCAGTCTTTGGGAGTAAATGCCGCAGACGTGAAGGTCACATCTCTTAGACCAACCATGACTGAAGGACAGATATAGGTCGCGCGTTACTTCTTGACGAATGAAAATTTTATATGAAAGGTTGAATGCGAGTCTCTACTCAGCTTTTGCGGGAACGAGAGAGAGGAGGTACAGTCTGCAGTGAGATGACGCGCATGCTTCTGAGCTGAAGTAGTACAACACTACAAATCAATTTATGACACTTGCAGTAATATCAGCCACACGTATTATACACTATACCTCTATAACTGTTTCCACTTAACTTTCTTGCATTTATTCTATTCCCGACATCTCTCCCTCGTCTGAATTGCTATTTTCGTTGCATGCATGCATGCATACACCCGTACCGCACAAAACTTCTGCAGTCGACTGTATACACAAACGCGACAGAGGAAAACAGAGGTGTCTGTTATCGTAGCATAAACATTTGCTGACCTGTTTATTAAGGGTAGGCTCACTCATTGGATTTCTGCTCAAGGTCATTCGTCAAGAACGAACGCGCAACCTATAGCTACGGTTGTCCTACCTTTGGAACTGGGACGCCGCCTCACTCAGTTAGGGTCTGTCCGCATTGGTTGGTGTCATTTCAAGGTTCGGGAACGGGTTTTTATCCCACGATGTTTCCACTATCAAGGGTTTGGACATCGTGCACATACCTGCAGCGGCCCTGATAGAAGGAATGCTTGTCTCAACTGTGGAAAAGATGTTCACTTAGCTGTGAACTGCACCTCCGACCCCTATTGTCTGATGTGTGACATCCCGGGACATAGAGTGGGCACACAACGTTGTCCCAAGTACCGCAAGTTGGTGAATGTTGCTCGGGCCCCACGTCTTCATATGTCACCATGACATCTTCCCAACTGATGCCTGACCCACAGAATGTGGCCCCGAAAACGGTAAAGTTTCATGCTGCTGCTAAACCGCCAGATATTATCAGGATATTACAAGCTAACGTCAACCGGGGCCGCGAGACCGGGGACTTACTATGTCACGTGGCATCGGAAACTAATAGTGACACCCTTATCATGGCTGAACCTAACCGACTCAAAACCGAGCCCACTCTGTGGCTTACTGACAGCGACGTTCATAGATTTAGTTGTGCCCAATCAAGGAACAGCTCCCACCTTTATCCGACGTGACAGTGCGTCCTTTATCGACCTTACTTTCAGCACCCACACCCTATCTCAGAAGGTTCTCCACTGGGAAATTCTGGAAATGGAGACTCTAAGCTACCATCAATATATCTTGTTCGATGTCGCCGTAGCTAGTCCTCCTCTTTCGGACAGCTCCACGCGTGTCAGCTGGCGATTTTCGCCGCATAAGTTTGTCGCGCTGATTGAGGAAGTCGGCCGCCTACTAATTTCTTATGACACAGGAACTCTTCAATCTCAGCAGTTCTCAAGGATTATACAACAAGCCTGTGACATCACGTTTCCCCGAAAGTCGGCCAGGCCATTTCGCAAGCCTGCATATTGGTGGTCTAACGATATTGCTGATAAACGTCGACAAACTCTACGGATGAGAAGAGCGATGGTTAGAGCGAATAGGAGAGGTGATGAGGACCGCAAACGTCTATGCTTGGAGCAGTACCGTGCCAGCCGGACACTTTTCAAGGAGGCCATAAAGGAAGCCAAACGTAATGCTTCGCAGGCCATAATGAAATCGACGATGACCTCTGGGGTTTGGGCTATAAGCTTGCTACCAGGAGACTCCGAGCATCGTCACCGTTACAGTTGACCGATGACCGTCAACTAGAGATAGCCCGAACTCTCTTCCCGGCACATGCTTTTATCTCCTGGGCTAAGTACCCTGTGACCCTAGATGAGATACCCCCGTTTACCATCACGGAATTGAGGGAAGCTTTGGCCAAAACTCGGAGTAATAGAGCCTCAGGACCGGACGGTCTGAATCCTTCAGTAATGAAGGCAATCATCCGGAAATATCCTAATCGATGTCTGGAAGTGTTTAACAACCTCCTGAAGACTGGCACTTTCCCGTCTGAGTGTAAGATGGCGCTCCTTCTATTGCTGGAGAAACCCCATCGTGAGCATGAACCTCCTAAATATCGGCCGATCTGTTTGCTCAACGTTATAGGTAAAGTGTTTGAACGTCTTATACTGGGACGACTTGTCCCTGAAATTGAACGAACAGGTGGATTTGCTGATGCACAACACGGTTTTCGAGCAGGACGTTCCACCCTCTCCGCCCTGGTACAGTGAAGGAACTCGCGGAACGAGTCCATTCTCAGCCCCGCTGCCAAAGATCAAAATGTGCTCTAGTCACTCTGGACGTCCGAAATGCCTTCAACTCTGCACCGTGGGAGGCATTCTATCGGAGCTTAGTTCCAGGCAAATGGCTCCATACTTATACAAGCTGTTGGCAAGCTACCTGGACGATCGACTTCTGCTAGTGGGCAATCATAGTACGATGTATATGACATATGGTGTCCCTTAGGGCTCGGTCTTAAGCCCTACCTTGTGGAACGTTTACTTGGATGGAATCCTGCGATTAGCCATGCCCCCAGGAATCACTCTTACAGCATATGCTGACGACCTCGCATTGACTGTTATAGCTAAGGATGGAGCCTCACTGGAAATAGCTGCTAATGACGCTCTAGCTACCTTAGACAGTTCCCTGACCTCCAAGAGATTGGAATTGGTGCCACATAAGACTGAAGCAGTAATTCTGGTAGGTGGTTGCAAGCTTCAAACAATACACCTTCAGCTTGGCATTTTGGAGATCCAGAGTCAGGATTCTCTGAAATATTTAGGAATTCATCTAGACCGCAACATGTATATGGGTATTCACGTGCGCTCCACCGTCACAAAGGCAAACAGGGCCGTGGCTCATTTGAGCAGAATTATGCCAAATATTGGAGGCCCTAAGGAAAGCAGTCGTAGACTTCTTTTCTCAGTTGTAACATCCATCTTGCTTTATGAAGTGGGGATTTAGCGCAAGGCACTGGAGAGACAGATTTATATCACACGGCTCCTCAGCGTGCAACGAAAGGTTGCAATAATAGAATTATCAGCGCATATCGTACCACCTCTACTAAGGCATTATTGGTCCTGGCCAGAACGCCTCCAATAATTTTGTTGGCTACAGAGCGACTCCTAATAGAGCAGAACAACATCAGAAGAGATGAGGCCAGACAGCAGTTATTATAACAATGGCAGGAAGCATGGGACTCGGATGACGGAACCGCCCACTGGACTAAGCGCTTAATCCCAGACATCATACCTTGATATTCACGTCGGAGAGGATGCGTGAATTTTTGCTTGACACAGTTCCTTACAGGTCATGGATGCTTCCAGGCCTATCTATATCGTTTTGGACTAAGTGCCACCGAAGAATGCATTTACTGTGACAAAGTTGATACAGTAGAACACACATTCTTTGAATGTGTCAGATGGCAACATTTACGTATACCAGGAGAGTTCAAGCTGGGAACGTTTACGCCTTCTCAAGCAGTTTCTCACATGCTAGCATCTAATGAGAACTGGAAGGTGGTTAACAACTTGGCCCGAGAGATTTTATCCCGCAAGCGCCGGGAAATGAGTGATATTTAAGACCTACTTAGACCACTGACTACGGCTACCATCTTGAATCTCCTCTTCTTGAAGTAACGCCGCCTGTGCAGTTCCAAGAAGTACTCAAGTTGATTCATACAGGGGTTTTTAGTTGGTCGAGTCTAACTCGCTAGAGTAGCGTCCATGAGGGATTTTCCCCTAGACAAAAAACTACTGTTACTACTATTACTATTATTACTACTACTACCATTATTATTATTATTATTATTATTATTATTATTATTATTATTATTATTATTATTATTATTATTATTATTATTATTATTATTATTATTATTATTATTATTATTATTATTATTATTATTATTATTATTATTATTATTATTATTATTATTATTATTATTATTATTATTATTATTATTATTATTATTATTATTATTATTATTATTATTATTATTATTATTATTATTATTATTATTATTATTATTATTATTATTATTATTATTATTATTATTATTATTATTATTATTATTATTATTATTATTATTATTATTATTATTATTATTATTATTATTATTATTATTATTATTATTATTATTATTATTATTATTATTATTATTATTATTATTATTATTATTATTATTATTATTATTATTATTATTATTATTATTATTATTATTATTATTATTATTATTATTATTATTATTGTTGTTGTTGTTGTTGTTGTTGTCATCACTAATATTATCACTATTATTTGAAACCTTTCAGCAGAATAATAATATAGAATTCCTAGTAATGGAATGCTATGATAATTATGCTATCCTCGGAAAAATATATAATACATTATTTTGTATCTCCTTTAATTTTCAAGCCCGGGCCCGACAAACATTTTCCGAGGTTTTGGCCCGAGCCCGTGCAGACCTCTAGTACCCAAGGACGAAAACCAAATCGGCGAGGTGGGATTGCTTGATTGTTCCCCAGTAGGGGGACAAGCGGTTTAGTATCATCCTCTCAAGCGCTTTCGAGAGGGTCGAAAGGAGACTGATGGACCGGTAGCTGGAAGGGTGGAGTGGGTCTTATGCGGACTTCCAGATACAAATCACCCGGACTTCTCTCCACTCTCGCGGAAAATGGCCCAAGCTGTGGTACATAATGAAACCTTAATCAAAAAGAGCACGGCGTTGAAGGGCAGGTGGCAGAGCTTGAGGGTGTCAGCCCGTCGGATCCCGCCAACTTTTTGGGTTTGAGATGCTGCAGTGCGCCACGGAGTTCAGTTGATCTGATGGTGGGGAACCGTTCCGCCTCGTTCCGCGAAAATATCGACGTATCTCCTGATGAACGCGTTCGGAGAAAAGGTTGCTCGACGGGTCACCCTTGTGCACATAGTGCGTTCCAGATAGTAGGCGAACTCGACTGCTTTACCTTGGGACTCTTAAGCGAGGCCTCGGGTAGGGTTGAAATATACTGACCTCGACGGTTGCGGAGCCATTTTGCGATCCTCTACACATCAGCACTTCGACCTCCAGTCTAGTCATCTTGTCCACCCACGCTTGCACCTGGTGCTCCCGTAGTCCAGCTGAAATGATTCGATTGTGGGGCGTGTAGTGCCACTGGTAGTCTCTGTGCCCCCAGGAGCGGCGTATGTGTAGGGTTAGGTCCAAAAGCAGAACATCGGTTGTAGGGGTACCGAGGTATGAACTGTTACGCTATGGGCAGTTCGTATCACTATAGAAGTGAAGAATGAAACCGCAGCCTTCAGATTTGGAATGTTTGTGATATTGGGGTTGGGCGGGGTGGAAGTACACCTTCCCTTGCTCGAGTTCGAAGCCAGCTATCGTGCTGGCAATCCGGGTGTTGATCTTGTTGCGGTATTAAGGATAATACCGTGTTTAACATAAAAGAAATTACTAAAGGCTTGGGAACAGCCAGAGGGAGTATGTCCTAAGATTGGAATGGCTGACTTCATATACTCTGACAAATGCAGTACTCGGCGGTGTAATTGGATATTATGTCAGTCCAGCCTTCACACACGTTGAGTACACAATTGAGTCATCTACGACGGAGCAACGGTTAGCCAGCCCTTGCTCAGCCAGGGAAGTCTACATTAGCAAGAAGAAGAAAGAGTTAACATGCTATTGAGTCGTTAGTAGTTATGTGGTGAGTCAAGGGAACTTCATCTTACCAAGCCAGCACTTCGAAGACATTGCATTTAATGGAGCTAAAGGAACTAGCAGCGTACTCTCCGATTGTATTAAGGAACTCTGCTAAGATAAGTACTAAGCGAGAGTGTAATTACATATTAAATACTTTCCATCATGGTATAGGAGCATTCGGGGGGGGAGTTGTAATAAGTTTTTGAAGAATATATGTAGTGAAAGTCAAGTTTTGAAGGTGGTATGTGGGAAGAATGTGAAACGATCATTAACTGTCAGGAATTGTGAGAGTCAAGAACTGTTAACGCCAGGTAAGGTTATGTGGGTTGCTTGTGGGATTTATGTCAAGCAGTTATTAACAGGACTGTAGTTAAATGTGAGAAATAGGAAATCTTATGTTGAGAAATTGTTCAAGCGTTGAAGGTTGTAATGTTTGAATTGTGTATATTATTTCTTTGAGGTTTCGCGTACTGTTAATTTCACCAACGTTTAATGTAATGTCTAGTAAGGTTCACCTTGGCATAATTATATATTGTTTTAACCATTTAAAGTATTTTAATAAATTGTTTCGTTATGCACGTGTAAGTTTACGTGACCTTGCTCTATCCTGGAAGATCCTGCGGATAGAAATTAGTCGAAATGGGCAGATATTTAGAAGGGGAATTAAATATGTCATAGTAAGATGGCATAGTGTTAAAGAGAGGTCAGCCTAGGGTGGCGCATTCTCTGTCAACATGGGATTGTGCTCAGACTGGAACGGGTTGGTTGACGGTGAGGTGAAATGGAAAATGTTTTATGATCGCGAAGTCGATGACTGAGGGTAGCCCCCAACCTCGCAGATAGTGTGTGGCTTGCCAGGGTATTTGCACTCAAAGTTGTGGGTCCGCGTCAATGAGATCGATTATTACATTACCTCTAGCATCTGCCCGTCGGCCACAACATCAACGCTGGTGTTTGGCATTTAAGCCAAAGGCTATGATGGCACAGGGATGTAGGGCAAGGATAGAAAGGTATCCGTTGAGCACGAACTGCCTTTTAGGAGGATGGTACACGGAGGCTACCATAACTTCTGTGCCGTCAAGGTCTAAACAAACTGCCGGGGCCTCTAAGGTTTGAAGAGGTGGGAGTTGGATAGGCTGATGCACCATGTTCTGCCTCACGAGCAATGTCATTCCGCCACCAGAGCTATCTTGACGACGGGTCCTGTGGATACGTACCCGGTAAACGGAAACAGGTGTTTGGACGGAGGTGTGTTTCACCGACAAGATGACGTCCAGGACATACGAACGGGCGAACTGGGTTAGCTCCCCCCCCCCCCCCCCCCCCGTGATCGACCAGCCCAGCCGCGTTCCAGAATGCAAACCAAAACGAGGTACGAGGCCTAGTTCGATCGTCCATGCTGGGCGCGGGACAACAGAGGTCAAGAGGGTGAGTCCCTGCTTTGCAGTTAGCATTTTACCCGCCGGGCAAAACTCACTACTAAGTTGGAGAAGAAACCGGCAATCAACTGGCAGATCTGCAGACCATGAGAATGCTGCAATAACTGCTATCTCAGCAAATTCACGAGGTCGGGTTAGGGGTGGTGGTTGAGGGTAACCGAGAGTCGACTGTTATTAAATTCCTTCTAATATGTGCTTCATAGAAGCATTGCAAACAAACAAGTCTAATGGCATTTTGTCCTTTGATCAGCCGATTTCGAAAAAATAAATGTCTTTTGTTCCAAATTGGGTGCGTAATTCCACAAGAATGTAGGAAGATAATAGTTGGTTTCTTGTAAGATGCTTAGAGTAACTTATTTCTGACATAGCTTCAGTAGTAATTATGGGACATCACACAGGGTTTCGAAATAATTAATCTCTTAAAAGACGTGAAGAAATGCTCCGAGCGGCTCTTTCCTACGTGAGGTATGTCGACAACGTTGCGTTGAGATTAGTCAGGGAATTGAACTAGTTTCTGCATGTAAACAGGTCGGTCCTTTAAGTTTCATTTGACGTTTCGGTAATTAACGGTTGTGATTGGCCTGCACTCAGTAGAACGTAAGTAAACATGGAAGGAGATGTTTACAGGACATATGGTAGCAGAGTGATGCGTGTTTATTTATGTACTGAACACAATCTGACATGCACACAATCTGCTGTGTCGCTAGCCGTAGGAAATGGTCAGACAAAAACGTAAGATACAAAATGTGTTCCAAATACTGAGATCTACCACTGGTTTAAATTAATGTAATGACTTTATTACATTCCTGCGATTCATAGAACGTCTAATGGCATTTTGTTCTTTGATCCGCCGAGTTCGAAACAATGAATGGTGCCTGTTCCACGTTGGATGCGTAATTCCAAAGCAATGTACTAAGATAAACGTTCGTTTAGATGCGTAGAGTAACTTACTTGTGACAATTATTGGAGATCACAGAGAGTTTCGAAATAATTAATCACTTAAAAAATTCGAAGGAATAGCTCGGGGGGCTTGTTCGCAGGTGAAATAACTCGACAATATTGCGTTGCAGTTAGTCAGGGATCACAACCGGTTGCTGAATGTAAACACATCGGCTACTGGAATTGCGATTGCTCTACACTGGCACAATAAAAACAGAAGGACTGCCTTCAACGTCATGTTATATGCTTTGCAGTCGTGACTGCAAAGCTCCAAGTGTAAATTTGATTCATTATTACAATAATCGTCGTGCTACGTACAGAGCCCGAGGTGTGTGTTTGTGGATAAGCATACGTAGGTACACTACTAAACGTTACACGAGATGCCAACCTTTTCAAATCGTCAGTACCTTGATATGCTACCATTTTATGGCGAAACCGCTCAGAGTGCTGCAGCTGCCGCCAGATTGTACCGGGAAAGATTTCCTGCCCCAAGACTTCCAAATCCAAGAACGTTTGTGCTGACCGCGCAGAGGGTCCTGGACACTGGGTGCGTGCGGCCGTGACACGCAGGAGGCCGATCGAGAACTGTTACCGTTGCCACAGAGGAAAAAGCTCGAACGGTCGGCGTCTCCCATTGGTCTGTTCTCAGGACACTGAAAGAACAGTTATTGCGACCGTATCATATCCAACGGGTCTAGTGTCTTTCAACAATGGATTATGCCCAAGGCCATCTCAAAGTAACAGGCCCGGATATGTGATTCGTGACGTCACAACGCGAGGCTGACGTTCCAAGCAATTCATACGGAATAAACACATGTTTTACAGCATTTCTGCGCTGGAAGAACCTTGCATTCATTTATATTTTCACATGTCGTACTAAAAGTTATTGTGTCTTAGTATATTAGTGGAAAACATGCTTCTCATTGTTGTTAATGGATTACTTTTATTATTTTCCTCGTCAAAATAGCACCCGATAACTCACAATCACTAGCATTACAGTCAACACTGATATTATTAGTCACATGTCTCCACACCTAAATGTAGAATTAAGTTTCTCTGGCTTTCTACTTTAAGAAATTCTTGTTCATATGTCTCAGAAATTAAGCACTGAAATATACTGAAGATGCATGCAGTTATATCACAGGTGAACTGTGATGGCCAGTTCAGCCCTCCCCTATCGATTACCCTTAAATAAGCAGTAACTTCAGAATTTTGAACATCAAAATCCATTCTGCGTTTAGAGCATAAATTGTTCCTACAGTTTTCACACTTCAAATTACACACAACACTGTTAGCTGCATATCCTGCAATATATGTATATTAGGGTCATTTTATTCTGCTCACTTATGTAGACGTTCCTATATTCATATGTTATGTTTTCAAATATATGAAAAACATTTTCCTCTGTTTCCTCTTCCATATGACTTTCTATTGAAGTATAATTATATAATATAATTATATAATATAATTATAAATTATATAATTATATCTTTCATCAAAGTTCTAAGGCTTTCACGGCCGGTGTCAATACTAGATGCAATATTAACCGGGCTTGTGGGCCGTGGTCTATTGGGTTCCTTCTTCTTCCCAAACGTTTCGTCTGCGACTACGGCAGACATCTTCAGTGGCGGCGAGGTCGAAGTTTCCTAGTGGAGATCTCAGCACCGACTGCGCTGGTCACCACCAGAGGTGCGGTATTTATGTCGGCGGCTGGAGAAGGACAGAAGGACTGTAACTGTCGCATGGGTCAAACTGAAAAATCAGCAAACCTCGCCGCCACTGAAGATGTCTGCCGTAGTCGCAGACGAAACGTTTGGGAAGAAGAAGGAACCCAATAGACCACGGCCCACAAGCCCGGTTAATATTGCATCTAATTATATCTTTAATTTTAAATTCGCCACCTTTTCAGGAATGCAGCTTCACAAGACTCATAAGCTTCAACTTCCTTTCTGACTCCAAAATTTGCATTACTGAAACATTGTAATTTCCTCCGCTCATTTGCCTGTATTGACCAAAATGAGCTTCAAGGTGATGTCTGAAATTTTCCTAGAAGTACATATTCGAATTTCATTTCTTCCAATAAGAATTTTTTGAGTTTGACCAGAGTATTAGTGGTATGAAGAAGTGCTGTATGAGTTTCAGATGATAACTTCCCATGTCATTTATCCCCACTCTGATAAATGCTGATCTTGTCCCACTCCTCTAACCACCTTGTGAAATTTTTTAGAAAATCTACTGATGGGCATTCTGGGCTTCTGTCTGGATCATAAAGTTTATCTCTTAAGTGCTTTCCTTTGAGTGGATGTTTCATATTTATACATTTCCACCAGAACAAAATTGTTTCCAAAAATTTAACTGTCCCTTGCATCCAGAGTTTTTATTACTTTAAGTGCTGCAATGTTCTTTTCATCAAAAAGTTTCAGTGCTTATGCCACATTTTGTCTTTCAATTGATGATGGGTATAAAACCTTAGCAGAAAGTGAAGGTAGTTTCACAACAATTCCTTTTTCATTTGCATGCATTTTTTTCAAAACTCCAATAGTTGCTTTTAAATATTGTGCTGGAGGAGCAGGAGGGGGAGCATCTAGCAGTGCTGGAACTAACTCTGATGACATTTCTGTTGAAGAAGGAAAATATAAGGCTGGAATTGGTATGTGGAATGTTTGTTCACTGTCCTTTTGATTTAACCAATTATTTCTAATGGACTTAATTAGGTGCACTGTATCAAATAGTATGAAGATATCTTCATCTGGTTTCACTGGGTTTTTAAAGCAGCATTTTAAAGAACCAATGCACAGCTTCTCAAAAGTGTTTCTATTAACTCTGTTATCTGATATCAAGGTCAATACCCTAAATCCAAATCCAGTCAAAGCTTTAATTACAGCAAGATCTGCTCATGCAGCTTTTGTGCTGTTAAATTTTTCACTGGATACAGAGCTACAACATCTTTATTCCTGGATGTTAAAGATGTTATCATAAAAGTTTGCACTGTTTTTGCAGGTTCTTGTGTATTTGAAAGACCCTGTATGTTACCCCCTTTATAAGAAATTGCAGGTTTTACATAAGTTTCATCTAATAATAAATTTACTACTTTTTTGTGATCACTAAGCATTTTCACCTCCTCTGATAAATATTTTAAATGCAATGATTTCCAGTTTCTATCAGGACTGAGGATTTGAGAAAGTTGTCTGAGGTAATCAGGAAGGGGTAAAGAAAGAACAATGGAATCATGTAACTGTCTATAACCTGCTGGGTGAGAAAAATAAATTGACCACATCCATAACAGGGTATCGGACGTATATTTAATTGGCTTTTGACTGACCAGTTTTATCTGCTCTTCTAGGAATTTAGTTTTTAGATATTCTGTGGAATCTTCATTCATGTACTCCCAACATTCCTTTAAAATGTTGGCAGCCTGAAATAGTTTATGTTCTGTTTGTTCACTTGCCATTGTGAAACCATTCACATGACTTAAAAGAGAATCAAATTTAGACCATTTATCCAATATAATTTGTTTACCGAGAATCCATTTAAACTTACTGTTGGGTATTACAATTTTACCCTGAAGAACCTGAATAATAAAATTGGAATTAATTTTCAATGCTGCTACAATTTTAGGAATTTCTTCAGTATCAATTTTCACAAAAATTACATCATTTTCTTTTATGATGACGGTGAATCCCTCTAATTTCATGTCATTAATTCTATTTTTAAAGCTCTGAAAATCAACAATTTTGTCATCTTCGAGCCATTTATGAAATGCTGCTGCATCTCTTTCCAACATTTCCCCTCTTCTTTCTTCTGGATCCCTATGCTTGGGTGCTACTTCGGATGTCAGGTAGGATGGTAAATTAGGAAAGAGTGCGGGGCATGCATCTTCAGTAAGTTTAGGAATTGTTCTGGGTACTACAAGAACGCTTCCAGCAGTAAATTCCTTCACTATGTGCTGTTCAGAAAAATGTTTAACACATACCACTGCAGCGATACCTGGTTCATAATTATCCCTATGAATAGTACATACCCACTGCTGTCTCCTGTGTGGATCCTTTGGAAACGAAAACACTGTAACATAGTTTTCTACACTTGTTTCATAGTTAGAGGTACAACCCGGCACACAACACTTCCTAGGCATTTTGCATTGAAAACTACACAACTTTGTAATTTGATTTTTCGCTCACTTAATTGTTTACTGACACGTTGTAAGACACAAGCAACTTTTTAGCATTCCAACCACGCACTGATGTCTTCCATTCCCGTGATAAACATAAGCCTCCTGTGATGACATCATTAACGTAATCTCTTTCCGTATACAGGCCTGTTTAGATATCAAGATGGCCTTGTTATGCCCCTAGGCTGGGTTTTGCCAATTAGTTCCTAGAACAAGACGCAGATATGCCACAATTAATTCTGGCAACAGACGAAGCTACGTTTACAAAGCATGGCATTTTCAATTTCCATAATACCCATACATGGGCTATAGAAAACCCTCACAACACCAGAGATCATCACTTTCAACAGCGATTTGCTGTGAACGAATGGGCAGGAATAGTTGAGGACTGCCTCATAGGCCCTTACATTCTTCCCGAACAGTTGAACGGGGTTAATTATTTGACATTTCTGCAACAGACGCTTCCAGGCTTATTGGAAAATGTCCCTTTGGAAACCAGAAGAAACACGTGGTTCCTACATGATGGTGCTCCACCGCACATTACTCTGAATGTTCGTGACCATCTGGATCGTAGCTTCCCTAACAGGTGGATTGGACGCTATGGGCCCATCAATTGGCCTGCAATATCGCCAGATATGAATCCTCTGGACTTTTTCTTCTGGGGCGATATGAAAAGTAGGATATACAAAACAGCAATTACTGACCTCAAATCTTTGAGAGAACGAATTTATCTGACTGTGGAGGAAATACGCAACATTGGGGGTGTTTTTGCTAGAGTGCGATGTAATTGGTTAAGAAGGTGTGAAGCTTGCAGGTGTGCACTTGGTGAACATTTTGAACAATACCTGTGAAGTGGGTGAACCATTTGGTTCATTACTTATTCGTTTGCTACTGCGTTACAAATATCATTTGGTACACTTTGTAAGAGTCTACAAATGTACTTTTGTTTGTGTTTACAAGTCAGAGAGATGGTTTTGTTCATTAAATTCCAGCAGTATCACCTTCAAAACAATTTACATTTGATATTGAAGGAAATTATATACAATATCCTCAGATTGTGAGTTTAGGTTACAGTATGCATTACTGGAGAATTCAGATGTACTTTTTTATTACGATGTAGCAAACACGGCATGGTATATCTTTATGTTTACACTCACGAGCCACATGGCTGCGGAAGTAGCAGTGAGGCGTGCTTGTTAATGTTCTGACCTAGGGAACATGGCACCCACACAATCTGCAGCGTTGCCAGTTTGTCTCTTGTTTTCGACAAAACTCAAACATCTCCATAGGAAATGGGCAGAGACAAAAACATAAGATACAAAATGTGTTCCAAATACCGAGATCTATCACTGGTTTAAATTAATGTAATGGCTTCCCTTCCACCCTGTATACGCTCTAACTTCAGGGTACTTCATGTCTTATGAAACATGTCATTGGTTGTTTCGCTTGATTTGATATCGCTACTCCTCCTATATGTAGAACTACCAATGTTCATAGCATCAGGCAGAAACACGTTTGGGTTTGGTAACAAATTGGCTAACGAAGAATGGGAAGTATGGCAGTAGTTCTCGCACCGCCCCTCTTTCTATATCAGGAACCAATATAAATGCAGGCACGATTCAAGAGACAGCCCATATATGTGTTTGACAGATGATAACATATGGCGCTGAGACTATTAGCTCGGTTTAGCTGCATATTGCAAATACCGACTATTGTAAACTGCGCTGCGATATGAAGTGGAACTTAAGAAATTTTCTGCTCTCAGAGTGCGCTCAATCATTTTTTCCATGGCTGTACATGTATTTAATGTAGATGATTGTGAGCTGCCATGTGGTACTGTCTCCCTCATTGTTCCAGAGTGCAGAACATTCTGCAGATGCTTTCTTGTGAGAGGACTATAGTACATAGGAATCAATTACACATTTAAGTAAGTGTAAGGTGGTTTGAACATTATACTCAACATTGAATTCAAGTAACAAGGTTTCAACACCAATCCATATGAACTTGGGAAGTCTAAATGAGAAGTTTTTTTAATCACATTCAGTATAAGAAATGTGTACTTTTACATCCTCTGTCACTCCTAAAATATCAAACAAATTTTTGTTACATCATGCAAGTTGAACAGCTTACCTTTAAGGCCAACTAGCGGAAAAATGATCCATTTGTCAGTGTTTTGTCCTTTTTTTATAAGCACACATAAAAGACTACTAAATGCAAAGCACATCTTATTCGGGTATATCAATTTTAGCTACCCCACCCTCCCCCTCATCTCGTTCAGAAAAGGTTAACTTCCTAAGAAAATTAGTGAAGTTACGGTAATGCTACTATTCCTGCACGAGAAGAAACATTGTAAATATTTTATATGAAAATCAAGACTAAGTAACATGAGGACAAATCAATATCTGGTTTTGGATAAAATGATTTACATATTTGATAGCCTTTATTTTCCCTATAGGATCACTATTGAGATGGCTGCTTCATCTTTTGAATTCTGCTGTCTTCTGCCAGTCTGCTTAGATGGTTCAATGTCTTTCCTTTGCTTGCTGCAATCTGCCTGATCTCTTCCCATATCTTGCTTCCATAAACTAACCTATGTGATTTGTATCCATCCTCTTAAGGTGTCCAAACTAAATCAGTTGCTCATCTATTCTCAAACTTATAGATGGAAGTTGCTGTTCTTGTATTCTTTCATTTCTCAGTTTTTCTATGAGTCTTCCTTGCTATCCTTCCTAACCACTTCATTTGCATTGCATTAACCATGCTTCTATAACTCCTAACAAAACAGAGTGCTACTTATGGCATGATATGCTTTGGTTGCTTTTTGTACCTTTTATGTATTCTTGTCCATTTGGTGTATCACAGTACCCAACTATTCCTCTAGCCTCACATATACTTGCATATAATCATAACTGTATGTAAAGATATGGACTTTAATCATCCAAAAGTGATAGGATTTTTTGGGGGTTGGGAAGAAAATAAAAGAACAAAAGAAGAAAAAAGTCACTATATTGCACGCTTTCAGTTTCAGGGAATACCTGCAACTAATTACTTTGATACAGAGTAATAAAGATAATTATTTGAGAATCAACATAAAATTACAGTTATTTTGGCAGGAATATTGCTCTTAGAAATGCAATATTTTATGCAGTTCAAGTAAAGCAGTAATTCACTTTCAGAATCCTGAAATTAAGCCGCCTTTTTCTTCATCACTTTGTCTTCAAATATTGTGATATTAAGTTGCAATAGCAAATTAACATCTTTTACTTAACAGTACAATGGCTCACTCTTAAGAGTTGATAGCACAATAAAAGATACCTTGTTAAAAGTTCATGAAGCTTATGATTATGTTTTCCCCTATAGAAAAACATTTTAAGGTAACTTCTAATGCATGCAGAAGCTACAGAAAAAATTGATGTCAAATTCATTGTAATCTGGAAGAGCAGAGCTACACAATATGGAAATAGTGTCACATATCATGATTTTAAGATATTACAAAAAGTTTTGCATACCAGTAAAAACATGAAGACAAGAGAAAAATTATAAGTAATTTGTGCCATAACAAATTTCTGCATACCCTGGAAACAATTAAACTAGTGTGAGATCACAATATATTCCACTACATACAAACTAGTAATTCCATTTTTTCTCAGAGATTGTAAGTTTTTGGTTTTTTAAGCACTAATCTTCATATATAACATAAGCACTGAAGAAGAATTAATGAATTTCAGTTGAATAAATATATAAATGAGCTTAGAGAATGATTTTCACTTTTGAAAGATATGAACAAACCTCAGAAAACATCTTAGTCTATTGTTGTCACACAAACCTTCACCCCCGCCAAAAAAAAAGCCCAGAATTACCAAAGTTTTCAATAACAGTAAGAACATACTGAGTAGTTATGTAAAATTACCAAATTTGTTATATTTTGTATTATGAATTTGATTATACTTCTTTAAGTCTCTCACTGCTACTGGGGCATACAAGGTTCCCTAGTACTTGCACACTATATATTGGGCTCTCAGTTGGTGGTGGCGTTGAAGACAACAGGACTCTTCATGTGTTTTATGCAGTCATACTTTAAATTATATCATAAAAGGCCATGTGTTGTAGCTCAATTGTTTCTTCCAAATTAGCCAACAGCTAAATAAAAGGATGTTGCAAGATTATCTTGATGCTAATGGTTTAAAATCTGCTTCAGCCATTTGGCACTTAAAGTTACTGTTTGAATTAGTTAACTTCTTCATCTAATAATTTTCCCCATATGGTGGCCTTACACCCCTAGGACTTACAAGTCTTTGCCTGTAGTCAGATGCCTGTCAGGGAGCAGACAAACCCATGGACCAGACAGAGTGAAGACCTGGAAGTGGATGGTCAACTCAACTCCAAGTATGAGAGTGAGGAAGAGGATGATATGAAATGGCAAACTGGATGAATGGAAAGGTGATGATGGAGAAGTTGGTGAAACCAGAGATGGGAGAAACCAGAAAATCAAGAGAAAACCCACCCAGATGCCACTTTGTCCATCATGAATACCACATGCAAGTCCCTGGGATCAAATCCGGGCTGCCTTGGTGATAGGCAAACAGTCTAACCCAGCCACAGTGCCACCTTGAGTTGGTTACACGCAAAGTAAATTGTACCAACAGCAACAAATACTATGCAATACAGTGAAATGCACAAATGGAATAACAGGAGTATGGATAATAATGCCCAGTTGCTACTTTGGCAAGGCACAGACCGTACTGACTCACAATGTTTCTTCCTTTTTTTTCTTTACCTGATTACCTTTCCCTTATGTCAGACGTACACCCCCTATGACTTATAAGCCAGTGTTTAGGGTCAGACACCCGTTAGGGAGCACAAGAGCCTATGGACCAGAGTGAAAACCTGGAAGCAGGTGGTCAGCCAAGCACCAGGTATGATAGTGAGGAAGAGGGTGATATGAAATGCAGCCAAAATCAATGATTGGAAAGGTGATAATGGAGCAATTGGTGGAATAGTGGTGGGGAAACTGAAGAAAACCACCCCTGACACCATTTTGTCCAGCATGAATACCACATGCGGGTCCTTGGGATTGAACCACGGTTTAGGATAAAGTGTGCAAGTAGTAGTGAAGTTTTCTGCAGTTAGTCAACCTTCTGGTTGAACATGTAATCTGCTACTACAGCCACAGTGATCAGTTCAATGCCAATTAGATTGCATTAGGAAAAAGCAGGAGGTTGTTAGATGTTAAATGATAATTTTGCATTGAAATTCTTTTCTCAAGATATGCTGTTCATGTCACATATGACAAGAGCTTTAATTTCTTTTCAGAGGAAGCCACGCAAAGGATTTTTACCAAACCCCATAAAGAAAGGAAAATAAACAAAAACATTGATTACCATTGGGTTTAAAGCTATTGCCACAGGAAACTACAGACTCACATGGTAATCACTACACCATGGAGGATGACTACAGCATAACAGAAATTATAGACTAGTGAACAGCTTCTTCTTTGGTGATTTACAGTAACTTTCATTATTCTTTATTCAAATTTTGGAATGTACATATATTAAATCTGAAAGTTTACTATTTTGCAATGTTCCATAATTAAATATATTTTTATTATTAAAATGTCAGAAATTGGTATGGAGTATACAATCTAAGATTACAGAAGCATAGGATTCCCAAAAATAAGTATAACTTGTATAAGAAAGTTCAAATTGTTGAAAAGCAGAATAAAATGAAGATTAATACAAAAAGTTGTTTGTTTTTACACAAATGCCTACAAATCCCAAATTTTGTATCATTTATACATAACAAAATTGCTATCTATTTTCTGCACACTGTCTTGTTTGACGAAGTTCAATAATCTGATGATGCAATTTCTGTATTGCTGAACCACCCAATCCTGTGTGTTTTTGTCACAATTTTTTAATAAGGTTAGTATAGCAACTGAAATTCAAAACATGAGAAGGAATATAAATTGATCTCTCCCTAGTAAACTCTTGTTATTGTTGCTATTCTTGAACAGACAAGATTTTCTTCAGATACTATCAATATTCTTAATAACCTCAAGAAGCTAACAATTTTACAGTTCATGTGATTCAGTCTTATAGTTTTCCATAAAAAGATAAAATATGTATACAGATGTACTAAAAATGCCATGCAGACAATATACAGTTGACTTTTTTTTTTTAAATTAACGTCCTCCAACGCAATGTCATATTGGACGGTGAGTGAATGAAATGTGTGAAATGATGCTCAAATGAGCCCGAGGTCCATGGAGCAATATAGTTGACGAAATTCAGAACAGCACTTATACAACATTTTTGAGAAACTTTCACACCAAGTGCAGTAATTCAATGCAAATCTAAGCTATCAAATTCATGTGAGTCAGAAGAGATCTGGATAATTCTTAGTTGTTTTTACTAGCTTCCTAAACACATGGAATGGAAAGAAACAATAAAGTGACTTAAAGAATAGACTAAGACGGTAAGGTACCATTGTTCAACTAGTAGGAAGTAGCAATTTTTAAGAAGAGTTACAAGAACCTAACTCATCATTCTTAACAAAGTTTCTGTACCTAGTGAAATCGAACCACTGGTGGTTTAATGTTGAAATGGTACTGTTTCCTGAGCCTTCAAAAAAAAATTGCACATCTTGGATTTTCTGTAAATAATATGTGAAGTCTTGTTCAATCTGACTGAATTTTTAACAAATAGAAAACAAAAAGAAATAAACAAAGGCTTACTACATGGACAATGCAGAGCTAATAAAAATATATAATTTATCAATGTGTTTTTATCTTAGCATCCTTGGCAACAGAAGTCATTATACTAAACAGTCCTGATCATTTCAAAATATTCTAAATTAATTGTTAACAAGATTAGCTCTATATGCATGTGAATCATGAGTACCCAAAAGTAGTTGTAAAGTTTAACTTTCGATCTTCTAATTTACAGAAACATCCCTAGAAAAATACTTGGGTTCAACAAAGAAAATGATGGTGGTGGAAAAGAGAATAATATAAAAGACTTAACTAAACTAGTATGTAATTAACCTCATTAGACTTCAAAGATTAGATTGATTAGGTTACATTATTAGAAAAAGGAAAACGTCACTAAATATACATTATGCATAACTTATTATTTGTTTTCAGACTTTACACTGAGCAAACCAGAAGTGAAATAAGTAAAATCAGCATCACTGGATGCGTGTTCCCAATTGTAGTGTGAGAATTTTGGCTTTTAAGAAATGACAAGATTTGCAGTACGTCTCTATCCATGCATTTCTAATTATATAAGATGTAAAACAATTAATCCAGTATTCAGTATGTTTGAATCAGTTTGTGTAAAAGAATTGGCATATTTGTTGACATAGAAATTTTTAAAGTATGTTTTATACTTATTTTGTGTTGGAGTGGATGAGTGAGTGAGTGAGTGAGTGAGTGAGTGAGTGAGTGAGTGAGTGAGTGAGTGAGTGAGTGAGTGAGTGAGTGAGTGAGTGAGTGAGTGAGTGAGTGAGTGAGTGAGTGAGTGAGTGAGTGAGTGAGTGAGTGAGTGAGTGAGTGAGTGAGTGAGTGAGTGAGTGAGTGAGTGAGTGAGTGAGTGAGTGAGTGAGTGAGTGAGTGAGTGAGTGAGTGAGTGAGTGAGTGAGTGAGTGAGTGAGTGAGTGAGTGTACAGGGTTTGAAGGCTCATTGACAACTAGGTCATTATGGCCCTAAGTAAAAACATAAAAACAGGGAAGCTCACAACCTTTGAAGCATCACCCTTAAGCTAAAAAGTGAATGATAAATGAGCTAAAAATTAAAACTTAAAAACTTAAACACCAGTTAAAAATGTAGGTGTTAAAACATTAAAATAAAAGTAAAACACACTAAAAGTCTAAAAAGTTCCAGAATAATGTACAAGTTAAACTTGCTTAGCAAATCCAATGTTGGCGACAAACCTCAGCACTGTATATGCTGCAACTGTATCGTTGTCTAAAATGGAGTGCAGTGAAAGACCCAGGCCAAAGGACTGGCACTCATATGCATATTGCGGACAATTGTGTTGGAGCTAATGTAAAGTGTTGCATTTGCCTAGTTGTTGTTAGCAATGTTTATGTTTGTGACCTAGGATAAAAGTATGAAAAAGGAAGACAAAGCTATATTAGAAATATACATGACCTACTTTGGAAAGGTATGGATGGTACACTGTGTCTTTAGTAACCATGTATAAATTCAACAATGTGAGAACATAAATACAGACATAATTCACATTATGAGGTCTTGAGATATTATTTAGGGAACATGTAACTTCAAAATTCTTGTGCAAGCCAGTGTTATATTGTTATAACTCATCTGCGATAAATTGAATCTAAGCTATTTTTTCATTTAGAGTTCTCATTTGCTAGATGTAAGTCCCTTTTCGCAAACCATTAAGACCTGTAAATACATACCTATTTAAACTGACACAGGTGGATGAATAGATCTATCAGTACAGCACTATTGAATACATTGTGATAAATGTCACTTTATTTCCCTTCAAACTAAATCACAATTCACTACTCGTGACCTTGCAACTCACAACTGTTCTGCTGTATCATAACATTGACACAAACACTGCTCAACTGTACAACTTACTCTGACGTCTACTACTGACTGATTTAGTCCACAAAAACTCTCATACTGGCTCAAATTAAAATTGAGTGTTATTTATGGACACCTTTAACTACTATGGTTCTCAGTGTCCTATTCTATATTGGGTGTGAAAGACAGCTTAATTTTGCTCAGAGGCCTCTTCAACAGGCTTGAACTTCTTTTACGTGCCGTAAATCTATGCTATGGGACCATCGACTTTACTTCCTTTCAAAGGAAGCCATGCTAAGGATTTTTATGCCTGAAAAATATTTGTTGGAATAAGTCTGATGCTCTCATTTATTGCTGTAAAACCACAAAAGATTAGAAAAACTGGACTGTTCTTGTTAGAGTGATCTGACAAGAAAATGGCAAAATATTTTAAAACACTAACATTGGATATATGGTCTGCTTAGGAGCACATATGAACAGACTAACATGACAGCAACATAAAAGGTGAAATTATCTAAGACAGAACATAAAATATATGGCATGCACCATGTTGCCAATCCAATCTAAAGTTTAGCCATACACTGCTATCCTGCAACCAATGCTGCATGCCAACGATATTGTTTATACCAAGAAACCAAAAGTGAACAGCAACTATTTGCAATGAAATTGTCAACAATCACTATGGTAAACATTTTGGTTAGAGATGTCTCCTCCCTCGGGAGAATGAATTGAGAGCTAGGTTCCTTTTTGTAGTTTAAAAATGTTTTCCAAGGAAGTGGGTCATTGCACTGCATTTTTTGTACATCTGTAACTCAACCATCATCTGGATGTATTCTAATTAATATACACAAGGGATAAAAAAAGAAAAAAAAGACAAAACTTATTCTTATGAGTTACATGATCTCTCATCTTCTCATCTACTGTTTACATGCCTGCAGTTCCAAATTTTAAGCAGAATTTACTGCATATAGAGCACATGAAAAAAATGAATGTTGGCATTCTATAGTTCCAAAACACAAGTTTGAAGAAATACTCTTGTTCTTTTACACCCACTTCGACACTGCATCATTTTCTTGCAAGTGCTTGCAAGGTTCTATATGAAGAAGAGTTTTTGTATGAATTAATCCCAAATTAATTCAAAGCAAAATACCGGTTTTACACATATGATGCAACCCTTGACACAAAAAATGAATTAAGTGTTCATTACTGTAATGCATTATTTCACATCTGGACTGATTCAGAATACAGTTTTCTTTCTTCAGAAAATTTGTACATATAATACAACACACTGAGAATACTGCAAGTCAATCTACAGCAGCATTAGAAATTTATATGAGCATGACAAACCATTATTTTCGTGAAAAGGTTATGACTGTAGCAGCTACTTTGCAGTAATGGTTACATGAAAAAGTTAGAAGCAATGATTAAAATATTGTTAATAAATAAAATTCTAGATTGTAACTAGAGTCACCATCAGGAACGAAGGCGGTTGCACAGTAGATGAATATCCAATGATGCCACAGACATGTGTTTTCTAGCCAACCGGACGTAGCCTGTTTCAGAGCGCATGTGTGAGAATATTTGTACAGTTTTACAGTGAAACTGAGTAATTCCTAGCAATAAGTCTACTCCATTATGTGATAGTAAGTTCATTAACAGTTCTGAAGATGGCAGAAGGCAAAAAACATTGCGTCATTCACAGTCAAGCCAGGGAAATGGTGTATAATGTTTACAAATAGTTCCTGAGCAAAATGGAAGTAGTGGGAAGCAGTGGTGCCGATTGCTGCAGGAAAACACCTGAAGCCTGTCAGGGAGGTGTGCGCACTGTAGAAAGAATTAGCTTAAAAGCTTGTTTTCAGTCAAAAGCTTAGGAAAAGCTTGTGTACAGTCAGAAGGAAGTACTAAATTTAATGAATAAGATAAGATGATAATTAGGTTTTAAAATGATAATGTGAAGTTTAACAAAGGAATGTGTTATTTCAGTTCGCGCTAACTGCTTAGTGCTTGCGAATACCTTTGCCCCTCCCTCTTTTAACTCTCAAGAAACATCGCAATACAGCACTTCCCCTCTTTCCCCTACATGCCTGTTATCTGCCATTGTTCCTGGCGGCTACTATAGTTGTTATCAATACAGTAACTGTGCTACACCTCTGTTACAAAGTGTAACTGTTACTCTAACAGACTGAATTATAGCAATGCATCATGACCGCAAGATAAATTATGCATTAGCATTGTACCCTAAGAATTAAACTTTGCATTAAAAATGTTACTCAATATTTTTTCATAATTATTTACTTAAATAGTACTATATAAATATATTTTCTTTCTGCATAAATAACATTTTCCATAATTATTATCTATACTTGCAAAATAACTCCAATATAATTAGTTCTAGGCATTTATAATTCCATGGCACGACAATCCATAAGAACCAAGGCTACCAGCCTTACATCCACATACATAGGCAGAAGTGGGACAGGAAGCAAATTTCCTTCCCCAATTATCATTTCATTTTATGTATCATTAGCAATCACTGCCTGTGGTTTTGTAAGTGATAAGAATGGATGTTAAACACAATTATATAAATAAAAAGACTAAAAATGGCCTATATATCACTTTGGGCCAAAAACCACTTTCATTTCTGAGAACGTCAGACAATTAATCTTGTAATTCAAATAAAATTCCAGTTTCAAATAAATGGAGTGTTCCTTGTGAGTGGCCACCATTTCTATGCACTGGTAAAAAACTCTCCTATCCTACGGGTGGGTTAGAATCCATCTGCATTCTATGACCAGCAATTGGAGCGCTGTGCTATGATGCTACTTAATAGTAGCTGCATGACACAAAGCACCTACTTGATATCTTGCTTTATGATAAAAACAGAACTGAGTTCTGCAATATCTTTAGGAACAGTATAATACTACATAATTGCATTTAATTACCTATTTCCAGCCAATTGTATTAACAGGGCAAGTCTATTTACACACAGTTAATGTAATCGCCAAATTATAGTCACCTACTGTAACTGTTACTTCTGTAACCATTACTAAGTAACTACTTTCTGTTTCCATCACTTTCTTAACTCTTATAATAATGCAACCATAATATTACAAAGTTACCATTATGTTGCTTTTTGGTTATCCCAAATTATAAAATTATTATCAGAAATATAAACCTAATGTAATAACCCAACATAAGCAAGTTGAAAATTAAGTGATTGTCTCAAAAAGGCAAAGCCAATAAGATCACCCGAGTAATTAAAGGTGGTTATATACATATATATATTTAAAAATTATTTTTAAGAAATGTTCATTCCCTCCATATACATAACTCAATGAATTAGAGAAAATATTCACTGGTTGCAGAAATTCGTAGAGTATTCAATAATATGCTTGCCTAGAAGAACAACAGTATTCATTATATTTTATTACTAAAGGTAAACTTTTTATATGCAAATTGTTTCCTATTTTGCATATTAACCAGGAGAGAAATACAAGGCCAGCCTCTGCTTTTGAACATGTGGCGTGAACTATAAGTGCTGCAAGAGCTGTGTGGGCTGTCAGTTGCATCACATTTAATAAACCGGTATAACATCATATAAAAGTAAGCAAGAATTTTTATCACAAAAGAATAAAATGATTTTAAAGAGTATAACAATTTACTGTCATTACCTGATGCTAAACGACATCAGAAGTCTACTTAAGATTCACAACCAATAAGATGGAATTCTTTCTTTTTGTTTTTTTCACTTCAAATATTAATGTATGTCAATCTACGCTAGATTGAACAAGCACTCCAGAGCAATATTATGCAGACTATTGTTTTGTAAGAGCTTTCTGCAAATCTTGAAGTATATTATCACATAAGTAATTATCATTTAAATTAAAAGGCAAGTCTGACAACACTAGTTTTCTAGCTCTCCAGAAGTTGAGAACTTGTAAGAAGGAACAACTGCAATGCCCAAATACCTGCAGCACTGCGCTGCAATAAGAGAAACTTCACTTCAACACGCTGCCACAGTCTTGCTTGTTTCTCATTATACATGCACAACAAATGCACTGAAAGATGAAGTTGGACTCCTGTGCAGTGTCTAGTTCTTTGCATACAAAAATAAGTGAAACATTTTAATAAAAATGTAAACAAGTACAAAACACCTTCAAAGCTTCAGAAGTCCACAGTAGACTATCTACATATTTATAAAATAAAATCCAAAAGTGCATTTTATTTCTATACTTCAGCTGGAAGTTCACAAAACATGATTTGCACTTCACTTTGGATTTACCATTACACCATCATGATGCTTCAGTGCCACATCCTGAGGCTGTGGTGGGGGAGCTGGCACTTGCTTGTGATGGCGATCTCCATCAGCTGCATCATTTCCGTATTCTATTTGATCCATGTCATCTTCCTCTGAGAAAGAAAATAGTTACATTCTTTAATAAATAATGAACATTACTGAATTTGATTCCTAAAGATGAATGTTAGAAATGTTCATTAGATCATGTAATCTAATGTCAGCGCCAACTAAGAAAGGGATTGACAGGTGAGTCGTGGTAATTTCCCTGGGTGTTGTTTCTTAAACAGAAGCACGACTACAAACAACCAGAGCGAGAGGGAAGATAGAAATACTAGGAGCACCCATGACAGGGGAAGAGGGGCACACCATTTCCCACAACCACACAATCACGGCAGCTTGCAGTGAGGGAGAGGCAACGTTGCCACTTACTGTGACCACGTGGAGAGAGTAGTGTGATTGTGTACAAAGAAGATTGGATTGCACCTGGAATGTTGAGTGCATATTATTTATATTCATATGCAAAGACAACAGTAAAATGTTGAATCTACATATTGAATCCACATTCAAAGTATAAAATATGCAATTATATATTATTTCAGAGCATACTATTTCCATACTTGTCCTTTAATTGGAATACCTTTACCAAACAGTTTTATTCGATTCGCAAGAATGCTCAATTTTTCGTTTGACACCACTAGCTTAGTCACTATTTTTCGACATTGTTAAATACACATTAAAAGCATTAGCACAATTGCAAAAGTTTGCAACATACGCATAGATACACAGACTCAGACACACGTAAACACAAGGTAAATAACCATCTAAATATATGGTGAGTTTGGGTGATCGCCAATCACGGCGAAAGGATAGAGAACACGAGACAGGGGTACCACGACACGATACCAAGGAGTGAATCGAGATACCAAACATATGTATGATCGTGGAAGACCAGGAGACCTTACCCATCAAGTGAATCACATACGATTCTGTAGGGAACACTTGAACAACCGAAGACCGCCATACAACAGGGGTTCACACCAAAGGGGTGGAAACCAATGGAACACTGGCAACATAAGACAGCGGGAAATAGATGAAAATGTGCCAAATAGGGTGGATGATGCACAGAATACAGAAACAACACCCAGGGAAATTACCACGACTAAGTTGTCCCAACTGAGTTGATGATCAACACAAAACCTAAGCGATTGACAATTGACATCGACACCATGAGGGCTGCACAAAGGAAAAATGGAACTACTGTACACTGGACCACTGGTCATAACGGAACAACTGGGCGACCATACATATGAGCTACAGAATACAAATGGCAAGTTGGTAGGAAGATACTATAAAAACAAATTAAAACCATATAAAGAAAGGACCAAATAGTCTTTGCCAACAAATATGTAAGGCAGGAACAGTAGAGATGAGGAAAAACAATAAGCTTTAATGGGTTTCTTATAGAAAATTATATACAGGTTGGAAAATACAACGGGAAAGAAAATCAACATAGTCATTGGCTATAATGACCACCAAGAGTATTGTCAACAAAGACAGGTGAGAATACTGATTGTAATTAAAGAAATGAATTATAGCGATGAAGAAAATGTGTTTTTGACATAAGGATGTCAGGGACAAAAATAAGAAGGAATCAATTGTGGTGACGAAGAGAAAATATTTAAAGACACAAGGGTGTCGAGGGTGAATTAAGAAGAAAGATAATATAGTTGAAGAATAATTAATAGAAGTTTTCTCTTATAGAGATAAGAGATGACAATTAGTAAAGAGAGAAAAACCATAGTCAGAAAAGCAATGCCCATAGATTAAGATGGATATGGTCAATGTTGAGCTTAAAGAAATGTCGAACTAAATAACAGCAAATAAGAACCCAATGTCATAATAGTATCATTAGTAACATCAGAGTTTAAGAACTGAATCAATGACCTGCCTATACATGATAAGCTTGCAAGACAAAGAAGGCAAAGAACTGAATAAAATTGCCATAAGTATGATCATAATCATTAGTTCAAGATTTATATCCTGTTTCTCTCTCCTCATAACAAAGAACATAAGTCAAAAGGCACATAATAAACCACGATACACTTAAATAATATTTGTGTCAATGACAAATGTAAAAACTTAAGAATATTCTTGGTGATGTGTTGTGTAATAACTGAATATGTTAAAATTATAAACACATGCTCTGTCATGCCAAAACAAAAGACAAAAACATACAGCAAAGAAGATTGCAAAGAAAAAAGGGTATTATACAAAGTAAAACGATTGTATCAAAGGAATAGGGAGAAGTGTTGTATTGTGCTTCAAGATTGTGAATATATGTGACAACTTGAAAAACAAAACAAGGGGGATGTGAGACAGAATATATGGTTAGATCCCAAAAGGAAATCATTTATGTAAATATTTATTGCAAATGTAATTTATTTTTCATGTTGATAAGAATTAGTTGAGTAATGAAATATATATAGCAAATCATACTAAGATAAGTGAAGTTTTTAGTTTCTAATTTGTTCTTACTTTAGAATCTTGTTGCTTCACTGTTAATAGCTTCAATTTTTCCTTAGTTAAGTTTCATGTTTAAATTTAATATGTATAAGTATAAGAACCATATATATGTAATGTTAAAAGGGAAGTGAGAATAGATAAAGATCGCTTCCCTAACAATACATGAACTATTTAACGTAAGAAAATATAAAATAAATGCATACGCGCATGTATACAAAAAAGGGCATCATGTAAAGTAGCGCCAATTTTGTTATTAGTGTCTGTATGTTTGAGATATAAAGACGTGTTTCTATAACGCATGTGGATGTGGGTCCCAAAGACTTTATAAGAGTGGAAAGACTATTAAGAAAATACAAATAGGTGCAACGAAAGTCAATTCAATTATAACAAGTGTAATAAGAGACGAAGAAAGTGTTAAAGTGATATATAGTGAAGATACATTGAGTGTTTATTTATTCCACCTAGTACCATGCCCGGGGAGAAATAATAGTCTCATAGCTCAACAAAATGTAATAATTATTTAAAAATACATCACCAATTTCTGTATATAATTATTATAAAAGCAAGCTAGCACTTGCTTAAGTTCTGCAGAAGTGATATAAGGACGCTCTACTTCTCAACTCAAAATGTAGTAGTTCATACTTAATGTTGTTGTTGTTGGTGTTGTTGTTGTTGTTGTTGTTGTTGTTGTTGTTGTTGTTGTTAGCTAATGCTGGATTTCTGACAATGAAGTCATTAATCCTCTTGCTCTCCAATATTTTTCACTGACGGATGGGGCACTAGAAGTGGCCGGGCATATTTGAAGGAGGTCTCGATCCATTTCCTCTTGCAGATCACATAGAGGACAGAGTGGTGAAGAATATATCCCAATTCTGTTTAAATGCTTTGCCAGACAATCATGTCCTGTAATCATCCTGAAGGTTGCAACTGCTGTTTTTCGAGGATACTCAGGAATTACTGTTTGAATGTTTGGTAGTTCCCATCTTTTATTCTTTGATTTATCATAGTAATATTTTGCAATAATTTTTTTGAATTTAGAGTTGACTAATCTTTTAGCTGCATAAAATGGTAGATTAACTATAGATTTTTGTACACCGCTGGTACCCTTTTTTGCAAGAAAATCAGCTTTCTCATTACCACTCAGTCCACAGTGAGCTGGTATCCATTGGAAGACTAGGTGTTTTTGAAGTGCTGTTAGATGGGTTAGTATTTCCATAGCTGGTATTGGTGTTGTTTTGATAGCACCTGTAATTAATCTCAGACTTTGGTTTTTAAAGATTTGAATTTTTTTTGTGTTTGCTCTTACAAGAACTTCGCTGCAGTAAGTAAATAATGGCTTTATATATACATTGTATGTTGTGTTAAGAGTTGCTCTGGAACATCCCCACTTCCTTCCTGTTAGATATTTTAACAGTGAAAGGTATTACATTTGTATTACATTTTCTGTTTGTTTGGTCCATGTAAGTTCTAAATACTTTGCTTCCTTTGTTCCCGGTAATTGTTGACCCTCAAAATTTAATTTTATTTTAGTGGGTTTTTTTTCTTAGTGAAAAGATATGGTAGTTTGATTTTGTTGTATTAACAGTCATTAAATTTTCTTTGGTCCACCTTTGTAAGTTGGTTAAGGATTGTTGCATGGTTTTTTCTAGTTCTGTACTTTTGCTTTTTGGTTTTGAAGTCCACATTACTAAATCATCAGTAAATAGTGCACACTTCACACTTGATTCTTGTATTTGTTGTGGCAGATCGTTAATAAATATATTAAAAAGTGTTGTGCTGAGCACTGCGCCTTGTGGTAAGCCACAGTGTACTTGTTTGTATTTAGATATATTTCTTCCATATTTGGTTGCAATAAAGCGTTGTGTTAGGAAATGACATAGCCATGAAAACATTGGACCTTGTATCCCTATTTTTTTACTTTCTTTAGCAGTTTTGTTCTGCATATAGAATCATATGCACTTTGGAAATCAATAAAAACTGATAAATTATCTTCTTTTCTATTGAAGGAGTCTTTAATTTCTTGACTGAGAAGTAAGACTTGTTCATTTGTACAGTGGAACTTTCTGAATCCAGTTTGACATGGGGATATTAAATTTTGTGATTCTAGAAACCAATTTAACCTGTTTGACACCATTCTTTCCATCACTTTTGCTATTATGCTAGTAAGAGCTATTGGTCTATAATTTTTTATTTCTGATGCTGTTTTGTCTTTCTTCAAGAGTGGTACAGTTATTGCTTTTCACCATTCAGCAGGTACAATGGTTTTCCAGGATAGATTATAGAGTTTCAGTAGTTGTTGTTTTGCTGTTTTTCCAAGGTTTTTTTATGAACTCTGGATGTATGTGATCTGGTCCAGGAGACTTTTTGTTTTTTAGATTAATTATTGCAATGTTCAGTTCTTGCATATTAAAATTTTGAAAAAAGATATTGCACTGAGTGTTAGGATCACATTCTCTTTCTTGTTTCAAATCTTTCTTAAATTCTTTACGTTCCTTTTTATTATTTCTTGTTACTTTATGTGAATTAGCATAATATTTATTGAATGCTTCGGCTATGACTGCATCATTTACTAATATTTTATTGTTGTGTACGATAGGTGTGCTATTGTTTTCTTTCCTGTCCTTGACATTTTTTATGAACTTATGAGCTTTGTTACCATCTGTGCTATAATCCATTTTTTCTAAGAAATTATTAAAGTGATTCTTTTTAGTAGTATTAATTTCTTTTTTTAGTGAGGCACATTTCTTCCGCCTATATGTGTATCCGATATGTTTTCTGTTTGGTCAGCTGTATTTCTAGCTATATCCCTTTGCTTTTTCAGTTCTTCTAACTGGGGGTTCCAAAAGTATTTGAAATTTTTAATTCTTCCACGAGGAATATGTTTTTTTGCAGTTTCTAGGATGACTTCAGACATTTTTGTTCATATGATCTGGTTGGTTATGTAGCTGTGAGTTTGTTTGTTCTTTAAATTTATGTTCTAATTCAGTTTTATATTTGTTCCAATCTGCTTTTTTGAAGTTCCAATACAGGTTCGTGAGACCTTGACTATTATTTGTATTCTCTAGTTTTATATCAGCAATTACTGCTCTGTGACCAGAACTTGGATCTTCTATAACTTGTTTTTTAATTTTTGACATAATATCTGTTGTAGCTAACAAGAGGTCTGGGTTACTGCTTGCTCCAGATTCCTTTATGTTTTGGCAGTTACATCACGCTTTCACAACCCCCAGAAGGTCTGGAGGACCACACCTGTTGTTGGTTTACGGGTCTCACCGACCTGACCGGGAGAATTTTCAAAATAAATTCACATGCATCCATGCATCAGAAATAAAAAAATCTGATGTGTTGTACTCACATGACTTTCTCTACTCTTGTACTAACCATTCTTACAAACTCTTATTCCTATATCTTCTTCGTGTTAGTTAAAATAAACATTTGTACAAATTATCTTATTGCTTATTTCCTTGTAGGTGCAAGGGGAATATTGGAATACAGTAGGCTTTGTGCGATAGTCAAATCTTTGAAAGCTTTGAGATTCCATTCTCTTTGTACACGTAACATATAAAAAAAATGAACAACGATGACCCATTTCACGAAAGTTCCAAGTTTTCCAAAACTCACACACATAACAAGGTATATCTCCGAAATGGTTCACCCTACAAGAAAATTTATTGAGACATAAATTGTGTATTTTAGCAAGATCTACATTTTTTGTATAGTATAATTTGGTCTATCTCTAACGGTTTACCAGTTATGCAAAAGTCGTCCAGAGTAAATACGACTACAGGGGCTATAGCCAGAAAATTCAAGATATACATTTCATTTGTCATAAAAATATCTCAAACATATGACATTTTAATCAAAATCGTTAGAGCCATTTTCAAGAAAATCAAAATTTTTGAAAAATTTTCCATGTAAAGGGTAGTTTAGGGTGGGGCTATTTTCTTCAAAATCTTCGTGTCACATCCTTGAACGACATTAAACTTAAATACCAACTTTGGTTTTTAACCGACTTTTCGTTTTTCAGCTATGCTGTCCACAGACTGACAGACTGACAGACACACAGACTGACCTTTTTCTAAAAATGCTTTTTTTGGATTCAGGGGGGCCTCAAAACATGTATTTCTGGTGAAATCTCAACTTCGAATTTTTGGGTGGAATACAATACTTCCCCTACTCACCAGTAGAGAAAGTAAAAATATAGACCAATAGCTTTTACTAGCATAATAGCAAAAATGATGGAAAGAATGGTGTCAAATAGGTAAAATTGGTTTCTAGAATCACAAAATTTAATTTCCCCATGTCAAGCTGGATTCAGAGAGTTCCACTCTACAAATGAACAAGTCTTACTTCTCAGTCAAGAAATCAAAGACTCCTTCAATAGAAAAAAAGATAATGTATCAGTTTTTATTGATTTCCAAACTGCATATGATTCTACATGCAGAACAAAACTGCTAAAGAAAGCAAAAAAAATAGGGATACAAGGTCCAATGTTTTCATGGCTATGTCATTTCCTAACACAACGTTTTACTGCTACCAGATATGGAAGAAATATATCTAAATATAAACAAGTAAACTGTGGCTTACCACAAGGCGCAGTGCTCAGCACTACACTTTTTAATATATTTATTAATGATCAACAAATACAAGAATCAAGTATGAAGTGTGCACTATTTGCTGATGACTTAGTAATGTGGCCTTCAAAACCAAAAAGCAAAAGTACAGAACTAGAAAAAACCACACAACAATCCTTAAACAATCTACAAAAGTGGACCAAAGAAAATTTAATGACTGTTAATACAACAAAATCAAACTACCAAATCTTTTCACTAAGAAAAAAACCACTGAAATAAAACTAAATTTTGAGGGTTAACAATTACCAGAAACAAAGGAAGCAAAGTAATTAGGAGTTACATTTGATACCAAACTAACATGGACCAAACAAATAGAAAATGTAATACAAGAGCAGAGAGGTGCCTTTCACTGTTAAAACGTCTAACAGGAATGAAGTGGGGATGTTCCAGAGCAACTCTTAACACAACATACAATGTATATATAAAGCCATTATTTACTTACTGCAGCGAAGTTCTTGTAACAGCAAATACAAACAAAATTCAAATCTTTCAAAACCAAAGTCTAAGACTAATTACAGGTGCTATCAAAACCACACCAATAGCAGCAATGGAAATACTAACCAACCAATACCCCATTGAGTATGAAATAGAAAAAGCGGCTCTTATTCAACAAGAACAGTTATTCAACACGAAAAGTTGATCAGACTCCCATTCAGTACATGACACATAAGAAATTTTACACATACACTAAAGACTAAAGACTCAGGAGAGCTTTCTTTCCAAAATTCAAGACATCAGGAAGAATGTATACCTTCCTAATTCAAAGGAAAACTTCATATCTAAAGTCAATCTGACACAAATTTTAGACATCACATATTATTTACACCTGACAGAAGAAGTTAAGAAAAGTGATACTTCAACTAGTGTCCTAAAATTATTGGCATTAGAGACAATCCATACTAAATTTCCAGAACATGAATAGCTCCATATTTACACTGATGGATCATTAATATCAAACCGAGATGGAGCAAGGGCTGGAGTCACATGTCACCTCTTTTCCTATTACAAATCTTTAAGTTATGGAACTACAAACTTTGATGGAGAAATTGAAGCAATTCGAATGGCCCTACAAAAATCTTTTGTATAGAATTTCACATTTTCATCAAGCAGTTATTCTCTCAGATTCCACGGCGGCAATTATAGCAATTACTTCCAAGTTGTCACCAAAAAACCAAACAATTATAGAATGTTCAAACCGAGATAGAGCAAGGGCTGGAGTCACATGTCACCTCTTTTCCTATTACAAATCTTTAAGTTATGGAACTACGAACTTTGATGGAGAAATTGAAGCAATTCGAATGGCCCTACAAAAATCTTTTGTATAGAATTTCACATTTTCATCAAGCAGTTATTCTCTCAGATTCCACGGCGGCAATTATAGCAATTACTTCCAAGTTGTCACCAAAAAACCAAACAATTATAGAATGTTGGAAAATCCTTACCCATCTAACAGGACTTCAAAAACACCTATGGCCGAGTGCATCAATCCTGGTTAAGAGAATACCGCAGTAAAGTTTATAGTTTACCAGGGTAAAGTCGTATTTCTGTTGCACCAAGCTCAGATTCGACTTACCGGCGCTTAACCGTGATAAAATGTTTACCACTCGCTGGGGACCGGTTTTCAAAAAAAACCTCGGTAAAGAATCCAACATGGACTTTAATAATTATATGTGATACCTTCATTATTTCCATCGATTTGAACGCAACGAAGAGAGAATATTGAAGACAGGAGGGATCTGTTTGAAAAACTGAATGACGTTTCGTTTCAAACAAGATTCCGTTTGAAAAAATAAACGGTAACTTCAATTTTAGATGAAATTGGACAACAACTCGAGTTTCCTACAGCAAGGAACTATCCAATATCGCCTAGAAATCGCCTTCTTGCAGCACTGCGATTTTATGCGATTGGAACATTTCAAGGACTGCCTCCGTAGCGCAGTTGGTAGCATGCTTGCCTCTGGCGCGGAGGACCCGGGTTCGATCCCCGGTATCAGAGGATTTTCCCCCCTCTGGAGGTCTGGCACAGGGTGAACTCAGCCTCGTTAGGTCCCGAGAGGAGCAATTGAGGATCTACTTTATGTAGAAGTAGCGGCCCCAGGTTGAGAAGACTGGCCGGGAGGGTTCGGGATACTGACCTCGTCCCACTCTCCAGTACTGCACTCCACTAATGATGCCTGTAGCGGGCAGAGGTGGGGGACGCATTGGCCGGCAGGTAGGCCTTGGCCCTTCATGGGCTGTTGCGCCGGGGTTTAGTTTTAGTTCGGTTTAGGAACATTTAAAGGGGTAATTAGTGACGTGAGTGGTATAGACAGAATCACGGCATGTCACATAATACACAGGGTTTCAGATGCCATGGCCTTGTTGTCATCTCACTACATAAAACTGCATAGCCCACATATGAGTCGTGAGGGCTAGCCACATGATCATCGCAAGCACTCTTTTATCCAAAGCCTTCCAGTTTTGGCAATACTTTAGATCCACCCCCAGTCTTGTATGTTTCTATCTTCTCGTTGGCTGAAGCTCTCCTCACCTTTCTTTTCAAATTTTCGTATAGTTTTTAAGTTTGTGTGTGTCCTTTTTGTGGTACCTGCACATTAAAAAAATAATAATAAGACGAATGCATACAGTAGAATGTAATAAAACATTTACAAATTATAAATGTTGTATGCATTAATTTACCAGGCACACAGCTAAGCTCGTGACAGATTTTTTGCCAACCATTCTCTTTGTCCTTAATGGTAGCACCATCCGTCTTTTTATTTTCTATTATGGACTTGTATTTATCCACTAAATTCAATAAAACTAAATTCTCATGAGCGCTAAAATTCGGCACTCTAGAGCGTTTTGAGGTCTTATCGTCTAATTTCTTATTTTGATCCATCGCGCAAATGAAATGCCGGTAAAACTTAAGTTATGGACACCACAAATGGACAACACACTAACAGACACAACAAACAAGTGAATGTCGAAAGTAATCACTGCCATCTGAATACTACCGGAATTGCTTCAGAGGAGAAAATAGCGAGAAAACCAGGCGCTATGAAACTGCGGTATTCAAACCGAGGATTTGCAATGGTGCACAGCTTTGATGATTTTACCATGGTAATAGTTTAACCGCTGTATCGTAACAGCTCATGTTTACCGAGGTTGATGCACTCGGCCACTAGTCTTCCAATGGATACCAGCTCACTATGAACTGAGTGATAATGAGAAAGCTGATTTTCTTGCAAAAAAGGGTACCGGCACTGTGCAGAAATCTATGGTTAATCTACCATTTTATGTAGCTAAAAGATTAGTCAACTTGAATTCAAAAAAATTATTGCAAAATATTACTATGAAAAATCAAAAAATAAAAGATGGGAACTGCCAAACATTCAGGTATTCAGTATCCTCGAAAAACAGCAGTTGCAACCTTCCGGTTGATTACAGGACATGATTGTCTGGCAAAAGATTTAAACAGAATTGGGATATATTTGAGAGGTAGAACTGGAACTTAAAAATTCAATGCCACAGCTGGGACTTGAACCACAGACCTTCCGCTTACCAAGTGGCTACTCTAGCTATTGAGCTACTGTGACAATCTGCCAGAAGGGCATTGAATTCTCAAACCAGTTCGTATTTCTCCTGGTAAACCACAAAGGTAGTCTCACATCAGAGACAATTACCCCAATGGTGACTTACTATTGCAAGTACTTTATGTCCCAGGATTAAATAACCTTCAGATGGTAATTATTATTTATTTCTGCCAACAAACTTACTGTTGGTATTTTTAAACACGCAAGCCATGTGTGGGCAATGTTTGAGAGGTAGAACTGGAACTTAAAAATTCAATTCACAGCTGGGACTTCAACCACAGACCTTCCGCTTACCAGGCGGCTGCTCTAATCATTGAGCTACTGTGACAATCTGCCAGAATGGCATTAAATTCTCAAACCAGTTTGTATTTCTCCTGGTAAACCACAAAGGCCATGTCACATCAGAGACAATTGCCCCAATGGTGACTTACTATTGTTAAGTACTTTATGTCCCAGGATTAAATAACCTTCAGATGGTAATTATTATTTATTTATGCCAGCAAACTTACTGTTGGTGTTTTTAAACACACAAGCCGCGTGTGGGCAATGTTTGAGAGGTAGAACTGGAACATACAAACTCAATGCCACAGCTGGGAGTTGAACCACAGACCTTCCGCTTACCAGGTGGTTGCTCTAACCATTGAGCTACTGTGACAATCTGCTAGAATGACATTGAATTTCAGTTCCAGTTCTACCTCTCAAACATTGCCCACACACGGCTTGTGTGTTTAAAAACACCAACAGTAAGTTTGTTGGCATAAATAAATAATAATTATCATCTGAAGGTTATTTAATCCTGGGACATAAAGTACTTACAATAGTAAGTCACCATTGGGGTAATTGTCTCTGATGTGAGACTGCCTTTGTGGTTTACCAGGAGAAATACGAACTGGTTTGAGAATTGAATGCCATTCTGGCAGATGGTCACAGTAGCTCAATGGTTAGAGCAGCCACCTGGTAAGCGGAAGGTCTGTGGTTCAAGTTCCAGCTGTGGCATTGAATTTTTATTTAAGTTCCAGTTCTACCTCTCAAACATTGCCCACACACGGCTTGTGTGTTTAAATACACCAATAGTAAGTTTGTTGGCATAAATAAATAATAATTGGGATATATTCTTCACCACTTTGTCCTCTATGTGATCTGCAAGAGGATATGGACTGAGACCACCTTCAAATATGCCCGGCCACTTCTAGTGCCCCATCCATCAGTGAAAAATATTGGAGAGCAAGAGGATTAATGACTTCATTGTCAGAAAACCAGCATTAGGTAACAACAACAACAACACATATGTTCCATTCAATGATTTATTAATCTGTGTACTATGAATTCCTTTAGGGTGGATTATATTCAATTTCTGTAAGATTTTATTGTATTTCATTTTAATCAATGATTTATGATTTTCATTTAAATCCTGACTAGCAGTTTCAATATATGTGACATAATTATTTGGATTTCCTTTAAAAATCCATTTATATCCTAGCCAGCAATTTCAATATCTATAACATAATCTTCTGAAATTCTTTAAAAAAAGTCTATAGAGCTTTTAAACCTTTATTTAGAAAATTGAATTCTTTGTCACTAAAATTACAGTTTAAAGGTTTAATTAAATTATCTTGAACTATTCTGTTTAACTGGTTTCAATTTGTTATTTTGAACACAAATTACTGAGTGAAATTACAATTATTATGTGATTTTTTGGCTTTGTGATTGTGATGTACATTAACATTTAGTTATTTTGAGCCAATTTTTAACACTACATCACTTACTTCCTTTCAAAAAAGGAAAAGATGTTTCAGGAGCTTACAATCCCATCCTCAGTTCCAGCTGCTTGTTGAAATATTTAGCATAAAATATTCTCTGGACCTAATTCATGCAACAAAGGATATAGAAATAGATAAAATACATACCCTAGTCTCATTTGATGTCGCCACAGCTCTATTTCCAAGCAATTAACAAGAATCTTACCAATACACATCATAAACTGGCTGAAGGGAAAAAAAAAACAGGAAAAGCTACCAAGGAAATCCAAGAATATATATCACATTAACTAAACTATGCACTGAACAAAATATTTCACTTTCAATGGAAAGTAAAGGGTTATCAACAAGTTCCTCTGCACCGTGCCTGTGTCTACCGCTCAAGATCACTTGGTATCCTGTTTATCTATATTACCTTTCATAAATTATATACATGAATCTATCATATACTTTATTTTGTGGAACATTATAATAATCATAGGTTTGTGGCAGCCACTGTTGCCACCGGAATTCCCGTCTCTAGGGGAATTCAGGTTATGCAAGACCATAGAGCGACTTCTCGATAATCCTATATTATAAACAAACCTCAGGTTGAGCTCTGGACATCTCACTATTACCACTATTGGCAGAACCTTTATAAGCACTTTAGAAACAAGAGTCACAAAGGCATTACTATGGATATTCAAACTTTGATACCGCTATATCAATATTTTTGCAATAGTTCCAGAAAAACACTTGAAAGATGCTTTAAAATTACTAGATCTTCAATAAAACTGTAAATTTCACTATGTAAAAAGAATGTAATGGACAACTGCCTTTCCTAAACCTTAAAATTATTAAGAAGGAAAATCTTCTAACATTCAGCATCTAAGGAAACTTATACACAATTGCCACATAAAGCAAAATAGTTACAATCCTGTTCCCCATCAACATGAAGTACTCAACAGTCTTGCATACAGATCAGTAGATTTTCTTAGGAACAAAGACAAATATGACCATGAGCTTAACAACACAATAGAAAACGGATTCAGCAAGAAAGCGTACCTGATGTGATGGGAGAAAATGGAGATTATTTTCGAATTCAGCACAAAAAATCTGTTTAGGATCACCTATCAGATTCAAAAAAACAAAAAATAAGTTTTGAAATGCAGAACAGTGTAATTAAACGATAATTTATTGAATCTGTTTTTTTGTGGTAGCTGCAAAATTTAATGGCGGCTGATGTTTGACTATTACCTTTTACCTGTTGTACAAATAAATTTTGTGGGCACAAATTATATTTATATCACCAGCTTTACACCGTGATTTCATAATGTGTTTAACTATACATACTGCAAGGCGTAGCAAGATTTTCAAATAATTTTGATTCCAAATTACACCAAATTGAATTACCTAAAACATTAATTTAAGATGCAAATCATATCATTTTAGTTCATTATCATTTAGGTTTTTAAAATGTGGATTTCTTTCATCTTCAATTACTTTTCGCTCTGGAGCTTTTTAAGAAGTATCATCGTCATCGTCGTCGTCATCCTCATCATGATCATGATCATTAACGCTGTTGTTGTTCTTAGCATCATTATAGAACTTAACAGTTTTCCTACCAAAAATGTAAGAATTACTTCAAATTTTAAACAAGGATTCAAAAAATGAATACCTGCAACAAAATATTAAACTGAACTATTTAATGCCTGGTGTGTATAAGATACATAGGCTTTTTTTCCTATTTGTACTAGTTTTAACTTTTTTTTCTGCTATATTCTTGTTATACTGTCTGTCACCAATTAAAAATACATATTTGAGACGTTTTGAATTGTAAAAAATTATTTTTTTTACAATTTATATTGCAGTGTTTTTTTATAAGAAAAGAAGCAAAATCCAAGCAACCGCAGTCAAATGATACCCCGTCATCATCCATGTGTACCTTCACACCGATTATTTTACGTGGGCCCTCCCCATCCTTTACCACAGGCACATTTGACTACGGTTGCCGAGACTTGAACTCACAACCTCAGGCTTTGAGTGCATGGCCAGTGCACTACGTGTTGCCTTAACGATCATGGCTAATCAAGCCAGCAGGCTGAAGGTGTCCCAGACCGCCTAATCTAAACCGGTTTCGAATTAGAAGAACGGCATAAGTAGCAAAATAATTCAGGGATGAAAGGGTTAACTAGTGCACAACAATTTTTAGATCCATTATTCCAGAAGTTCTCTTGGAAATGTCAAGCTTATAAGTTATAAACTGAGGTCCAAAGAGCACACTGAATAGTGAAAAATCCTGGGGAAAAAAGAACTGAGTTACTTAACTAGCACAGGACCAATTATGTGGTATGTGTGGCTTTAAATTATTGACAATAAAAAAGCTATCAAGTATAATATACTGTATAGCATAAAAGTACAAATTTTAACTATAATAAAAATGCCATACACAAAAAATTGAACATTTTCACAACTTTTACAACTTGTCTTAATTACAAAACAAGTTGTTTCAACAGAAAACCTTCGCACTCATTTGGCATTTTTATTTTCAGGATTTAGCCCATATGCTCCCTTTTAATGCTATTTATTGCTGCACTTAACCCGCTATTCCCTTACCATCCTCATCTCCATCCTCCAGTTGGAGATCTCCACCACGAACTCCAGCACCACCACCATCTCCCTCCTTATCATAATCCCTATTTTGATATGCGTGGTGCATCTGTCTTGGAATCTCTTGTTCCTCTTCTCCATTCTGTGGTAACCTTTGCTTTATATCTCTATACAAACAAAGATAAATGCCTTTTACAAATACATAGAAGTTTAAAAAGGTGATTCAAGATTAACTTGGAATTTATTTTTTACCTTGGACATGGTAAGTCACATTCAAAACAGCAGTGGTTAACCTTGTATTTCATATGTTCCAAGTTCAAATCTCAATCGGGTAAGTTTTCTCTGGGGTTTTCCCTTATCCAAAAAAAATAAATGTAAGGTGTCTCTAAGCTCTATGAATCAAAAGAGATTTAGCAACAGTTTGCCCATTTATTCATTAAAATATATAACTTACTTAATTCAGAGATTAAAATATGAGAAAAATACAAGAAGAAAAGCAGCACAGGATCTTAAAAGATAATTGTATTTTTAAAAATTTTACTTACCATCCATGGGCCAATAAAAAATTTACAAAGATTTTTAAAGAATATGGAATAAATTTGGTCCCTCAAAATAAATTTAATATACAAAATTTACTTAATTTTTCTAAAAAAGATAAAATACCAAATTATAAAAAAATCTGACATTTATCAATTTAGCTGTTTAGATTGTGATAAGGTTTATATTGGTAAAACTAAACGTCATTTAGAAACCAGAGAGCAATTCCGCGTGTGACTACTGACATTACACTACATTTTCTTCCTAAAATGTCTCTCTAATGGTCAATATAGGTGTAAAAATGTTATTTTAACGACATACGATGACAGAGAATACATTGGCGGTTGTGATAGGAAATATAAAAACCTTAAAAAAGTGAAACAATTATTTAATAATGAGCGCTAAACTTTTCGTGACTTACTGACATCTTTGTCAACTGTAGGTCCAACTTCAAACGTTTGTCCTCCATTTTCTCTGAAAGTTTTCTTATTTGATTTGTTCTGAAAAATCACTTGAGAGAGGAACTTCTAAGCTTTCAAATGACCTGAAAAAAGGTTTGGCATGTTATTCTCATCTGGAGATATTTATTCAAAAGGCCAGCGTGACTAACTGACATGAGTTTGTAACTAACTGACACTTGCGAAAATTGTAATACTTTGTCTTTGTTTTACATGGTATAACATATGGTAAATCATAGTGTTACGTATTATATGTTACATACATGTAATACATACAAGTGTGTAATCGTATTTATCATTTTGAGAAGAACCATATCCTTTGGAGAAGCATTACTGTCATGCAACATAAAGAGAATAAACATGTTGACAGCTCTCATTTCTTATTACAGTTATGTCGTTGCAAGTCTAAAAAGCTGACTCAAAACCATAACAAAGATGACACATGAGAGCACACAGCACATACCTGTATCACATGATTGGCTTCCTTATAGTGCAGGAACGCTAGATGCAGTAGTCTCGTAGTACATGCGCATATCACTACATTGTTTTTATTTCCGAAAGTTGTGCATCATTCTGACACTTTCCGCACATGAAAGAAAAGCATATTCCACAACATTTAAACCTAATACTTTCACATAATGAACCCACTGAGTGGACGGCATAGGTGAAATATGTTGAAATCTTTTGTTGAGAAATTCTTTTGCTTCTTCAATTTCAGGCAGAGAAACCTCAAGAAGACATAATTTGGTTTTCTTTCTAACAGTATTAACAAATTCTTCAGCACTCTGAATCCTGCTTCCTGCTTTCGCAGCTGTCCATGCCATCCTCTTCACTTGTCCTCCAATTGCATCTACTGCCCCCTTTCCGTGATAGGATTCGAAGAAGTGCCATTCAATTTGGATTCCAAATACCACGGAAAGATATGTCACATGGCTCAATGTGTATTTCTGCTTAAAATGACAAACAGCTCCATCAGAAAACACTTTCACAAGTTCAAGATTCGGAACAATATCCAATATTTCCGAAAATATATTTCTTAAGCAAATATCAACTGCATATTTGTCATGCGATACATAATCAGACACCAAAGCAAAAGATTGTTTCTGAATTTCACCAATACCTTCTTTCCTATACCAGGCAACAGCAGTAAATATTAAGATCTGTGTATTGTTCCAGTGGGCAGCTTGAATTTCATTTTGCCCCTTGCATGTGTAGTTCTCAAAGAAGTCTATCTGTATCACAGCTTCACTAATTGCAACATTTTCCCGAGCCTTCTTAAAGGCCTCGGATTGCTGACTTTTTACATAAACGTGATTAAGGAAACATGGCAGGCAATTGCTCAGTTCTTCAATGCAGTCTTTTACAGACCCATTTTTAACTTCTATTTCCATTCTTCCATTACGTGAACTCCATGAGAATGAACAAGTTTATCCGAAATGTCTGCTCCACTCAATCCCGGGCAGTTGGAGCATCCTCCCTGCACACATTCACTCAATTTCTGATCACAAACCACTGGTGCTATGAACTTATGAAATTCAGTCTCAGTGAGTACATGATTTTTACACAATGCTTTGAGAAGAAACTTCGTATTTTCATGTATAATGCGTGTGCACACATTATGTGGGATCTGACTTTGAAGACGCACGTGAGCAGGGCGTAATTCAGCGAATTTTGTCAACCCCATGGACATTTCTACTCGGTCTTGTAGAAAGAGTGCACATGCTTCTTTTATTGTTACCACTAGATACCTAATGCGAACTTCTTTTGTTTCTCCCTGAACATGGATTTCAATAAAATCATCTCTTCCAGGAGCTTGGTAAGATATTGAATCATCCTGACAGAACTTGATGATTGCACTTTTAAGCTCCTCTGATAGTTGTTTTCCTGACACCGGGACAGAATGCTTTGGTTTTACATGTAATCCCTCTTCAACTGCTATTTTACGAATCATTTCTTTTCTTTTACGTGGAGATTGCGGCAATGCTTCCTCAACACGTTTTCTGCACTTTCCGAAATACCGTTTCTTTTCAAAGCGGTTGATGTTGATGGAGTATCCTTATCAATCCCTTCTTGGTCTCTTATCTTCTGTCTTGCCCACTGTGCTTGCTTATATCTCCTATATTCAGCTTTGAGCTGTTCTCTTCCTTGTTTTGTTAGTTTCATTATTGCTCTTCCTTTCCTCATAGTCACTTCTATTTTTTCCTTCCATTGTGCATAACTGCCTTGCTCCTTCAGACATTGTTTGTATTCACGTTGTCTTTGGGCTGGTGTTTTAGCCATGGAGTCAGAAACGGACTGATACGTCTATCCTGACTGAAGTCTCACAAGCACTGTATGCGTATGACAACCACAGAGCCCCAGCACTAACTGTCCGTTAGTCACGTGTTTTGTAGGAAAACTTTCTTATACTTTTTTATTTGTTATATTGTAATGACGCAGAATCAAAAAGGATATTTATTTTAGTCTATTACTTTTTCCTCCAGAGGACTTTATCCTTATTTACCGTGACTAACTGACATTGACACACAGCGATAATTAAAGAGGCTCTAAGGATTATTTATAAATGTCGAAAATTATTAGCCATATACATGTTTTGAAGACGAAGAGTCATAGTGTGATGTACAGAACAAAGAAATTAAAACAGTTGTACATAGCTCCTGAAATATTGATATGAAAATCACCGTTATTCGCGCTTATTTTTAGCGCTTTGGAAATATATGGGTAAGAAGTGAAATTTGAACCCATATTCACGTTAAAAACATTTATTTTTCACTTCATAAGATACTTTGGAGTATCTAGCATCATCTTTCCTCAGTAAAAAAAGTGAAACATTAATTTCAAATTTTAACACTCGGTATGACATGTTCGCGGAATTGCTCCAGAATAAAAGAACATTTTAGAAATATTAAATATAAACTGCTAAATCAGCTGTGCAGATCATTTTTGGTCATTTAATCATGAAATCAATCCAGAAGTTAAATTATTAAAACAATTAAGTGAATCTATAGATTTAATGGTTTGGGAAAAAATGTTTATTTTAAAAAACAGGAACAGTGTTATGAACTTTGAATTACCTTCTATAGATTGTATTTATAAATTTTTGTTTTCAGAGATTGGTAGTTAAAAATGAATATCAGTATTTGTTTTTTGTTTTCAGAAGCGCGCGCGCGTGTGCGCGGGTGCGCGGGTGCGCGGGTGCGCGTGTGCGTGTGCGTGTGCGCGTGTGCGTGCGCGTGCGTGTGCGTGTGTGTGTGTGTGTGTGTGTGTGTGTGTGTGTGTGTGTGTGCGCGCATGCGTGTCTGTCTATAAACAGCATAACTCAAAAATCAAAAGTTGGTTAAAACCCAAAGTTGAATTTACTATATTTCAAGGATGCGATATGAAGATTCTGAAGAAAATTCTGCCACCCCAAACTACCCTTTACATTGAAAATTTTGATTTCCTCAAAAACGGCTCTAACAATTTTGATTAAAATACCATATGTTTGAGATATTTTTATGGCAAATGAAATGTAATTCTGAATTTTCTCCCTAGAGCCCATGTAGTCCTGTTTACTCTTGATAACTTTTACATAACTGGTAAACTGTAAGAGATAGATCCAATCTTACTTTACAAAAAGTGTAGATCTTGTTAAAACACACAATTTTGTGTGTGTGCGTATTTGCATGTGTGTGTGTTTAATAAATAAAGAGTAAAAGCCATACCCTTCACGATTTATAGGATTCAATGCTGCCAACTGATTGGGATGGTCATGCTCCTCCTCTATTTCTGGGCCATTATCATCCAGTGGGTTATTACGCAGCTGTTGTATTGGTTGAGGTCCATGGCGGAACCTCTGCCACCCATTGTCAGGCTGGAAATTGAAAAAAAAAAAAACTTATCATCTGCAAAAGTATCTTCAAATCTGAAAACAAAAACAAGTATATTATTTCCATACTAACACCATAGTTTTGTTATCTTAGTCAATTTTTGACACTTTAATTACTCACTTTAGCTTTTATTAAGGAAAACATGTTCCAGAAACTATTGCTACCATCATCATTTCCTCTTCTATTGTCTACATTATTCACCGAATTGGTTGGTCTTGTCCTTGATGATGGTTTGATGAAACTCTCTATAAGCATGTTGCTAGGTGGTATTTCAAAATTGAAAACACATTCTTTATTTTTCCATATGTACATGTTTTCCCAAAGTGTGAGTTCTGCTCTTCCTGAAATATTTTTTAATATATTGGATTTCTTTTATTTCGTGTGGGTCTTTCCAAAAATGCAAAGCTACTGCTGATTTGTCTTCCTGTTTTCATTGGAGGTATGTAGCCAGTCAAACAGGAACTGATGATGAAAGCAATAGTTCCAGAAACATGTTTTCCTTAATAAAAGCTAAAGTGATATAGTGTCAAATTGACTAAGACAATAAAATTAATGCACATCATTGTTACAAGATCCAACATACACAAAAAAACAAAAACAAGATGACAAATCAGCAGTATCTGGCATTTTTGGAAAGGCCAACACAACATTAACAGAAATCTGATAATACTGTATTTAAGTGAATCTAATGCGCATCCCATATTTGGAACTTAGAAATTATGAAAAAAAGAGTTTGTATCGAATGTAAAGTGCATCAATGACAGAAAATAATACATATTTTAAAGCTACGTAGGCTTTCACGGCCGGCGTCTAAATTGTAGAAAGAAGTATCTTCCGGGCTGTTATGCCGTGGTCTGCTGGAGATGTCTTCCAGATGTTTCGCTTACAAATGCAGTAAACATCCTCAGTGGCGTTGTCGAAGTCTCCTTGTGGAAGGTATCACTGCGACTGATGCGTCGACTGTCTGGGGGGCTCCATTTATACCATGCGCGACGTGCGCTGATTGGCCCGGGGCGTCCAGAGGCGTGGTGGCTGGTGGAGGGGGTTCTATCTCTCTTATGCTGCTGGTCTCTTCTGATTGGCTTACCTTGCTATCCTGCTTCTTATGATGTTCTATGACCGGATGCCAGTTGCTGTTTAATCTTAAGGCCTCTTCCTTCTTATTTAAGTTGTTAGGGTGCTTGTAAATTTCAATAGCCTCTTGCTGTAGTCGGGCATGGTATTGTATGGTAGATGCAAGGATGCGCGTATCCTGGAACTTAATACTGTGCTCACCGACTGCATTAATGGCATGTTCAGCGACCGCAGAATGGCACGTCGCGCATGGTATAAATGGAGCCCCACAGACAGTCGACGCATCAGTCGCAGTGATACCTTCCACAAGGAGACTTCGACAACGCCACTGAGGATGTTTACCGCAGTTGTAAGCGAAACGTCTGGAAGACAGATCTCCAGCAGATCACGGCATAACAGCCCGGAAGATACTTCTTTCTGCAATACATGTTTTATTTAAATATATTTAATACAAGAATGGATTTATCATATATACAAAAAATCAGATTACAGAATTGAAAGTGCCCAACTGTTAGGTGACACATATTCAATAAGGAAATTAGTGAACATGAAATAAGGAAAGTACATATTCAAAATTAATTTATTAATACAATAACGTAAATTACAAGCGTGAATCACTATTACTCACTGATACGGCATCCTAGAGATAAACCATCCACTGTATGAAATGATCCACCCATTCAAGTCTAGCCTTAAACTCTTGTTTTGGAATACCAAGAACTTCAGCCTCCTGTTTAGCTTCCTTTCGAATAGTGTCACTAGTCATACTTTGTCCATTCCTCTTCCCTTCATGCACAACTTCTAACACTTTTTCTCAACTTCAGGAACTTGAATTTAATGTGCCAGCAAATCTAATGTACACCATGATTTTCAGTAATGCATTTGGTGAAGAAAGGTGTGCATTAGATTTGCATAAATACAGAGTTAAAAATATTTCAGGAAAGACAGAACTCAGTTTGGGAAAACATTTACATATGGAAAAATAAAAGACGTGTTTTTAATTTTGAAATGCTGCCTAGCAATATACTTGTGCAGTAATTCATCCAGCCTCCATCAGGGACAAGTTCAACCACCACAATGAATAACATAGGCAGTCGATAAGGAACTGATGACAGGACTGATAGCTTCTAAAATATGTTTTCCTTAATGAAAGCTAAAGTAAGTGATGCAGTATCAAACATATACTAAAATTGAGAGGTAGAACTGGAACTTAAAAATTCAATGCCACAACTGGGATTTGAACCACAGACCTTCCGCTTACCGGGCAGCTGCTCTAACCACTGAGCTATTGTGACAAACTGCCAGAATGGCATTAAATTCTCAAACCAGTTCGTATTTCTCCTGGTAAACCACAAAGGCAGTCTCACATCAGAGACAATTACCCCATGGTGACTTACTATTGTAAGTACTTTATATCCCAGGATTAAATAACCTTCACATGGTAATTATTATTTATTTATGCCAACAAACTTACTGTTGGTTTACCAGGAGAAATACGAACTGGTTTGAGAATTTAATGCCATTCTGGCAGTTTGTCACAATAGCTCAGTGGTTAGAGCAGCCGCCCGGTAAGCGGAAGGTCTGTGGTTGTTCCAGTTCTACCTCTCAAACTTTGCCCACACACGGCTTGTGTGTTTAAAAACACCAACAGTAAGTTTGTTGGCATAAATAAATAATAATATACTAAGATACTAAAATTAGTGCACATCACTATCACAAACTTCAACATACACAAATGTAATACTATAGTTATTTATAGGATAGTTGTGATGAAGAAAAATCTAATCCATAGTACTTGCCATTATTAGCAACTTGAGACAAGCACTGATCAAGCAGCAAGGGTGAAGACATGTGCTGGAATGCTGAGAGTAAGAGGAAAAAGGATGTAGAGAACATGGCTGGCAAAGATACTTTATATGAAGCAATAGCTGATCTGGGGAAATTAGAACATTACAAGCAATAGAAGAGAGGACAGAGGGAATAAAAGAAAACTTGTCAATAAAGAAGAAGAAACACTTAAAAATATAGATAATAAGGAAGAATTACAAAATATTAAAGAACAAATTGAAAATGGTGAGACAGAAGTAGAAAATATAACTTGGTTGATTGTAGGAATAGAAGAAAGGACAAAAATCTAACCGAGATGAAAGGTAAAGGAAGTTTTGGAGAAGAGGCTATGGATGATCATAAGTAACAACAAAATATGTGAAGAATATAGATTTGGATGAAGTGGAAGATGAAACATTTTAGCAAAATTTACAAGTACATATATGACTTACAGCATAATGAAAGAGACAGAAAATGTAAAAGGAACAAATATTTTTATCAATAAAAACCTATACTATCACCAAAGGCAACAAATAAAAAAGTAATAGAAACAGAGAAGACAAGCAAAAAGTGAGGAGAAACAGGCATACATTTGAGGTTTAAAATTATGGATTAGTGGACAAATTGCAAAGGTAAAGGATGAACTAAATTAATACGTCAGCCGTATCAGATTTCAAATAAACTCTGAGATGGGAAAGACACGACTTTACCTCAAGGACAGCAAAAAGACAGGAAAAAAAGGGGAAGTAGCATGTGACAATATGAGAGAGGGCAGAGAGAAGAAAGAAGCAATAGTTAATGTGTGGAGAGGAGAAACGGAGGGAAAGACTGGCCATGGTAATTCATCAGAAAATGAAGATGGTGGTAGGAAAAAGCAGAAGAAAGCAAATGATAAGGAAATAGTGAGTGGTCTTGAAGGAGAAGATATTGGTGCAAATGAGTCAAACAGCAAAGGGGCAATGTCAAAGATAAGAGGAAATAAACAAGAGTAAAGAAGTTAAGGTGTATGACAAAGTCTAATGGGTAGATAGATACAGCATTATATATCTGGATAGAATGGGATGGAAGAAGGGTGAACTGGAAGGATACGCACCTATTTGTAAAGATATTTCTCGTACGTGGATATCAGATAGTAAAAACGTGTTAATATACAGGAAACTAAAGACAAGAGAGGAAAATGTTGCCCCCACCATGTGACAGGGAAGAACAAGTGATTAAATGAAGGATGAAAACAGAAGTTTAAGGATAAAGTCAAGTAGGAATTATAAAAGTGAAAGTTAAGTGAGTAAAGGAAGTGGAAGTGATAAAGAGATAAGAAGAAAGTGAATCAGTGAGGTGTAGCAAATTATTAGCAAATGGTTAAGAAACACAGGAAAAGCATGGGGAGAGGGGGAAATAAGTCTAGAATGAAATGGGTAATTTAAATAAATAATTTAGGGAAACAGAAAGTATAAGGGAAGTTGGTGAGAAAAGTGAATCAAAAGACAAAAGCAAAATAAGAAGACAATTCTAAAGAAGGTTATAAGCAGTAAAAGAATAAACCACAGCACACGTCAAAAAATTGTATGTAGGGAATTTCAGTGGGCTGTCCAATGACAGGAGGGTTTGGGCCCAAGATGTATAAGCTTTAGCATTCAATACATTTATCATTATCATAACTTAAGCCAGTAATTGAGGTGTATGCTTTGGGTGATGGTTGTTTTCTTATGCACAATAGTGATGCATAAGTTTTTCTGTAGGTGTTTGGGAAAATGTAACAAAGAAAAGGCAATATGCTCTAGACACCACGTTAAATTTTCCTAAAGTTTGAGAGGTAGACATTGAATTTTTAAGTTCCAGTTCTACCTCTCAAACTTTGCCCACACAAGGCTTGTGTGTTTAAAAACACCAACAGTAAGTTTGTTGGCATAAATAAATAATAATTTCCTAAAGTTCTTTTTCTTATCGCTTAAACTTAGGCCTTTTAACTTATCTTGGTTGTTATAATGCAGTTTTCAGCACCATTGTAAAAGGGTACATTTTGGTATACCTATGGGAGCCACTTAATTACAGGCAATAACAATAAAGCAGGTTCAAATAGCTATGTCAATCATTTTTGTAGTGTTCTGGCTCAAGATAATTATATGAATATTGTTTTAAATTTGTTTTCTACTTATTTCTGCTGAGTTACATCATCTGCATAAACTGGCAAAAGATTGTGTGCCAAAATGCATTTTATTATGCATTTAAAATTAAGAGTGTATGTTATTAACTGACAAAAAACCTTTTAGAAAGTGCTACAATTGCTTAAATACATTACTAAAAAATTGGATATCATATCTGACCCTAGGCACTGGCATGTAAGTCCTACATAAGGCGAGGGTAATCAGATAGAGAAGAGAAAGAAGAAGAGAAGGGGGAAGAAGAGGAAAGAAGAGGAGGAGGAGGAGGAAGGGGAAGGGGAAGAGGAAGAGGAAGAAGAAGAAGAAGAAGAAGAAGAAGAAGAAGAAGAAGAAGAAGAAGAAGAAGAAGAAGAAGAAGGAGAAGGAGAAGAAGGAGAAGGAGAAGAAGGAGAAGAAGAAGAAGAAGAAGAAGAAGAAGAAGAAGAAGAAGAAGAAGAAGAAGAAGAAGAAGAAGAAGAAGAAGAAGGAGGAGGAGGAGGAGGAGGAGGAGGAGGAGGAGGAGGAGGAGGAGGAGAAGGATGAATCAATAATCAAATCTTTAAAACAGCAGGAAGCTATTATGCTGGCTTTGAAATTCACAGTCTTTGCACAACTTCATAAGAAACAAAGAATGTCTTAGAACTTCAAAAAAGGTTTATATTGGAAAATGTAAACCAATAAAAGCAAATATCTATCTGTATTATAGAAATAATGATGTTCATCTGCAATTGGTGCATAAATCAATGAATCTCTGTTCTAATACTTGCTCTCTGATGAGAATTGTTTCTTTAGTTAGTGTATACCTATAACATTACAAAGAAAAAATTGTGTTGCTGGACAACTTGTCCTACATTGTCTTACATTTTGCAAGTTGAAGACCCTCTTTTTGAGCCATAAGTCATCAGCTCACTCTTATGTGCTATCAAATGATAGAAAAACTGACTTCATTTTATTTCCCAATAAGTCACTTCACTTCACTTTACTAAGCATGACAAATTATGCTTAACTAAAACAATAAATACCTTAAAATGAAAAAACTAAAAATACTGACAATGAAGCAATACAAATATAATTATAATAAATATTTATGACAAAGCTTCACTTATCTAATGGTATAATTATAAATTCTCCAGGAACAGTTTCGCAATTCCGTTGATTGGGTCCTCAAGTGTACTGAAGGTTTGTTTTGTTGTTACGGTTAATATTGCTAGGTGATGGACTGTTGATTACAGTATTGCCAACTACTGAAGTGAACCAGTACTGATGTGATTAGCAGAAACCACTTCTAACTAAACTAATTACTCCTTAAGAGGTAGAACCGGAACTTAAAAATTCAATGCCACAACTGGGATTTGAACCAGTTCCGGTTCTACCTCTTAAACTTTGCCCACACACGGCTTGTGTGTTTAAAAACACCAACAGTAAGTTTGTTGGCATAAATAAATAATAATTACTCCTTGCTTAATTCAGACTCTTCAATATTTGTGCTACCTGTACGTGTTTCTATGAGGACTCCATGATAATTATATTTATAAATTTATTTTAAATGTCCAATATCTTATGTCTGTTATATAGCAGTTTCTATTACTTTGGGATACTTTGGAGCAGAGATGAAGATCTCAGACACGTGGACACCACAAATGCATCGATAGATCGGATGTGCTGAAAATCAGTGTATTTATATATTATAGATGGTAATTCGTGGGCTTGTGATAGGAACTTAGGCAGAGATGGGCTTCACCTTAACAGAAGGGCAATTAAAACATTTGGCCACCTTCTGAGTAGAGTCATTGACCATCTCAAACCAAAAAAGTAGTTTACTTAGATAGCAATGCAACAGTTGAAAAAAACAATTGATAGTAAAAACTGAGCCATTAGTGAACACTTCTACAGATAACATTCTTGAACTCAAACTTGGACATAATGCAGAAAATCACAGAACAACCCAAAGAACATGCACATTGTACATTTTCCACCAAAACATACTGTGTATCTGAAATAAGATCCTTGAACTTTAAGCTTTAATAAAGGGGGATCTAAAACATGTTGACATAATGTGCATAACTGAGCACTGGCTAACTCAAAGTGAAGTAACTGAAATTAGAATACCACACTTTAATTTAATACAGGGTTACAATAGGTCAGTAAGAAGAAATGGTGGGTCATTAATATTAGTGAACTCTTTAAATGCAAAACCTATAACAACATTTCAGGCACTAAACATAGAAGAACATTTTGAGGCCAGCACAACAGAGGTTGCAAATAAGCTGATTATAATATGCATTTATAGGAATCCATCAAGTGACTTAAACCTTCTAATTGAAAGGCTTGATATTATTCTTAATCACTTTCCAAAGTTAAACAAAACCATAATTCTGCTGGGGGACATTAACATAAATTTTTTAGTACACAACAGTGAAAGTTCATTACACTACTAAATATCTGTGTCCTTCAACCATTGATAGATGTACCTACAAGGGTAAGTGATACTTCAAAAACAACAACAGATCGAGTAGTCATAAGTAGAGATCTAATCAATTGCATTAGTGATGTCAAAATTTGTTATACTTGCCTATCGGATCATTCTGCTAAACCTGTACTAATACACTGACCAAACAAGAAGAAACTGCGGGAATCAAATACATTATATAAAAAGGTTAGGCTATAGAAGCCCGAAAACTTACACTATTTTAATCATTTCCTAGAACAGGAAAGTTGGAAAGATGTACATGAGGAAAATTCAGTAGATGGTACTTACTTTAGGTTCACAACATTTCAACCATGAGACAGCATTCCCACTGGTTAAAGTAAAAATCAAAGAAAAACATTTGAGATGGATAGAACCTCTGGCAAAAAACTAAACTTCCTTAATAATATAACTAAAAATGGAAATGCCTCAGAGGAATTAAAAAATGACTACAAGAGATATAAAACTTTTTACAAATAGATAATTAAAGCAGCCAAAATATCCAATAATACTAGAAAAATTAACAAGTAAGGAAATAAACAAAAAGTTATGTGAGACATAATAAAAAAAGAAACTGACTCCAATACTTCAATCATGGCGGATAGAAGAGATAGTGTGAGCTCTTCAGGAGTTACTATGATTCGCTCGCAAGATGGCACTGGTGTCGCGGTCGCTTGACTTTAGTTCACGAATGCATGGTGAAAATGGGTTTCATATTATCAGTTAGCATTTTAAATACCTAAAATCGTAAGCAGGAATATTGGAAATACAGTTTTGAAACATCGTCTTTCCTTGACACATAATATAGGATGCTATTTTACAATAATAGGTATTATAATTAACGAAGAACAGTGGGAAATATCTGCTTACATGATTTTACGCTGAAAAATTAAACCATAATGCAAATTATGTATTTTTTAAGCATTGTATCTAGAACCAGCTTTTGTTTTTTACTTAAATAATTTAAATTGCGTTTATGTTCGCAACAATTAGTAGCGAATTTCTTTTCTACTATTTTTAATTTAGCCCTCTCTTTAGATAGCAGGATTTTAGTTCTAACTAAATTTCTATTGAGGTTTCTAATTCTTTTCTTCACTGTAGCAATTTCATTATTGACACTTGTGTTTGTGACCTTGGAGGAATTAGAACTGTTTTCTGTGAATTCCTCATTGTTGAAGAACGGCGCGTTTGAAATAAGAACTGGTTGACTGGATCCTGCATCTGGTAATTTACTGATTGTTGGATATTGCTTTTTCAGTAATTTTTTGTCTCTGTTTTGTGGAGATTTTCGGGATTTATGCACTGTAGTTAAGTACCTGGGTAAATTAGGAAATATACAGGGAATTGCCCCTGGCTTTAATCGCCATTTAATTCTAGGGATTTCAACTAGTTTTCCATGCACAACGAATGAATCAACTTTCACTAAAAAGTCCTCTGGAAAATGTTTGTCACAAATACTAGATTTAACAGATAATTTAGTGTCTTTCCTAAGAATAGACTTTTCCCATTTGTAAAACAGATTTTTATCTTTAGGAGGAGTAAAAAAATGTCTAGCTTCTGAGCAGTTTGTGTATCCTGAACAATACCCGGGTACAAAACAAGTTGGCATTTTTAATCAATTATTGATGTTGCTTGAAACTTACGTTTTGAAGAACACACACATTTATGCACAAAATTAGAAGCAATTTCACAAGTTATGTACCTAATTACTCACAACACACAACGCATACGTATAAAATTGTCTGTACTTCCGAATCACATACTAGGCAGTTCGGCCGCATTTTAAGGCGACTGTGATCGCCACGCCGCAGTTTCGGTCAGTTGCCACGGGACCACGGATCATGCAGTGAACTAGCAGGAGAGCTCACACTTTCTCTTCTATCCGCTATGCTTCAATGAAAGGAAACATTAAATTGAAATATGACAACACTGTAACTAATCCTAAGGAAATAGCAAACATATTTAACAAATACTTGGTAAAAGTCACAAAACTCCCAAAGTAAAAGTAGCCCTATAAGTAATGATCACAAAGTACCTGGCTTCACCAATAATAAATCATTATTTCTATCTCCTGTTTCTGAAAATTAATTGTCTGGTATAATAAAAGAGCTAAAAAATAAAAATCTGAAGCTACAGATGGAAGTTAATTATCTAATTAAAAATGTAGCAGGCATATTTTAAAGCCTCTATGTCACACTGCAAATAAATCACTTCAAAGTGGCACTTTCCCACAAGAGCTAAAGACAGCAAAAAAAAAAAAAAACCAATATTAAAGAAAGAGGAAGCACATGACCCCAATAACTACAGGCCAATTGTGTTACTTTCAGTCTTCTCAAAAAATAAGAAAAAATTATGTACAAGAGATTAATGAAATTCCTCACCAAACATAATATGTTGTTAGCTAATGCTGGATTTCTGACAATGAAGTCAGTCCTCTTGCTCTCCAATATTTTTCACTGATGATATTGAAGAGAGCAATAGCAGTAATAGTAACCGCTTTTTAGAGAGCACCATATTTTTACGTTTTGGCGGTCACATCGCTCTCTCACAACCACCAGAATGTCTGGAGGACCACACCTGTCGTTGAATTTAAAAAATGTGATCACATTAGTTGGTAAGGAGCTGTTGAACACTGTCCGTGACAGCCCAAATTTGCTCCAGAGGGTCATAACTGGTGACAAATCATGGGTTTATGGTTATGACATGAAAACTAAAGCTCAATCATCCCAATGGATGCTACCACATTAGCCAAGACCAAAAAAAGTGTGCCAATTAAGTAAAAATTGAAGCTATTAACAGTGAAGCAACAAGATTCTAAAATAAGAACAAATTAGAAACTAAAAACTTCACTTATCTTAGTATGTTGATATCCTTTTTCTATTTTACTGACCCAGGGGTTTCAAGCTATATCCAGCTCATTCTCAAAGTCATATAAACAAAATCGTTGCCAAGCTACAATCTTTTATTTTTGTGAAAAACAATTATTCATATTCAATTTTTTTTTTATTTACCAATCTCTGAAAACAAAAATTTAAAAATACAATCCATAGAGGGCAATTCAAAGTTCATGACATGGTTCCTGTTTTTTAAAATAAAAATTTTTTCCCAAACCATTAAATCTATCGGATTACTTAACTGTTTTAATAATTTAACCTCTGAATTAATTTCATGATTAAATGACCAAAAATGAATAATGAATATGAATAATGAATATGAATAATTGTTTTTCACAAAAATAAAAGATTGTAGCTTGGCAACGATTTTGTTTATATGACTTTGAGAATGAGCTGGATATAGCTTGAAACCCCTGGGTCAGTAAAATAGAAAAAGGATATCAACATACTAAGATAAGTGAAGTTTTTAGTTTCTAATTTGTTCTTATTTTAGAAAGTGTGCCAAGTTCGGTTGAATGTGAAGGTTTTGCTTAGTTTTCTTTGATTGCCAAACATAATATTATTAATAGCTGCCAATATGGATTTCAAAGTAACAAATCGACTAGCTTGGCTGTAATCAACTTTGTTGATAATATTTATGACATACTAGACAGGAGTGAAGCGGAGGTGGGGTTAATTTTGGATCTATCTAAAGCTTTTAGATAGATGGTGGATCACAAAATCCTGCTAAATGAGTTGTATAGATATGCTGTGAGAGGAGTGGCCTTTAATTGGTTTAAATCATACAAATGAGTAAGCAGATAGCTGAAATGGACTTTGTAGATACAAAATATAAAGAAATTAGAGAGGAACTTTCAGAAAAAGGACCTATAGCATCGGGTGTTCCGCAGGATTCTATCCTAAATCCATTACTGTTCTTGTTATACATCAATGACTTACCACTATGCCTTGAAAATATAACACAAGCTAAATTAACACTTTTTGCAGACAATACAAGCATTTTCATTGCAAGGAAGGATTATAGTGGTCTTCAAGAAAGCATAACAGTAGTAGTGAATAAAATAATAAATTAGCTTAAAGACAAACTGCTTGTAAATGAAGAGAAAAGTGTAGCACTAAATTTTCAACATAAGGCTTGTAGAAAACAAGATAATCCTGATTACAACATTGGATCTAAATTGGTTAATTTTGAGTGCAAAACAAATATTCAGGTTTGTGGGTTGATAAAAATTTAAGTTGGGATTTACACATTGAAAAGCTATCAGGGAAGCTGAGTAAAACTTGTTTTGTTCTTCATCAGCTTAAGCCTCGAGTGTCAGCTAATGACCTCAAAACTTATTTTACTTTCACTCTTTACTGCTATATGGACTACCATTATGGGGAAATGCTATAAATAGTACAACAATATTTAAACTTCATAAAAGAGCAATAAGAATCCTCGCTGGTATCCTAAAAACAGAAAGTTGTAGAGAACATTTCCACAACTTGAATATCTTGACCTTACCATGTTTGTATATAAAAGAATTGTTAATTTATACCAAGGCAAATGCATCATACTATGTCACAAATGGGGAAATACACTCACATAATACATGGAACAAGGACAAACTTCACACTACCAGCCACAAAACCAAACTATTTGAAAATCCTTCAACTACAACAGCTTAAAATTATACAGCTATTTACCGGGATACCTGAAACATACCTTTTAAACAAATATAAAGCTGAGTTACATAAGTTTCTTGAAAAAATCAGTTTTATCCCTGGAGGAATATGTTGAATATTGTACAGGAAAATTTAAAAGTTAATAAATCGAATGAACTTGTCTGTAGTATGGATCCTGTTCACCTGAGAGATGCTCTCCAGCTCAAGAGGATCCCAGACAATTGCCTTCAAGACCATGGTCAGCCTCCATTGACTTAAATTTATCATAAATGTTAATATATATCCTATTTTAAGGTACCTGGCTGAGGTTTTTCCGAGATTTTCCTCAGTCACTAAAGTAAATGCAGGGTACACTGTTTGTATGTTTACCTCGATGTAGTATTTATCACTGTATATGTATATAGTTTTACTAGTGACAAAACCGATAAATCTGTACGATTATATCTTCAAATACTTAAATTCTATGCATTGAGGTTGTCATAACAAAAAATTAGAAAGGGGGAGCCAACAAATTATCTGGAAACTTAACAAATTTTTATGTTACTCATATTCAAAGTAAATGTTGGAACGCATGCACATTGTAATTAACACAAAGAGTGCATAGGCGTACCCCATTCTGTCATACTCTCGTAAAAGACACCAGCCATTTCTCAGGTTTAAAAGTTTATCAGTCTAATTTTGAATAATAAAGCTGTGATTATGTGTAAACAATGAGATATTTATGTTTTGTTTATGTGTTCTATGTTTGTTTCGTGGCTTAAGATTGTGTGCCTTACTAAGATAAATGCAATACTAATTTGAATTGTTGAATTTGCCACAAATACTTAAACTGGGTGGGAGGCAATGAGCTATGATATTAATTTGTCTAGCACTTAAACGAAGCACCAGAGCAAAAAACTTTCTTTAACAAGAAGTGTTTAAAGTAAGGTTATCTATCAGCTCCCAAAGTTTGTCAGTCTAATTTTGGGACATCCTGTGTGTGTGAGAGTGAGTGAGTGTGAGTGTGACTGTGAGTGTGAGTGTGAGTGTGAGTGTGAGTGTGAGTGTGTGCGTGTGCGTGTGCGTGTGCGTGTGCGTGTGCGTGTGCGTGTGCGTGTGCGTGTGCGTGTGCGTGTGCGTGTGCGTGTGCGTGTGCGTGTGTGTGTGTGTGTGTGTAAACTTGCTGAAATACCCAGCATTGACCGTGGCTTGATGACTTATCCCTACAACTTTCTGGTTTAGATTGTACTTGTCCAATAGTCTTGCATTTCTTTGGAGACATTAAAAACATACTTAATACACTTAAATACTGAATATGTCATGCTGCCCATTAAAGAGTTAAGATACGTCAAGTTTTCAAATGGATGCAACACTTCTTTTCTAAGCTGTGTATGGGTGTGGGGGTGTGTATGTGTCTGTGTGCGTGTAAAAACTTGCTGAAATACCCAGCATTCACCATGGTTTGATGATTTATCCCTACAACTTTTTGATTTAGATTGTACTTGCCCAATGGCCTTGCATTTCTTTGGAGACATTAAAAACATACTTAATAAACTTAAAATACTGAGTTGGTAAAAACTCTTAGGGTACTATAAAGAACAAAAAATGCAATACATAAACATATCAATAAAACACAGGAAAGACACTATGCAAAAGCACTTATGAACAACCACAAATACCACAGGAAGGGAAGTGAGTAGAGAAAACCATATGAATGCAATATGTTGCATTTCTACTTTGAAATGCCGAAAAGTTTATGAATTGTTTCTAGAAGAGTGAAAAGAGAAATACATGTGAATATTTTAATTTAAAAGGTGTGTTAATTAATAACACTGAACAACACTTACAACATATTTTTCCGAGACGCATTTCGAAGGTTAACTTTCCTCCATTATCAACCGGACAATAACTGGGTTTCCATGGTGTTTCATGGTGCAGATGGTGATGCTTCTTCTGGTGTTTCTTCTGGTGGCAGTTCAATAAACTTACTGAAAATGTCTCTCTGAGGAATGTCGAAATTAAATACTCGGTTTCTATTTTTTAAAATAAAGATTTGTTCCCATGTGGACAGTTCTTGTTTTCCGGTTGTGTTTGAGAAGTTTCGGTTCTAGCTTTATGTCATGATTTTTTGTCCAAAAGTGAAATGCAACCGCTGATTTTTCTAATTGTTTACTCTTAATGTTTCTAACGTGTTCCTTGGATCTAATTTCTAAATTTCTTTTGGTTTTTCCTATGTATATTTCATTACAATCACTGAAAAAATTATTAAAAGAAACTACAACTCTCACAGCAGCAAAAACAAAAATGATATTAAAAAAATTCACATATCATAAATGGGCCTTTGATAAATTTAAAAAGGTGCTCAAGGAATACAACATTGAGCTAGCAGCTGTAAACCATTACTCCATAAAAGACCTACTACTTTCAAACATCAAAGATGCTATTCCACCTAACAAAAAATATGGCATATACCAAATTGAATGCAGCGATTGTAATGAAATATACATAGAAAAACCAAAAGAAATTTAGAAATTAGATCCAAGGAACATGTTAGAAACATTAAGAGTAAACAATTAGAAAAATCAGCGGTTGCATTTCACTTTTGGACAAAAAATCATGACATAAAGCTAGAACCGAAACTTCTTAAACACATAACCGGAAAACAAGAACTGTCCACATGGGAACAAATCTTTATTTTAAAAAATAGAAACCGAGTATTTAATTTCGACATTCCTCAGAGAGACATTTTCAGTAAGTTCATTGAACCGTCACCAGAAGAAACACCAGAAGAAGCATCACCATCTGCACCATGAAACACCATGGAAACCCAGTTATTGTCCGGTTGATAATGGAGGAAAATTAACCTTCGAAACGCGTCCCGGAAAAATATGTTGTAAGTATTGTTCAGTGTTATTAATTAACTCACCTTTTAAATTAAATTAATTACAACAACACTGTTTTCAAACTTCTATGAAAGGAAGATAACATGTGAATATGTTATGTAATATGTTACACTGGTCTACAATGAAACATTTTCAAGAATGGAAATGGGTGTTTCTTATGTATTTTGATCCCACAAGCACGAATGTTATTTGTTTTACTGTGGCACCCTTAGTTTTAAAAATATCTCATTATATAAGAATGGTTATACAACACAATTAGGTAGATTTCTTAAGATTCATCCAATAAACTTTTGCTACACCTGGGTGGAGTACACTATTAAATCATGCAGACGACATGTGACACCCGTAGTGAAGAAATGATATGATCTTTATTTTGGATGCAAGTTATGTAATCAGGACCAAAAATGGGCACAACATATCGTCTGTGTGAACTCTTAAAGGTTAGGTGAAGATAAAAGGTAAAGTTGCAATGCTTTTTGCTATTCCGATGATAGGAGGGAGCCAACCAGTCATGTTGATGACACTATTTCTGCATGGTTAAAATATCAGTGAAGATCAAGTATCCCTACATCATGTCAGCTATTTGACCCACACTGTACAGTTCCTCCTTACCTGTTTCCGTTCCTTCAGACACATGGTCATTCGAAGAATGACATTCAGGTTGAAGTTAGTACAGACACAGAAAATGCAAGCTTTGATTTACATTACAAAGAAATGACCCACATCTCCTGACACACAATGATTTAAATGATCTTGTTAGAGACTTGAAGCTTTCTAAGGCACAAGCTGAACTTTTGGGTTCACGTCTGAAACAGTGGACTTTACTAGAAAAAATGCTATGGTTTCTTGATTTTTACATCGCCAGGCTGCCTTTGTGCCACTCTTTGTCATAGAAGACTCACTCTGTTACTGCAATGATGTGAATGGTCTATTTAATGCTATGGGAATGAAACATTTACCAGTGGAATGCAACTATTCACTGATGGCTCCAAAGCTAGCCTGAATGCAGTAATCTTTCACAACAGCAATGTATATCCTTCTGTTCTCGTAGCTTATGCCACTAAAATGAAAGAACCATGCAGCAGTATCAAATTTTTGTTGAATAAAATTCAATACAACATCCACAAGTGGCAAATCTTTACTGATCTCAAAGTAATTGGGATACTAACAAGATTACAATCTGGGTATATAAAAAATTACTGTTTTCTTTGTGAGTGGGATAACCGTGATGGTAGGAGTCACTGCAACAGAAAGATTTGGCCTGTCCATACATAAATGGGACCTGGTTGCAAGAACATACCAAATGTTCCATTGGTGAGAGTGAAAGACATTTTGTTACATTTTGTTACTTGGTGCCCGTTAAGAAAACAGTTACATGAAAGCCACATACATGAATATGAGTCCTAAAGATAAACTACAAAAATTAGAGAATGCTACAAAATGTTAACACAACTCCAAAAAGTTAATAAGACTGTTCATCTCCAATGGATTCCAGCACACTGTGGAGTCATGGGGAACGAAGCTGCAGACTCACTTGCAAAGAAAGGCACAACAATAAAACAAAATTCTAAATTCAATTTCTCATATTCCTCAATAAAACGCTTGATCATAAAAAATTTTTGTCATTCATATATACAAGAAATAGAAACAAATGCCAAAGATAAAAAATGGATTACACTACTTTCCAATCCAGATATAATCCCCCAGAGACCAAGGAAAACAGCTGTTGCAGCCTTCCGACTATTGACAAATCATGACTGTTTGGCAAGTCATCTCTACAGAATAGGTATCTCAGCCTCACCAATATGTGTCCTGTGTAACGATCCAGCAGAAATGAACGAAGACCACTTGAAGACCTGTGAAGCATTAAGATCAGAAGAAACTACAGTTCAAAAGTATTGGAAAGCACGAATGCTAATGGCTTCATTGCCAGATGCAAGGCACTAGAAAACAACAACAACAACAACATTTTGTTACTACCACTTCACATGCCACCTTGGTAGCGTGATGGTTAGCGTGTCTGCTTCACGTTCAAGAAGTCGCGAGTTCAAATCTCGCTTAGGGTAAGTTATCCAGGTAATGTTTTTTACCGGGATTTTCCCTTATCCTGGGAAGACGAATGTCGGGTAACTTAAAGCTCCATGAACCTCAGGCTCATTTGAGCACATTTTACCCATTTAATTCATTCATGGTCCTATATGACATTACATTGGAGGACGTTAATTTAAAAGAAAAAAAAAAAAAAAAACACTTCACATAACATTTAGACTTAATGAAACTGTTCTTTGTTGCAATGGACAAATCTTTGAGTCCTCTTGAACTCAACTGCTGGAATTCTTTCAGAAAACTGTGTTCTGATTTGTTTGGAAACAAGAGAGCAGACACTAGTGATGTATTAGTCAATGAACTATAATAGTCTTACTGTAATCTCGGTTGTAACCTGTTAAAAATGCATATTCTTTACTCACACTTGAATTCATTTCCTGCTGGTGTTCTTGGACAAGTACCAGATGAACATGGAGAAAGATTTCACTAGACCATATCTACATTGGAGCAACACTATCAGGGGCAATGTACAAGTATAACGGCTGACTACTGTTGGACACCACTGCAGGATAGTAATGACACACATAAGAGGTGCAGCAAATATCCAAAAATAACTCAGGTATGTATGAAAACATATTTCATTAGCATTTCATGGTCTTTGTATTAATATATTCACATTTACAGACCAAATCATATTGTGTAAGCATCACAAAATCTGAATAGAATTAGACAGTGAATAGCACCATTTACATAAAGGCTGTGGATGCTGTGAAAAAAACCAATGCCAGATTCACGTTCAGCAGGTCAAAATACAGAAGGATAACCCATTTTGGTGCTTGAAAATTTTACAAAGTTGAATTTTGTTGACCAGTGTTGTTAGTACAGAAAACTGTGTAAGTGTAACATATTGCAGTTCTAGTTGAAATATATAGAAAATTATAAATTGTATGAAGTGGGAGTAGAGAAAGAAATGTGTTAGGTGAAAGAAAATATGAGTAGAGAAAACCGAGTGAATGAAATATGTTGCGTTTCTATTTCAGTCACATAGAAAATTGTATGAATTGTATGTTGAAGAGTAAGCAGAGAACATGTGAATGTGTTACATAAAAGGAAAGTGAGTAGAGAAAACCACGTGAATGCAATACACTGCATTTCTGATTCAATCCTGGAAAATTGTATGAATTGTACGTTGAATGGCAAATAGAGGACATTGTTGAACAACCAAAAACAGGAAAGAAAAAAAGTGAGTGATTGTAAATACATTGCATTTCTATTTCGAACATATAGAAAATTTATCAATTGTTTGTAGAAGAGGGAGTAGAAAAAGAAGTGTAATTATTTATTAAAGTTTCACGGGCGATCAGCCGTGTGAGGTTTGAAAATATTGAGCTTTTGGCCATTCTAAACTCCATGGCCTTCGTCAGAATGAAATGACCGTTATTTTCCCACTCCCCCTATATATACAATGTTAGATGAGAGGGGGTTGCGTTGCCCTGGCCAATGAGCGGGTGACGATTTGTGATTGGGCCTGCTGTTTCGGGCTATGTTTGTCACCGGCCACAGTGTTTTCTTGAGGGTCAGTACTTGGACCAGAATCACTATAGTTGCTGTTGTGAATGTGTTTCATGGCTATTGTCCAGGCAGGGCTTAGCTGGACAATAGCCATGAAACACATTCACAACAGCAACTATAGTGATTCTGGTCCAAGTACTGACCCTCAAGAAAACACTGTGGCCGGTGACAAACATAGCCCGAAACAGCAGGCCCAATCACAAATCGTCACCCGCTCATTGGCCAGGGCAACGCAACCCCCTCTCATCTAACATTGTATATATAGGGGGAGCGGGAAAAATAACGGTCATTTCATTCTGACGAAGGCCATGGAGTTTAGAATGGCCGAAAGCTCAATATTTTCAAACCTCACACGGCTGATCGCCCGTGAAACTTTAATAAATAACGTGCGCCGTGAAAGCTTTAAATCTTACAAGTGTAATTATGTTTCATAAAAGAAACGTGAGTAGAGAAAACTGTGTGAATGTCCGTGGCGGCTCGTGCACATTTGTTTAGAGGAGGAAAGAATTTAACTGCATAAAATTATGAAACCTTAAATAATAATTTATGCAAAAATCGCATGCATTTGTAAGGGTAAAATGCAATACCTTTTATTGATAGAAGAACTCTGCCCTTCGCTGTTTTGTGTCGCAAAATCTTCCATTACTCTATCATGCCATTTTGGAACTTTTTCCAGCTGCAACAAGTCTTTTTCGATAGACATGAGAGCAAGAGAACATAGTCTGTCTTGACCCATAGTGTTTATACAGGAAGTTTTTATTCTTTTCAGTGTAGAAAAGCTTCTTTCAACACTTGCTGTCGACACAGGTATGGTAGCAATTAAGGATGCCAATTTGTAGACGTTGGGAAGACATTTATGAATACCTTCCTTAACGAAGACAACTGTTAACTCCTGGACTTTGGTACTGTTCTGCTGCAAATCAGGGTAGTAAAACACAAGTTCGTTTTTAAGCAACTCACTATCTAATTGTTCCGGGAAACAGTTCAATAAGGATGAAAATTCAACATCTGGGAACGTCTTGGAAAAATGTTCAAATTTCGAAGCGTCGAGCAAATTAATAAATAATAATTTCTTCAGATCTTCGAACCTTACTTCCATCTGCATTGCTAGCATATCGATTATGTTGAAATACAACTGGCGGAAATGAGTTTTGGGATCAACAGCTGCAAGGCGTCTTTTCTTAATTTTAGGAAACTCGTAACCAGTTTCATTAGCAGCCAATTTGAAGTGTTCATTATAGGCTGTGTCGTTTCTAGATTTATGCAGAAAATGAACCACTTCAAGAACTCTCCTACAGCGGAAATCAATATCTCTGGTTTCAAGCTGGAGTATACCGAAAAGAATGGCAGTTTTCGAAAATACTCCACTGAAACCCAAAAGCAAGCAGTTGAATTCAAAGTCTTCCAATAGACGAACGCAGCCATTTGATTCTCTAATTGTAGCATCATCCCAGTTTTTTGTTTCTTCCAGCATTTCGGAAAACATTGCCAGAAGACCTTCCCTGAGCAATTTTACAGATTCTACCAAACGAGATTTGAAGTTCCATCTGGTTTGAGCATCTTTAGGCAGTCGAAGTTTGGTCAAATTGGTAAGAGCCTCCATTCGTTTTGAGGATTGATGAAAAAATGCGGGCAAACCACTGATACTAGCAAAGAAGACCCTGCACTGAGCAATGCTACTACAGCTATGTGATAGTACAAGATTAAGCCTGTGTGCATGACAGTGTACAAATAATGCCTGCTTTGCTTTCTGCTTGATCTTCGTCTGCAAGCCGTCAGTTCTCCGGCCATAACAGCAGCGCCATCATAAGACTGCGCAACAAGTTTTCTGTCATAATTCAACGGCTCTAACTGCTGATTCAGTAATTTATATAGGGCATTGGTTGTTCTATCTTCACTAACACTGTGGAAACCAAAAAATCATTTTTGAATGTAGCCACATGGATCTACATATCTTAAAATTATTGAGCACTGCTCTGTGAGAGACACGTCCAAAGTTTCATCAGCCTCCACTGCAAAGGAGGCAGCTTTATGAAGTTCATCCTCTATTTCTTTCCTTACAAGTGCTTCATCGCATTTCATTAATAACTTGAAAAGCTCGCGTAGTTCCCTTTGTTTGATGATAATTCATTTTCATCGTGTCCTGTGACAGTTAGTTCTTGCCTTCGTAGCACACACACGATATCCATTAAACTTGATAATATGTGTCGATTTTGCTTCACTTGTTCATTGTGTTTGGCGCGAGAAATCCTAGCTGCTTCACTTAACGCTAGATCGATGTGATATTCACTTTTACCGAAGATTGTTAATTTTAGTGCATTGTCGAGATGCTCTCGAGATTTTTCATGCCTTTGAATTCCTCGGCCCAGATTCTTAACATCACTGAATCCACCAAAGGTCCAAACATCCTTCTAGTTGGAGAACAATACACAAGAGAATTTGCCTTTTTCACAACCTGTTAGCCAATTGGCTTTTTCATACCAAGTTGTGGAGAAGTTCACTTCCCGCCTTTGCTTGTAGTACACATGAGTCCAGGCAATGGTGGCGTTGGTCGTCCCTTCTGAATAACAATTATTTGTTCTTGTAATGTGAGTCTTTTAAATTCTCCGAAAGTTAAAACACTTTCACTGTCAGTCATTTTTTTTTGTAAATATTTATTTAAGGTCGTTTTGACAGCGCGGTCTTATCACGACCATACATAGTAATAAGTTGTGGATAAACTGTCAGTCATTGTGCAATGTTATAACAACAAATTAAAAAAGCAAAACTTCACTGTCTTACTCGCGCGTTGGAAGAAGCACAGTAGAACCTTACTGAAAAAGGAGCAGCAACAAAATACGTGACAAAGTTTTATGATGCACAATGATCAATACATCCGTGATCAAGGGAAAATACCTGTTAATAGATCTGGTTGAAAATAAACTCACTAGATGGCAGCAATAGTATTAATACCTTTGCCGGTTCCGATCTCGTGCCTCAGAGAGGAATCATCCGCAACGCTCCAGCCTTCAGGGACTTAGCGCAGGCGCAGTTCGAGAGGAGGAACTCCTCCTCAGCTGTACATAAGCTGCATTAAAAAATCTGTTTCTCTCTCTGGCCGCTGTAGCGCTATGTTCTATGCACATTTACTATGGGAGTGGAGGAATGAGATAAGTTTCCTCCGCTGCGCGGACACTCGTAAGGTATCACATGATATAAACCGTGCGAAGTATAAACCAGCATACCTTAATATAATAGCTTCGAATTCAAAATTTATTCAAAATTGCTTGAATTTTAAGATTAATATAGCATTTATAAATTCATAAAAAACTTGAGGAGGATGTTCCTCCCTTCCCTCCTCTGAGAAGCTGCCACTGGTGAATGTAATATGCTACATTTCGACTTCAATCATAGAAAATTGTACTTTGAAGGGCAAGTAAAGAAGTGTATGCAAATGTGTTATGTAAAAGAAACGTGAGTAGAGAAAACCATGTGAATGTAATATGTTCATTTCTATTTCAGTCATAGAAAAGTGTATGAATTGTATGTTGAAAGGTGAGTAGAGGACATGTGTTACATAAAAGAAGCGAGTATAAAAAAACCATGTGAATGCAATATGTTGCATAGTAAAATGAATGGTATAAAAATCTACAATGAAAAAAAAAAGATGTGACAGTTTTCATGGTGATCGGTCAACCGATGTTGGAGTTTATCAACTTCATGCATACCAACATCCATTTTTATATAGGAATATGTTGTTAGCTAATGCTGGATTTCTGACAATGAAGTCATTAATCCTCTTGCTCTCCAATATTTTTCACTGATGGATGGGGCATTAGAAGTGGCCAGGCATATTTGAAGGTGGTCTCGGTCCATTTCCTCTAGCAGATCACATAGAGGACAGAGTGGTGAAGAATATATCCCAATTCTGTTTAAATGTTTTGCCAGACAATCATGTCCTGTAATCAACCTGAAGGTTGCAACTGCTGTTTTTCGAGGATACTCAGGAATTACTGTTTGAATGTTTGGTAGTTCTCATCTTTTATTCTTTGATTTTTCATAGTAATATTTTTCAATAATTTTTTTGAATTCAGAGTTGACTAATCTTTTAGCTGCATAAAATGGTAAATTAACTATTGATTTCTGCACATTGCCGGTACCCTTTTTTGCAAGAAAATCAGCTTTCTCAATACCACTCAGTCCACAGTGAGCTGGTATCCATTGGAAGACTAGGTGTTTTTGAAGTGCTGTTAGATGGGTAAGGATTTTCCAACATTCTATTATTGTTTGGTTTTTTGGTGACAACTTGGAAGTAATTGCTATAATTGCTGCCCTGGAATCTGAGAGAATAACTGCTTGCTGAAAATGTGAAATTATGTACAAAAGATTTTGTAGGGCCATTCGAATTGCTCAACTTCTCCATCAAAGTTTGTAGTTCCATAACTTAAAGATTTGTAATAGGAAAAGAGGTGACATGTTACTCCAGCACCTGCTCCATCTTGGTTTGATATCAATGATACTCCATGTGAGAGGGCTATGTGACTGCCAAAACATAAAAATATGGTGCTCTCTAAAAAGCGGTTACATTTATTGCTAAGTCTCTTCACTCCATACAATTTAACATGTTTGAAATTAAAATGCAATGCATTACATTCACACAGTTGTCTTTACCCACATTTCTTTTACAAAACACAATGGCATTCCATTCTCTGCTACCTCTTTTTCAAAGAATTCATACAATTTTTCATATGATTGACATAGAAATGCAATATCTTTCATTCACACATCTTTCTCTGTTTGCTTTTCTTCCTGTAGTATTTGGGACTGTTCAACAGTGCTTTTGCATAGTGTTTTCCTGGTGCTTTGATTTACTTATTTGGTTTATTTTGGGTTCTTTATAGTATCCAATGTAAGTTTAAAAGCTATAGGGATAAAATCATCAAACCATTGGCAACATCAGGTATTTCAGCTAGTTACTTATGATTAATACAATATTTTATTAAGGTTTATGTAATTACTGTAAGTTAATATTTATTGGACAATGCTGCTCGCTCACAGCATTCATGTAAAATTTTCTACATCCTTGATCATAAAATTAGAACTTGTAGAACAATTTACTGATGAGCACACATCCTTGCACTTTCATATAGGTTATGCTTTACATTCATGACATACAGAATCACATGCTGTACTTGATAATGTCCTTAGTTAACTAAGTTAAAGTAACAGTAATGCAAGAGTAAGATAAATTCACAAAGGCAATGAAACATTAAAAAATAGAAGGTACAAAAAGGTATTTGCCAATTCATGCACTGAAGTTTCAGTTTTCAAACACATAGGGGTTTTCACAACATTTTAGTTTTTGTACGGTAAACAAATTATTGGAAAATCGATCAGACTTGAAAAATTCAACTCTCCATTCTACTGTCTTTACACAGATAAAGTGAAAGAACAATTATCACACAAATAATTAATCCTTAAGTCTCAAATAAATAAATCACTTTGAAATTATGGTCTAGAGCATAAAAGTTTCATTTTAATATTGCTAATAGCTGAGTTTGCAAGAGCAACAAAGATAATCTTAGCTTTCTGCAATTAAATCATAAGTAATTTTAAAAATACAGTGTTCATTTTTATTTGTGCCTTCGCTTTTCAATTTATGATGTCATCCTTTCAAGGGAGTCTACTGTTACCTAGAAATGCTTTGTGCCATCTAATGATGTATAGTTGTATTTTGATCAGCTTTGGCAGCTCAATCAGTGGCTGGTATCAGGTGTGCTTTTTAGCATATTTTTCACATGGAGCTGCCCCCTAGCAACTGTTTGTGGAATTCACACGACTATACCATAAGAGTCATCTTTGAACCTGTCTGCATGATATGGAGACAGGTCTTTAGAGCTTTGAGTACAATGCAGCATATCGTCGCTAGCAGAGTGCAATATGAAGTTGATAATACAGCACCATGTCTACCTGCTGAACCGGAGTGCTGAATGAAGGGGAATATCAGTACGATATGAATTGCTGCATTAATGATTTTCTAGACTGGTATGAGGAACTTCAAGAGACATAAATGACCCACTTATATACCTACAGGTATTGTATCTTTGAGATGCCTAACCAAAAGTAAGTTCATTACTTTCAAAACATGTCTCAGTGTAGAAGATAAATCCTTAATTAATAACATCCTCTTCTAAACAATGCTTAAGATTTTAATATTTTTTTTCCATGTACCTATGGTTCTGTTTTACCTAAGAAAATTTAATCCATAAAGCTTTCTATGAAATGCATATTCATTGATTCATTACTTTGTACACTATGATACGTAAAACTGAACATATATTTACTTTAAAAAAAAATTGCATCTAGATATACTACATTCTAAAAATGGACAGTTTGCTTTGAAGATCATAGACAACCAAACTAAAAATTTCTCTCTAAATGAATAAGCAACTATCATTTTTTAATTTACTTTAACACGAGGAACAATGAAACCATGAGGTGCAGGTACAATGCCAGGAGGTATTTGGTGGTGTTCTTGTTCCGCCACGGCAGGTCGTGGTAGGTTGGGTGGCTCTTGTCGTGGTGCAGGAACTGGCATTGGTGGCTGCTTCTCATCCTGGCTTCTCACAGCATCTGGATTAATTTGTGGTGTTGTTGATCGCTGCAGCGCCTGTCACATTTAAACATAAATCTTATTTCATGTGGTACAAGTTGGCTTATAACTTTTAACCAAACACAAACAAGGAATTCGGGCATTCTGAATTCTGCATTTTCCTTATGGTAATGAAACTACCCAAATACTTCCTTTCATTTTAATTTATTATATCGGTATACAGTCTGAACAACATGAAAAAGGGGCAACACTATTGGGCCCACTTTTGTGGCTGACTGACTGGTAGGGCAGGAAAGGTGGTGGTCAAAAGCTATGTGGCCATTCAAAACTGGAAGCAGCTATGAATCTCAAGGCGACAGAATGTTCTGTAAGAAGCAAAGTTAAAGCACCTGTATAAGGAGTGGCAGCTTGTGAGTGTTTCAATACGTAATGGATGACCAAAACAACCAATGCTGCCTTTAGTTCAAACCCCCAAAAATAATAATGATTAAAACAAAAAACAAAAAATGAAATATGCGTGTTCTGAAGAACAGTCCAAGAAAGACCAGAAACTATGAAATTGAAGAGAGAGAGAAAAACATATAATAATGCAATAGTTAAAAATCTGATGTCTTGCACTCAAATGACTCTCTCTACTCTTGTACTAACCATTCTTACAAACTCTTATTCCTACATCTTCGTGTTAAGATAAACATTTGTACAAATTATTTTATTGCTCATTTTCTTGTTGGTGCAAGGGGAATATTAGAATACAGTAGGCTTTGAGCGATAGTCAAATCTTTTAAAGCTTTGAGATTCCATTCTCTTTGCACACTTAACATATAAAAAATTAACAACAATGTTCCATTTCACGAAAGCTTCAAGTTTTCCAAAATTCACGTACATAACAAGGAATATCTCCGAAATGGTTCAACCTACAAGAAAATTTATTGAGACATAAGTTGTGTATTTTAATAAAATCTACATTTTTTGTAGTATTCTCTGTTACATAAGGAAAATCTAATATGATCCATGAGAATTCCATATGTATTTATTATGCAGCATCTGAAAAACAATGTATGTAAAATGTAGAATAGAAAGGCAGTGCTTACCTAATTAACTAAGCATTTTGAGGTTAGTAGCATGAGGTTCCAGATACAATATACCGAAGGAAAATTGCATGAACATAATTGAAATATGATTTTATGAAACCTCTTCATTTGCCAATCACATGAGAATATTGTATGAACTGTCTCAACTAAGTACTGGTACAATGAGAGTAACCACTGCACTGTAACCTGTACTGTACTGAAAAATCCAGTATTGCTGTACAAACCAATAGACTTCACCGCAAACACCTAGAAACAGTGACTAGTAATGTACAAGAGTGCAGTTTTTTACAGGTTTTACAATTGAATTAAATAGAATTAGTAGTAGTATATATTAACATACAGAGGTAGTTTTTGGATGTGGCAAATGGAGAAAAGTTGCTCAGTGGTTTATGGTCGAGTTCACTTTTGCAATGAATGAGCAGACATGTTAGTGAAGAAAGGATCCAAAATCATTTATAAAGTAAAACAAAAAATCCCATTCATATCAATTAAGCTAATAATGAAAAATACAGTCACACTGAAATTCGAAAGAAAATTTCAACTGGCAAAAAATGGAAAAAAAATTCAGTTAAATCCCAAACTCTCCAAGAAAATCAACTGTCACTATTTTTCGTCTTCTCATAGGCCATGACTGTCTTGGTAAACATGTATACAAAATTGGATTAGTAACCTGCCCCCTATGGATGTTGTGCACCAAAGAAGAGGATATGGATCAAAACAATCATGGCCTAAAGATCAAAGAAGCCAGATGGAGAATGATTTTATCATTAACTCCAGAGCATTAGCCACACACACTTTTGCTATTAGGGTTCCCAAGGGCTAGGGAGTCTTTATTTTTCCAACCTCTCCATTTCTATAATTTCTCTATAACCTCTTAAGCCCTAACATGCTGACCTGTCATGGCATGTAATACGTCCTCTGATTGGTAATCCGAGGATATGGTCAGTGAATTTATTTTGATAATTCTCCCGGTCAGGTAGGTGAGACCCGTAAACCAACGACAGGTGTGGTCCTCCAGATATTCTGGGGGTTGTGAGAGAGCGATGTGAATGCCAAAACATAAAAATATGGTGCTCTCTAAAAAGCAGTTACTATTACTGCTATTGCTCTCTTCATTATCATCAGTGAAAAATATTGGAGAGCAAGAGGATTAATGACTTCATTGTCAGAAATCCAGCATTAGCTAACAACAACATTTTTTGTATAGTATGATTTGGTCTATCTCTAACGGTTTACCAGTTATGCAAAAGTCGTCCAGAGTAAATATGACTACAGGAGCTATAGCCAGAAAATTCAAGATATACATTTCATTTGTCATAAAAATATCTCAAAGATATGGCATTTTAATCAAAATCGTTATAGCCATTTTCAAGAAAATCAAAATCTTCGAAAAATCTTCCATGTAAAGGGAGGTTTAGAGTGGGGCTATTTTCTTCAAAATCTTCGTGTCGCATCCTTGAAAGACATTAAACTTAAATACCAACTTTGGTTTTTAGCCGACTTTTCGTTTTTGAATTATGCTGTTCACAGACAAACACATGGACCTTTTTCTAGAAATGCTTTTTTTAGATTTCCGGTGAAATCTCGACATTGAATTTTGGGTGAAATACAACACTTCCCCTATTTACCGGTAGAGAAAGTAAAAAAGCATGAAATTAGACATTTCCCATAATATATGCATTAAAAATCATTGCTTGAGGGTTTTAAATGTAGTAAGACATTTTATGATACATAAATATGTAACACACCAGCAATATTTCGTTATGTAGTTCAACATTAATCCTGAATACATTTTTCATTTGTGCATAAAAGGTGCCGTTTCACTTATGCTCCAAACTCACATATTGGAATTTGCTGTCTTCTGGTTTATCAGTTTTCTTTAATACCACTTAATATAATATATATATATATAGATAAACCGTAAATTTAACAATTTCTATAACAGCTTAGCTTTGAGAAACGCTCATTATCACCCTTACTCTTTTTTTCTTCTTCTTCTTTTTCTTCTTCATCCTGTTAGATAAATATTCAAACCCTTTCTCAGTCAGAAGGCATTTCGTCTTTCTCCACAAATAAAATGGCTTTAATTCAATTAGATTGCTAGTAATAATTTACCAATGTAAAATTTGATGCAATGCACAAATAACTGAAGCTTTGATGGTATACAAACTTATACAGTAAAAGAAATTTATATTACTATCATATGACTTTCTCTATCCTTTCAACAAACTACTGGGTGCTAATGATGGCTTTGAAATTCTGTCATTTTTGCATGACCAGAATAGAGAGAGAAAACAAAAACAAAACAAATAAAGGCTTCCCATTTGAGAAAAGTACCAAATTATTTTAAAATTGAAACCAATAACAGGAATATCTTGGAGAAAGATAACCCAACAACAATAAATAATAATAATAATAATAATAATAATAATAATAATAATAATAATAATAATGATGATGATGATGATGATGATGATGATGATGATGATGATGATGATGATAAGAGTAAAATTAAAATAAATATTTGATATAAATTGTGTGCTTTAATAATATTAAATTGTTTATGTGCTAAGTTTTGTCTATCACTTACAGTTTACCAAGTATGGCAGTCAATCAGAATAAAGAGGATTTCAGAGGCTAGTCCCAGAAAATTCAAGATATACATTTCATTTGTTGTGACAATGTCTTAAACATGCTAATTTAACTAAAATCATTCAGAGCTGTTTTTGAAAAAATCAAGTTTTGATACTTCTTCCATAAAAGCATAGCCATGTATGGGGAGATTTTCTTGAAAATCTTTGTGGTACATCCTTGGATGATGCTGGACTTACATACCAAGTTTGGTATTTAACCCACTTTTCACTTTTGAGTTATGCTGTTCACAGAAACACCTAGGCGGCCCGGGTTCGATCCCAGGGACCCGCATGTGGTATTCGTGGTGGACGAAGCGGCGTCAGGGCGGGTTTTCTCCGGGTACTCCGGTTTCCCCCGCCATCTCATTCCACCGGTGCTCCATCTTCATGTATCATCAGTGTCACCGCCTGCGGTGCCGTAGTAGTAAAAGCGGGTGTTAAACACTACAACACACACACACACACACACACACACACACACACACACACACACACACACACACACACACACACAGAAACATGTAGATACATGCATATTGACCCTTTCCTAAAAATCCTTTTTTTGGATTCAGAGGACCTGAAAACATGTATTTCCAACGAAATCACAGGTATCTAATTTTTGGGTGGAATGCAATGCTTCTCCACCTACTATGTATGGGTAGAGAAGCAAAGCAGACGAGGCACAGGAAAGAGAGATTCATGAGTGTAATTTTTCTGGCAAATTCTGTTGCTTTAAAGTTTTATTAGAATGAATCTGCAAGCATGAAACATTTTCATCCAGTATTCTTTATTTATATGGAATCTATAATACTAGTACAGTTGTATAAGAAAGGAAGATGGCAACATATTAAGAGTTCATTTAGAACAACAAAAAAGTCTAGCATATAAAGACAGAATTAGGGAGGGCGTTGAGGAAAATAGGGATGGGTGATATATGGCAAGAAGTAAAACAAAATACAGGATTTTGATTAATGGTTAAAAACAGAATAGAGGATATGGATAGACATGAGGTGTGGGATAATCTGTTTAGTAAAATATCATTAGATACATATTTAAAAATACAGAAAAATTGGGGAAGACAAAATTATATGGATATATGTGATAGGCAGGGGAGAGAGAGGGTTTAGCCTGGGTGAGAACTGGGGCTCTAATGAGAGGGGCTTAACTAAGAACTGTGCACTTTGTGGAGAAAAAATAAGTGTGGAACACTGCTTGGTAGAAATATGGGGAAAATGGGAGAGTGTACTTTTAGTAACACTAAAGATGCTTACAGCGCTTTACTTTTTACTCCGCAGCGTTACAGCACTTGGCTTCCCTACATATAGCATTTCAACTCTGTCTATTCTCAGTTTCGCTCCTCCACTTCTTGACCTCATCTTCTTCAGATCTCACTCCACGCAATTCATCCATCTGGCATTAGGCCTGCCTCTATTCCCTCTTCCTCCAAGTTTTCCTTCCAACAGCTTATTCTGCAGATGTGACCCAACCATTTTAATTATCAGCTTTTAACTAAGATAACTAGATCTATTTCATGGTAGAGATCCATCAACTCTGTATTTGTTCTTACTCTCCAGAATCCTTTATCTTGCACTGGACCAAATATCCTTCTTAGAATCTTCCTTTCCCATATAATAATCTGTCCTTCCTCTCTTCTACTCATCGCCCAGGTTTCGTTACTGTATACCACAATACATTTATTTTTATCTTCCCAGATATACTTTCCTTCTTCAAAACATGTTATTGCTTGACAATAATTGGGTCTGTATTTACTGCTTACATTAAAAGAATGAATAAAGATAAGGGAGATAATAGCTTGTGAAGAGAGTTAAGGAAATATGGTTAAGAAGGGTAAAGAAATTAAGAGGGAGAGAAAAGTGAAGAAATAAAAGATTGATATGGACTAAAATTAGGGGCAAATGACCACAGAGCCGAACTAAATAGTCAAATAAGTATGAGGGGGTTGACCATACATGTACTTAGATTAAGCAGCATTAGAGTAGAAAATTGTAATAGTTGTTTGTATAATCTCTGTACAAATAAATGAATCATCATCATCATCATCATCATCATCATTATTGACAATTTGTAATACAAATCAGTACTGTCCTTTTTACCACCACAGCAAACAATGTAGTAAAGAATGCAATTTATGTTTTGCACCGCAAGATTTATCTCTTGTTAAATACATAAAACTCATTAGTTGTGAGTGTTTAAGATACATTGGTAGGTATCATGCAAACTTGGTATTAATTTATGCATTTCTTGTTAATTTATATAATTAATAGTAAATAATTGATATGTTTGCAGCTGATAAGGGACCTCAGGGTGTTTTGTTCCTTCAACAGAATACCTTACCTACTGAAATACTGCATAAGTTCTCTTCATGTACAGCCTGGTGTGGTATGCAACTCATTACATTCAAACTGCTAAGACTGGCATGTCATTGTATAATTGCATGTTTACAAATATTCATATACATCATCATATGCTTAGATTAAATAGTTCTAACATATTTCATGGCCAGGCATTTGATTTAAAGTATTTATTTATTAACACATAAGGACAGTGCCAATACTTGTTAAGGATTGATAAATCACACAAGTTTTAATTGATTGCACTTATTGTTTTGACAGTTCATGTTTCCTAAAAATAGTCACACATTTACCATGTATATTAAGTTATGAACTTTTCTACCTTAAATGATTACTATCAGTCATGTTGATTGGCTACATTTGTATAGCAAATAATACTGCATTTCTTGCATGGGAATTAGCTTACTTTCATTGTGTGTTATATTTCTGCCACTGTTATATTCATTTTACTCTGTTCTCAACGCTAACAAAATTTCGCATTTCTAATTTTCAATACTACACACCAGAAATTTCTGCAGGATGAAGAATCATTGAATTATTTACTTCTGTAGTTCACCAGAAAAAAGTTCTGATGATAGTACTGAGGCATGATATTGGATGATAATGTTCATGCAAAATATCATTGACTAAATTGATTCCATGACAATAAATGGACTAAAAAAGGAGAAACTGTACACAAAAATAACAAAATAGAGCAATTAAATTTAGCTATCTAGGAAGCATCATAACATTAAATGGAGCAACAGATGAAGACATTTGTCAGAGAATTAAAAAAGCAAATGCAGCATATATGCAATTGTATCAAATATGGAGAAATAAAAAAGCTCAAAAAAGTACTAAAATGTGGATTTTTAAAAGCAATGTAAAATCCATCCTGCTATGTGCTTGCAATACGTAGAAAAACTTCTAAAGTAAATATGAGCAATGTAATTAATGTTTTTTCCAACAATAGCCGTGTGTAGGATATGATTGGAAAGAGTAGAGTGAGACTGAAAAATTGAATGCCATGACCGGGATTGGAACCACAAATCTACCGGTTACCATCCGGCTGCTCTAGCCACTATGCTATTATGGCCAACGTGGCGATATGATATTAAGTTCTCCAACTTACATTATTCCCGGTAAGCCACAGAAGATCTCAATTTACTCTGAAATAACACACCTTAATGGTGACTTACAGTGTTGTAAGTTAAGTCCCGGCCTTCAAGTTTAACCACCTATAAGGTCAATTAATGTAATTAATGTTTTTTCCACACAATAACCATGTCTAGGACATGACTGGAAAGGGTAGAGTGAGACTGAAAAATTGAATGCCATGACCAGAATTTGAACCATGGAGGTCATGACACCTGGTCATGGCAGTCCATTTTTCAGTCTCATTCTACCCTTTCCAAAATATGAACAAATTACAAAGCTTTATTAATAAATGTTTACAATATATTTTAAACGTGCGTGCGTACATGTATATATATATATTTTTGTTTGCTAATGCTGGATATTTAAGTCATTAATCCTCTTGCTCTCCAATATTTTTCACTGATGGATGGGACGCTAGAAGTGGGTGGGCATATGTGAAGGTGGTCTTGGTCCATTTCCTCTTGCAGATCACACAGAGGACAGAGTGGTGAAGAATATATCCCAATTCTGCTCAAATGTTTTGTTAGACAATCATGTCCTGTAATAAACTGAAGGTTGCAACTGCCGTTCTTCGAGGATACTCAGGAATTACCATTTGAATGTTTGGTAGTTCCCATCTTTTATTTTTTGATTTTTCATAGTAATATTTTGCAATAATTGTTTTGAATTCAGAGTTGACTAACTTTTTAGCTACATAAAATGGTAGATTAACTATAGATTTCTGACTCTGCTGGTACCCTTTTTTGCAAGAAAATCAGCTATGTCATTATCACTCAGTCCACAGTGAGCTGGTATTCATTGGAGGACTAGGTGTTTTTGAAGTGCTGCTAGGTGAGTAAGGATTTTCCAACATTCTATAATTGTTTGGTTTTTTGGTGACATCTTGGAAGTAATTCCTATAATTGTCGTCCTGGAATCTGAGAGAATAACTGCTTGATGAAAATGTGAGATTCTATACAAAATATTTTGTAGGGCCATTCAAATTGCTTCAATTTCTCCATCAAAGTTTGCAGTTCCATAACTTAAAAGATTTGCAATAGGAAAAGAGGTGACATGTGACTCCAGCCCCTGTTCCATCAGTGATCCACCAGTATAAATATGGAGCCATTCATGTTCCAGAAATCTAATATGGATTGTCTCTAATGTCACTAATTTTAGAACACTAGTTGGATATCACTTTTCTTAACTTCTGTTAGGCGTAAATAATATGTGATGTCTAATGATTGTGTCGGATTGACTCTAGATATGAAGTTTTCCTTTGAATTAGGAAGGTATATAGTCTTCCTGATGTCTTGAATTTTGGAAAGAAAGCTCTCCTGAGTCTTTAGTGTATGTGTAAAATTTCTCTTGTTCCATGTATTGAATGGAAGTCTGATCAACTTTTCGTGTTTAGTAAGAGCTGCTTTTTCTATTTCATATTCAACTTGGTTGGTTAGTATTTCCATAGCTGGTATTGGTGTTATTTTGATAGCACCTGTAATTAGTCTCAGACTTTGGTTTTGAAAGATTTGAATTTTTTTTTTTTTTTTTGTATTTATTGTTACAAGAACTTCACTGCACTAAGTAAATGGCGTTATATATATGCACATTGTACGTTATGTTAAGAGTTGCTCTGAAACATCCCCACTTCATTCCTGTTAGACGTTTTAACAGTGAAAGGCGCCTTTCTGCTCTTTGTATTACATTTTCTATTTGTTTGATCCATTTAAGTTTGGTACCAAGTATAACTCCCAAATATTTTGTTTCCTTTGTTTCTGGTAATTTTATATATATATATTAGTTTTAGAGTCATCATCTGTTACATAACAGCAATGATGAAGATTATTAATCCTACTGATGATAAAATATTTCATGGTAAATGATAACCTAATCAGCAGGTTTAGCCCTCTGTAATGTTCCACTGTTGACAATCTTGTCACTTCCTATAAGAGGATGAGGTAAATTCAAAACGTAATGCTTTTTCCCCTCAGTTAAGATTACTCTCATGGCCACATGCAGAAACCTGTGACACAAATAGAATCCAATCAGCATACACAGATCAACTGCCCTTAATACTAATTTTTTACCTTTGTCATCTTCCAACTTGGCAATACACCCCTTCAGGTTAATGAGGTTAACATCCTGTGTAATTTTAAATGCATCACATTCAACAATATCTTCTACTTCAGAATCCTCTTTTCATAAACCAGAGGTAATTAAAAAACTCATCTGTTCAAAAAGTTCAGATTTATGATAATTAAAATGCTGGACATTGACAGAATACAAAGTATGTTCATTCTTCTTCAAATAAAGTAACAGGAATAAATCCGATTGTTTTTACATGACTTCTCTACTTACGCTTGTACAAACCGTACTTAAAAACATTTATTTTTCTGTCTACTTCATGATAATCGAGATAACAATGATTAAATATACTATCCAGGCTTATAGTCCGTGATCTAATGGGTTTGCAGGTTTCCGACATTTCACCGACTACACTTGGGATCTTCACAGGTGGCTGGTCAGAGCTCGAATGCATTTTCTGTAGAGGATAAATCCCTTTATATATGATTTGTGGGTGGGGCCTGTCCAGTATTGTGTTCTGATTGCTCAGCATCAATTGGCAGGTTACCCAAAGGAATACTTTTGTTCTTGCCATATTGTTTTTTTTTTTGTAGTACTGGTATCCAGACTTTTAAGATGAAGAGCTTCTTCTTTGAGGTTGAAGTTATTTTTATGTTTATGGATCTCTATCAATCCAATCTGACCAATAAGAACACGACAGTGGTCAGACCCCGCCCACCAGGCATATAAAAAGTGATTTATCCTCATGGAAAACTCATTTGATCTCTGACCAGCCACCGAATCACCTGTGAAGGTGCTAAGAGTAGTCTTTGGCAAAGCGTTCGGAACCTGCAAACCCACTAGACCATGGCCTACAAGCCCAGATAGTATGTTTAATCATCAAGATGGTGGCCGTGAAAGCCTCAGCTTGTACAATCAAGGTAACATTTGTAGAAAAGGTTTTATCTTTTCTTATAGGTGAAACAGCAGGTCGTGAAGGCTGCAAAAATGACTGGGACGGCTTGGGGCATTGACCACATCCCACCCTCCAGTTCTGCACCCCACCCTTGATGCCTGTAGTGGGCAGATGTGGGGGACACATCAGCCAGGTGATAAGCCTTGGCCCACGAAGGGCAGTTGAGCTAGGGGTTATAGGTACAATAGGAATAGGCACATACAGTAGCCTTAAGCGAGAGAGAGGCTAGTCACTATGTGATGACTTTGACTTTCCATTCTCTTTACATGCCAGAAGATAAAAAACAAAAAACTACTCCCATTTTACGAAAAGTATAAGTATTGGAAAATTCGAATCAATAACCAGTAATATCTCAGAAATTATCTGAATATAAAAATGTGTGCTTTAACCAGATCTAGATTTTTTGCCTAGTAAGATTCTACCTATTATGGTTTACCATGTTATGCGAAAGTCATTTCGAATGAAGAGGATTTCAGAGCTATTCCCAGAAAATTGAAAATATATCTGTATCTCCTCTAAAAATGTTTTGTTTGGATTAAGAGGGCCTCAAAGCAAGTATTTCCAGTGAAATCTTGGTATTAAATTTTTAGGTGAAATACAATACCTTCTCTACCTTCCATATCCCTTTCATGCCTGAATTATTTTGCTACATATGCCGTTCTTCCTCTAATTCGAAACCGGTTTAGATTAGGTGGTCTGGGAGACCTTTAGCCTGCTGGCTTGGATAGCCATGATCGTTAAGGCAACACATAGTGCACTGGCCATGCACTCAAAGCCTGAGGTCATGAGTTCGAGTCTCGGCAACCGCAGTCAAATGTGCCTGTGGTAAAGGACGGGGAGGGCCCACATAAAATAATCGGTGTGATGGCACGTGTGGATGATGACGGGGTATCATTTGACTGCGGTTGCATGGATTTTGCTTCTTTTCTTTATAAAAAAAACACTACAATATAAATTGTAAAAAAATAATACTTTTTTACAATTCAAACCGTCTCAAATATGTATTTTTAATTGGTGACAGACAGTATAACAAGAATATAGCAGAAAAAGAAAGTCGAAACTAGTACAAATAGGAAAAAAAGCCTATGTATCTTATAAGACACACCAGGCATGAAAGGGATATAATGGCACGGAAAGCAAACAGCAATGAAATATGATTACAAGCTAAGCTAAGCAGTGTGCAACATACACAGATGGGTGCTTTAAGATGTACAAAGCACTAGTTAAAATGACCGACTGTGGCCCTTTAAACTAAGAATGAATTAAAACTCATTAAATGTCCATAGTAAAGGTTTACATTTTTTAGGAAACTGTAAAACACAATAACATTAATAAAATACCAGGAGAGCAAAAAAACTCCAAACTGCCTATGTGGTGTTTTGCCTGTTGGCATCCTCGGCACTCATTGCCATCTGCCGCTATCATACAAAGGCATGGATGAAACCGTACAACATTTTTAAATTACTTTTGAAGGTTACTGATCATCTTTATGAAAGAAGATGCTGAAACTGGCCACCATCATCCATACATACATTTTTGGCACATCTTAGGAAACTGTCCACAACTTGCCATTGTTCATGTTGAGAAATACTGGCAGGTTCCAGGGAGATATTTTGTTTTAATTCCTCCAGGGTGTGTGGGTTTGTGTTGTATAATTTGTTTTAAGTTACCCCAGAGATAAAAATTGTTTATTGGAGCTTTGAGAAACCTTTTTCGGCCGGTGACACACTATACACCATATTTTTCATCATAAAGGGTTACTTCATAAACAATATTTGGTTCCGAGTTATAGGGCCAATTTTTTTTCAAGTCAACAGTTGACATCCATACATGCATGAATACAATTTTGCCCTTTTTTTTAAAGAGAATTAACAGACAGGGAGCGTGATTTTGCCTTTTTTCAACAAGACTCTGCAATAGTTCACACGGCCAAACTTTCGATGAGAACAATTGAAAGTGTGTTTCAGGACAGAGTTATTAGTAGAAATTTGTGGTCCCCTGACCTAACCCCCTGCGGTTTCTATCCCTGGGGTAACTTAAAACATAAAGTGTACAAGACAAATGCACACACCCTGGAAGAATTAAAATGAAATATCTGCCAAGAAATTGCCACCATTTTTGAATGTGAACTATGGGATGGATAGTTTCTAAAAAAACTGCCAAAAATAATGGACGACAGTGACCAGTTTCAGCATCTTTCATAAAGTCGGTAAGCAAAGCCTTTAAAAGTAATTTTCAAAATGTTCTATGGTTTCAACCGCATCTTTCTATGACAGTGGCAGGGGGTAATGAGTGCCAAGAACACAAACAGGCAAAACACTGTACAACCCGTTCGGAGGCTTTTTGCTCTCCTGTTATAAGCACACTAAGTTTTAATGAGTGTTGATGGATCAAGAAGATTTTATTTTTCCAGTCATCCTTTATCCTTTCTGGTAAACGTGAGTTTTGAACTAAGTTGTTAAATTAATTTACTCACTGCAAGGCAAGAACATTCAACATTTAAAAGCTGTATCCTCAAATAAAAATTACTGGAAATTGCTAGGTGATATTTTGTTTGGCCATCAGTGTGAACTTGATACCAACAGAATGAAGAAAAGTAAAACAGAGGTATTAAAATAGATCATTAAAGCTGTTCGTCTTCTTGCTAACTAGAAGAACAGAATTATTTAAATAAGTTATAAAGAAAACTGTTGACAACACACACAAATCACTTTCATATTTCAGATTCCTACTGTACTCTACACAAGTTATAATTGCTGTTGTTTACTTAAATATCGTTGGTTACTGGGAAAACCCAGTATCTCCATAAAAGTTGGTTTTGAGATATTTGAAGTTGAAAGTTTGAAGTCACATGAAAAATCACAAAATTAGGAAATGGTGATTTATGTTAGGGTAGTGTTTCATACATGTGTTGAAAACTTTTAGTACATGGACTATACTGTTATTTACCAAGTCAATATCTAAGTTATGTGGTAGCAAATTACAGTGTGTAGACAGAAAATGGAATTAATTGGTGTTTACTGACAATTTTAATTTAGTTTTTGCTTAAGTGACTAAGCTGCTTTTAACTGATGATACTACACTTGAGTTTCATGTTTGTTTTTTATATGTGGTTAATGAAAAATTAGTTCTTGGAAATTCATGCTGACGATACTATTCATCTGAATAATTGGCAGTATTTTGAACTACTGGTTCTGAAACACTGTCCATCACTCCATCTGCAGTTGGAAGCAGCTGTGAAATTCTTTAGGAATACTGCCATTCCGACACTTCAGCAGAGCCTGTTTCTTAGCTTGTTGGTTAACAAAACATTTTGGTACATTCTGGGTAAATGTTTCTGTGATCTAGGGCATTCCCAGTCATAGACAGCCAGTGACTTGTATTCATCAGTGTGGTGGTACTTATAAAACACTACTCCCAGATTTTCCTTGCAGTATTTCAAGCTTTTCACAAAGAGCCAAATTACTGTTTCACCATCCTTGTTTTCGGATAACTGCCCAAAATCAAGAAAAACAAAACTCCATTTCTTTGACTTCATAAGGCTATTAATTTTAAACCCTGGTAATGTGCAATTTGGAAAATTGTCAACCACTCTGCATTGTATAAACCTGAACAAATTTCTTTGCCTTTCCAATTGCACTGTACATGGAATCTACCACCATCTAAGAATGACTGCTCACATAATTTTTTTTTTTTTTTTTCAATTTAAGATGAGATGTCTCTTTTTATTACAAAGGCAGCAACACGACTGAAGTTCTGACCTTCACTTCTTCTTATTTGATTACCCTCCCCTTATGTAGGATTTAGCACCCCCCCCCCCCTGCCAGGGCTTAAAAGCCAGTGCCTAGGGTCAGATGCCTATTGGGGAGCACAGGAAAAAGGCAGCAACATGATTGCAGTTGAGGCCTTTGCAAGTATCTAAAAATAAGGACACTTCATTAACTTCTTTTGGAAGGTTTGTAAGTTACTGAAATAAACATGAAAACTTTCAACGTGATTTTTTTATGTGTTGGATTGTATTTGGGTCTCTTTTACTGAAAGGTGCTGTTCCTCTGTTATTGTCGCCACTAAACAAAGCAGATTGCACTTCATGTTTCAAAGCTATATTACCTGAATCTTTCCTATGCAGGGAGTTTTAAGAACAAATTACTGACAAACTCATTTTGATTCCCTCCAATTCAAAGAAATATTTTGTTGATACTTCTCTCAACTGTCCCTTTCTTAGTCCTGCATTCTCCTGCCAGGGATTCCATTATCAATAACTGCAAGTATGAAGCTTTTTGCTGCTAATAGTCAACCAACCTCCAATGTGATCTGCGAATTTCCCTTTTGCTTTTCTTCAAAAAAGGACTCCCTGTATTTGAAATGACAGGTAAGACAGTTATAGGGTTTTGATTTTTTAGCTGATCTGTCTTTGTTCTTTATTCTATAATTTTTTCTCTTTTTTATCCACTTTCCACGAACTTTTATCCTTTTGCCTTCACATGCTCCTTTTTGATCTCCTTCCTCATTATTTTCTTTCTTAGCATTAAGTTGTTCCCTGACATGTGTAGTATTCGTAGATAGGGGTGGTGTTGATTCCTGTTTGCAGAGATTTTTAATGGTCATGTTATGCTTCTTCAATGCATGTTAACTTAAGTTATCCTCTAAAGATGCACTGTCGTTCGGAAAATAACCTGGATCTAGATCAGAAAAGTCTGATCCAAAATCAAACAGCATGGCACCATTGCTAGAGACATTCTTCTACTTCACCTTCAGTTGTTTTAACACAAACAGCCATTGCTTCATTTTTCAAAGTGTCATTATCTAAAATAAAATGATCACCAATTCTGCATTTCCACACTCCTTAATAATGACTAAACTAAATTTTAGAAGGTATCAGGATGTAATTATACAACCATCCCTGGATAGTGTCATATGTCTTCATTCTCAGTGGTTTAATTTACCACAAAGTAAAAAATTATGGTATTTAATTTGTAATTGAAAAGTAACAAACACACAATGTGTTAACAATAATTAAATATTCCATTTAATTAAAATTCATGAAAACTCATCCAAATATTTTTGTGGCTGTCTGCCATTATATTATTGTAACATTAAATGTGCAACACACAATTCCTTATAGTTACTGCCTTCAAAATGTTCTAGTTCTTTAGTGATTTTAACATTACAGGTCAATTTGTTAACAGAACTTTGGATGTAATAGTGGTTCATTGGTTTTCTTCTGTTTCTACAATAATTTTACTCATGTACGTGGCTTTCATGTAACATATATATAAATGACCTTCCATCAATAATAAAAACTTCAGAAACCAAAATTGCTTTATTTGCTGACGATGTAGTCATTTGGACTCCAGGCTCTCCAAAAAACCTGAATTAATTAAAGACAGAATAGAAACAGCCCTAAACAAAGTACATGAATGGAGCTCCAAAAACCTCATGACTATCAATGTGGGAAAAACAAATTATGAATTATTTACACTAAAATACAAACCAATTAATATTAACATAAATTATAATGGTAAACCACTCAAAGCAGTTGATGATGCCAAATACTTAGGCATCACTTTCGACAGAAAGCTAACTTGGAAAAAACATATAACAAACATCTCAGAAAAGGTTGGAAAGAAACTGCAAATCCTGAAAAGGTTAGCTGGTGCTAAATGGGGCTGCTCAAGGAGAGTCCTTAACACAACATACAAAATGTATGTTAAACCAAACCTCTTGTACTGTTCTGAAGCTTTAATAACAGCAGCAAATGCTAACATCAATAAACTTGAACAAATACAAAATCAGGCTCTTCACCTAATCACTGGAGCAGTTAAATCCACACCTATTGATGCCATGCTTGCCTTAACACGGACCCCATCAATAACAACAAAAATAGAAGAACAAGCATTGCTCCAACACGAGAAAATGTTACGACTGCCAAACTCTAAATGGACAGAAGAGAACCTCCCCCCTTCAATCCTTAAAACTCATAGTAGTTTCCTAGAAAAGGTAACACAGATTAAATCCAAAGTGAACATTCCTAACACCAGAGAAAATCTACTTATAAGAGAAAATCCATTGGAATTATTGCAACCTACCTTCAGTTTGGAGTTAATAGAGGAAATAAGTAAATCAGACACACCAAAAGAAATACAAAAACTTCTAGCTCTGGAAACAATCAATACTAGATATCCCACAGAAGAATGGCTGCACATATATACTGATGGATCCTCCACGGATGGAGCTGGAGTTAAGTGTTTACATTTTTCCTTTTATCATTCTGTTGGCAGAGACACAACAAATTAAGATGGAGAAATAGAGGCTATATACATTGCTTTCCGACAATTATTAAATCTTCCCATAAATTTAACAAGGCAGTAATTCTTTCAGATTCTAAAGCTGCAATTCAGGGAATATGTTCAAATACTACAAAGAAGTCAACAAAAATTAGAGAATGCTACAAAATGTTAACACAACTCCAAAAAGTTAATAAGACTGTTCATCTCCAATGGATTCCAGCACACTGTGGAGTCATGGGGAATGAAGCTGCAGACTCACAACAATAAAACAAAAGTCTAAATTCAATTTCTCATATTCCTCAATAAAACGCTTGATAATTTAAAAATTTTCTCATTCATACCTACAAGAAATAGAAACAAATGCCAAAGATAAAAAATGGATTACACTACTTTCCAACCCAGATATAATCCCCCAGAGACCAAGAAAAACAGCGGTTGCAGCCTTCTGACTACTGACAAATCACGACTGCTTAGCAAGTCATCTCTACAGAATAGGTATCTCAGCTTCACCAAGATGTGTCCTGTGTAACGATCCAGCAGAAATGAACGAAGATCACTTGAAGACCTGTGAAGCATTAAGATCAGAAGAAACTACAGTTCAAAAGTATTGGAAAGCACGAATGCTAATGGCTTCATTGCCAGATGCAAGGCACTAGAAAACAACAACAATAATTTTACTTGGGGTTTTAAACTTACACAAATTAATTTTTGGCAATCAGCATTAGCATTTACTGCTAATGTACTATACTCCTATCATTAGAATTCCATTTAATATTTTATAATTTTAATATTAAATAATAGAAGCTGGCATCATTACTATGTTTGCATATTCCTGCTCAGAAAAGGGTAACAAAATCAGTGTGGCTATAAAGATATTTTAAGAATGCGAGGAAAATCATGCTTTAAGCCTTTAGTGGGGTTTTGTTGTCTACAATCTCATAATATTACAGCAGCCTTGTCTAGCAAAATAAGCAATTTCCAATTAGTGGGGTATCACTGTCTAGAATTGCATGAACCTGCACAAGCATTGTCAAGGAAAACACTCTATGTGCCATACATGGATTTTCCCTGTTGAGAATGTAATACTTTTATACTTAAGATATTTCAGCTACCTTCATAGCTCCAAACTAGATAGAGTTATCACTTAGCAGGCTCTCTCAGACTGTAGAGTTGAATATAACCCAATTTTTAACAAAGGTGGAGTTAGCAGGTTTTCCCAGGAAGTCATTAGTTGTTGAAAGGAACTAAGTCCAGATTTTTTTTAAAGTGGACTTTTTTATTCATTCATAATGTAGAAAGCAAGCTGCATCAATTGGTATTAAAACAAACTAATTACACGCATTCCCTGTCCTTTATTTGAGGTAGTCAATCTTGTCATTCAGTTTTGAATGTGTGTTGGGTGTTCATTTTTATTTGTTCCTTCAACAGTCATGCATGACATCAATGCTTTCTGGTGAGCCTTTAGTGGCAACAAGTTGAAGAAAACAGGTAGACTACAAAGAGAGAGCCCAGGTCACATGCTGCAGGGGTGCTTAGTTTAGCTGTCGAGGCCTACACTCGGAGTTCATAAAGCTTCCCACAGAGAATGCAACACTAGTTTCTTCCAGCGGTTTATTGGAAGTTATTCTAACAGCAAAATTAAGAAGTGGTGAATATGTGTGTATGTATTAGGGCAGTACTTTGGTTTTCAGTAAAGTTTTAAAAACATTTAGTGTGGTAAAGTATGGAGAGATTTCAATGAATATGCATTACATAGAACACTTAATGGATTAAATTTACTTGGGTAAAGTACAACCATACATGAAAAAAATATTAAAAACTTCTGAGTTGATCTTCCACACTGAGATATGTTTTGAAACAAAGGAATGAATGTATTTTTGGATAGGGATACAAAGATACAAAATATCTGTGTGTCTTTATGTATGCCATGCCGTAATAATGTGCTGTAAAATAATTGTGGTTACTGTTTAAAATTTATTTAGAATTTTAAAAGGTATCTTTTAGAAAGGTATCTTTCTCATATCAGAATAGAAGGTCATCAATGCAGCGGTTCATATTGCATTGGTATCTCCTTTCATTTGGCAATCCGGTTCAAAAATAGCACTCCAGCATGTAGACATGGTGCTGTATTGTCACCTTCATATTGCCCTCTACTACTGCCAATATGGTGTATCATACTCAAAGCTCTGAAGACCTGTTTCCATATCATGCACACAGGTTCAAAGGACATTCATGGTATAGTTGTATAAATTCCACAAACAGTCACTAGGGGCAGCTCAAAGTGAGATATACTTCAATAACCTCACCTTACACCAACCATCGATTCAGCTGCTGATGCTAAAATACCGCAACCACACATTATTAGATGGCATAAAGTGAAGTGCATTTCTAGGAAACTGTAGAGTCACTTCAAAGAGTGATGTCATAAATTGGAAAGCGATGGCACAAATAAAAATGAATATTGTATATATACAGTTAAACATGATTTATACATATATCAAGGGGGAGAGGGAAGATTAATTGTAACTTAGAATTACTTACAAATGAGATTTTGCTAATTATTATTTATTTATGCCAACAAACTTACTGTTGGTGTTTTTAAACACACAAGCCGTGTGTGGGAGAAATACGAACTGGCTTGAGAATTTAATGCCATTCTGGCAGTTTGTCACAATAGCTCAGTGGTTAGAGCGTCCGCCCGGCAAGCGGAAGGTCTGTGGTTCAAATCCCAGTTGTGGCATTGAATTTTTAAGTTCCAGTTCTACCTCTTAGAGATTTTGCTAGTTTAAAAAACAAAATTCAGTGGGCCTACATGTGTAAAGGTTTACAAACAACAAATATATGTACAAAGAAAACATTGTGAACTTGGTCCTGCTTTAAAGAAATCAGTTAATTTGATTTGTTACACTTTTCTTGCATTAAATTCACACACCTAATTTTTTTTTTTTACTCATGATGTACCTAGCATCGCATAAGCAATCCCAAAGACTGTGTCAATTTTGGTTTTGTGTGGATTAAGCTCCACTTCGCATAAGTTTTACTTTTTGATCTACTGTGTAACCTGTTCTTTTTCTGTTCTCCATGGCTGATTAAAAGCAACTAAGAATTGAAATACAAAACCACTGTTCTACAGTAACACGAAATACTGAAAATGTTTATGTTTACTTCTCGTTTGTTGCTACAACAATGTTGCGCTGAAAGCTGCCCGCTCAGGTTGGATCTCTGTCAACAGAGATAAGGAAAATATACCTGAGTCTACCAATGGCTTCAACTAGCAATGTAGTTAACAAATTAGCTCGTGTAGGCAGTGTACGGGCTTCAGAAATTACTTCAGATGATGTGGGAGGACTTTTTGCTATATGACAGTGACTTTGATATTGATAGCGAGTTTTCAGATTTTAAGGGGGGCATTGAGGATACAGGTGAGGAAGAAAATGAACTCCCTTCAGGTGTTTGTGAACAAGCAACATTGTTGGGTGTCAACTGAGATATAATATTTTCAAATGTGCTTTTCTAATAGCTAAAACAAAATACTTGAACCCTTGAGTCTTTTATAATGTATGCCCTATGTTCATTATAATTATGTAAAACTAAGTTGTATTTCACTGAAATTTAATACATATAACTGCGAATTATGTATAAATGCATTACATATGATCAGATTTTATTAACATGTTTCTAAACTTACATTTTGCTGGGACCTACTAAAGTTTACGTATAAATACAAATTACGTAGAACTGGGTTACATATAAAGCAGGGTGTGGGTGGGTGGGTGGGTGGGTGGGTGGGTGGGTGTTAACATTTTTGCAAAATTTTTTACTGCTGACTTAGTGTCTCATTATTACAGAAACAAATGCATATATGAGTAAGGTGAAGGAAGACCTGACTTCTAAAGGCAATTTAGGGCCTAAGAGTAGAATTCAGAAGTGGACAGAAGTAACACTGAATGAGATTTACAGGCTAATTGGGATAATTACGCTCATATATTCGTAAACCATCTTTAGACATGTACTGCTCTGCAGATGACATGCTAGCTACTCCATTTTTTTGAGAAATGCATGTCAAATAACAGGTTTACTTCCATTTTGCAGTTCCTTCATTTCAACTGCATAGAAAATGTAAATGATAAACTACACAAAATTAGGTCGGTATTGGAATATATTATTTCAAAATTCAAAGAAAATTACGTGCTTGGTGATAAGGTCACTGTTGACGAAAGCTTGATGCTTTGAAAGGGTCGCTTAGGTTTAGAAGTAATACATCAAAACAAAAGGGGGCCATAGGTTTGATCTTTGTGAAAGTAAAATGGGATATCTTTACAATAGCTGCATTTACACTGGTCAAGGAACTGATAATACTGGAGACAAAGATTTGAGGTTATCTGGCTCCACATAATGTACCTGATGGAACCTATACTTGACCAGGGTAGGACTGTATATTTAGATAATTGGTACAGCTCCCCTAAATTATACATGGCCTTATACAAAAGGAAAACTAATGCAATTGGAACAGTATGTTCAAATCGTATTGGTTTGCCGAAGAATGTGAATACAAAGACTCTAAGGAAAGGAGAAATGCAGGTGCATCAGTTCCCACCTTTGACCTACATTACTTGGCAAGATAGGAGGGTGATTAAGGCATTGTCCAATTGCAGCCCTAAGATTTTGATGATTGACACTGGAAAAATAGATGCCCACACCGAAATGTCAATTTTCAAGCCTGATGTTATCCAGGAATACAATATGCATATGGGTGGTGTGAATCTAGCAGATCAGGTATTGCAATCGTATCTCTCTTTACGAAAAACAGTTAAATGGTATAAAAAGGTATTTTTGCACCAGCTGGACATCACCATATACAACTGTTTAGTAATTTGGGGAACTCTAAAATCACGCAAGATGATGACCTACCTGGACTTCGGCATATCAATAACTCATAGTCTAATTGAGCACTATAACATTCAGAGGCCTCTCCATACAGGGGGTAAGAAACCTACAACCCCTGCACTCCTCAGACTTGAAGGAAGATACTTTCCTAAAAGGATACCACCGACAGCAAAAATGTTGCATCCATTTCGAAGGTGTCTGGTGTGCCACAAAAAAGGAGTTCGTAAAGAGACTAACATGATATGCCATGAATGTGGATATGTGCCCTTATGTGTCTATCCATATTTTGAGATGTGCCATTCGAAAAGGAACCTTTAAAGGTAAGACTTTATTTATTCTAGAATTTATTTAAACTTATTATTAAGGAACAAAAATTAAAATAATTAGGGTTAAACAAGCATTAAATGCATGCATGCACAGGACGTCATATGTCCATATCGGTTCTCCTGCATTTTAAAATTGACATCATGTCCATATCTGCAAAGAGGTTAAGGGCTGGTTGATGGCTAGGTCATTAGGGTTCATAGTAAACCAAAGAGATAGAAAAAATCTTATTGCACAAAAAATGTAGATCTGTTATGACAATTTATGTCAAATGCATTTTTTTTGTGGAGTAAATCATTTGCAAGATATTCCTTGTTATTTATCTTAATTTTCCAAAACTTATACTTTTCTCAAATGGGAAGTTGTAGTGACCAGATTCATGACGCATGTTTTCCAGTGTACAAAATGATGAAATACCATCCACCAGGAAACAAATGTGAGTGCTTCTGGTGTGGAAAAAAGTGAGAGAGATACCATGCAATGTGTGTGAGAACAGGCAGCTGACACTGATTCAACTGAGTGCAGATCAATAATGTTTTATTCACATGCATATTCTGCACATTATATTAAATTATGTTAATTTCTTATCTCTTGGACATGTAAAGAGAATGAAATTTACACTTCCAGTCTAGCAAAGCTGATGTAACTTCGAAGACAATGCAATATTTTCCTTTCTTTTTGGGGGGTGGGGGGTAAATTAGCATGGATCATGATGCATAGATAGTGTAACCATGCTTAATAGTATAGACAATAATGCAATAGTGAAAGTGGCAGTGTTTGCTCTCTCTGCATCCTCAGCGCTCGTTGCCATCTGCCACTATCATAAAAAGGTGTGGATGAAACCATACAACATTTTTAAAATTTATTTTAAAGGCTTTACTTTACTGTATGAAAGGATATGCTGAAACTGGCCACCGTCATCCATACATTTTTCGTACCCCTTTAGGAAACTATCCCTCATTTGCTTAAGTTCTCGTTGAGAAATGCTAGCAATATCCTGGCAGATATTTTGTTTTAATTTTTCTAGGGTGGGTGCATTTGTCTTTTGCACTTGATGTTTTAAGTTACCCCAGAGATAGAAATCGCAGGGGGTAAGATCAGGGGATCACAAATCTCTACTAATAATTCTGTCCTGAAACATTTTCAATTCTCATTGAAAGATTGGCTGTATGAGCTGTTGCAGTGTCTTATGAAAAAAGGCAAAATCACACTCACTGTCTATTAATTCTCTAAAAAGAGGGGTAAAATTGTATTCATGTATGTATGGGCATCAACTGTTGACTTGAAAAGAATTGGCCCTATAAGTAGGAACCTAACATTGTTCATGAAGTACTCCTTCATGACAAAAAATTTGGTGTATGGTGCGCCATTAGCGGAGAAAGGTTTGCCAGAGCTCCAATAAGTGATTTATATCTCTGGGATAGCTTAAAACATAAAGCATACAAGACAAACCCACACACCCTGAAAGAATTAAAATGAATTACCTGCCATGAAAATGGCAACATTTTTTTATCATGAACTATGGCAAGTGATGGATAGTTTCCTAAAGAGGTGCGTATAACTTTCATAAAGTTGGTAAGTAATGCCTTTAAAAGCAGTTTTAAAAATGTTGTATAGTTTCTTCTGTGCATTTCTATGAAAATGGCGGACGGTAACAAGCATTGAGGATGCAGAGAGACCAAACACTGCGCAGCCTGTTCGGAGGTTTTTTGCTCTCCCGATGTTTAAGATAACATGGCAAATAAAATACCTCTTCTGATTCTGGGAATATCTGCGTAGTCCTTTTCATTCAGAAGACTTTCATATAATTTATAACTGGTGAACCATAAGAAATGGATGAAAACTTACTACACAAAAAATTGATGTGTTGCACTCTCATGACTTTCTCTATTCATTCTTACACAAATTATTCTTACAAATGATGTAAATAATTTAAAATTATGTAAATCTATCTGGTCCAAGTTAATGCAAGTAGATATTTGTAGAAGCGGTTTTATTGCACATTTCCTTGTAGACAATGCGAAAAGGAAAGTACAGTAAGCTTAGGTGATAGTCAAATCTTTTAATAACTGGTCGCTATGAAATGCCAAGAGTAAAAAAAGAATAATGACTTTCTATTTGAGAAAATTATAACAATTTGAAACTTAATGCAATAGCAAGGAATATCTCAGAAATAGCTTCACAAAAAAAGTTTGACATAATTGTGTGCTTTAACAAGATCTCAGTTGTGGCATTGAATTTTTAAGTTCCAGTTCTACCTCTCAAGATCTAGGTTTTGTCCAGTAAGATTTTGTCTAGTTCTTATGGTTTACCAGTAATTGAAAAGTCATCCATAATGAAGACTTCAGAGGCTATTCCCAGAAAATTCAAGATACGCATTTCATTTGTCATGAAAACATATTGAACATATGGGTAGTTTAATCAAAATCACTGGAGTAATTTTTCAAAAGATGAAAATGTTTCATAAATTTTCCATTAAAGGGGAAAAGGAATTTTCTTGAAAATCTTTGTGTTACATCCTCAGGGTTGCCAATGTTTAAAAGTAAAATTATCGTACCGGCCTCTTAAAATTATAAATTTGGATTCAAAATTATCATAAACCAAATGCTATAACAATAAATGTATCAGCATAACACTTAGGAAAATGTGATGGTATTGATGTTTATGGTATCCACTTAAAAGACTGGTGACCTCAACCACTATTACAACTTTAGTACTAAGTTTATCGCACTATTCATCTGAAAGTTCATCATCTTTCTCAACTGTTGCAGCATTATACAAATTTGTTGTTGAGATGAACTTTAACATCTTCCCAGTGGCTTGCAGATTTTCGGACCCACCACATTCTTTCGTAAGCTGAGAGGACCAAAAGTCCATTTACCGTATCTAGTGCCAATCTATTCCTAATTTTGGTATTTATTAAACCCAGTTTGGAAAACCTCTTTCACAAGAAGTGTTTCTGTGGGGCTATGAAATCACTGATAATGCAACCTCCACCAGTTCTTTGAAATCAGTATTTCCACCAAGGTGACACATGTTTAACAGCACTCCAGAAACAGGCAGGTCCAGGCATGTTATTTATTTCACACGGAATATCACTTATTCCAAGTTTTCTCCATTGATCATCAATTTTCTGAACAGTGCCTTCCTCATTGATATTACCAGATCTGGGCAATCTGACAACCAGGAGATAAAATGTAGAAGGATATGAAATGGTTGCCTCAGAGGGCAACAGGCCATGAGGGCAAAAGTGGTGTGGCTATTTATAATTAGTTTAATTTCGCTGGTGTGACAAACCATTGAAAATTATATTTTGCTGGTATCGAAATTATCGTACACCCCCATAATTATCGTATGAGTTGACAACCATGAGTACAAACATTTAAATTATCGTATGCCCACATAATTATCGTACGGATTGGCAACCCTGTACATCCTTGAAAGATGTTGAACCTAAATACCTAGGGTTCAAGGGACCTTAAAGCATGTACTTCCAGAGAAATCTTGGTATGGAATTTATGGATGGCATGCAATACCTTCTGTATGTACTATGTGCATGGGAGAGAAAGCAAAAATGTAAACACAATTTACTTCAAATAGCTTTCTTGTCAAATAGGCCAATTCAGAAATATCTGTTGTTATTGGTTTGAGCTTTTCAATACTTTGTCAACTTTTGAAGTGCCACCCAGAGTTGTTTCAATGTCCTGAAAAGAGTATGAAATTTCAAGGCCAGTGTATGGTGAACTGCTTTTAAAGATTTTACTTCTTTGGTTTCCTCTATCCCAGTTTTACCTACAGCAAAATGTATGAGACTATTTTTGCTAACACTTGTGTCAATTAATATAAAGTAGATAGAAAAATAAGCTTCTGTAAGAATAGTTTGTCAAGGCTATACAAAAATAAATTATAATGGGTAGAAAAAGTCACAAGGCACACCAGATTTTTTATTTACTGATGTTTGGAACTGCTGTTATCAGGCTAATTCTGCAGAACAAAGCTTACTTTATTCTCTGGCCAAGAAACAAGTATAATGATCCTAATGTACCTATCTATCATTATAGATATCAGATGAATCTGAAATACACATCATAGTCCCTAATTAAGACTCACACGTTTAAGACAGATTCAACCTTAATTACACCTAAAATATAACAATTATTTAGAGACTAAAAGCTTCACTTATCTTAGTATTTGCCGCAAGTTCTCGAAATATTACACAAACATGTTTCTTGATGCCCCCATCATATCTTCAGTGTTCTTGTTTATAACAGTAACCAATGGCGGCTGCTGTATAAGAGTACAAGGACACATGAACACTCTAACTTTTGACACCTTACGGTATTATTGGTTAATTTTACTTTAAGTACTATTGAATGCTATATACAGATGTGGTAATGCAAAACATGTGGCATTTAAATCTACCATGCTATTCCTCTAAACTGGATGAAGTTTGGCAACATGGTGCTAGCACATCTCCAGTTGTGCATGTTTTTAGGAGCCTTTATGCTGGCATTACGCTATTGTCTTAAGGGCCAAAATAGTCATACACCACATACACTGTTCACACCTTATTGTGTGCATACACCAGTCCTTACCATGATCTGTCAATTTCACCAGTTGGCAGCACAATGCAGCAGAATGGATGATATTAGCTGACGTTTCATACAATGTTCACTTTTCTGTTTGACATAAATCTCGCTAGGTGGTAACACACTGATCAGATATGCCAATTTACTTGCTATATAGTGAAAATTAGCTGACATGAGCAAAAGCAAATATAAAAATCTATTTTGTGGGCTTGTGGTGTGGTTATAGTATATTCTGTTATGATTTTATTATACAGACATCCCTTTTGTATTCCTAACAGGAGAGTGTGCCTATTAATGGGATTTCTCTTACCCGTAGTCAAGTATCATGTTAGTAAACACTTATTAAATTAACTCACCTTTTAAAAAAATTAATTAATTACAACAACACTGTTTTCAAACTTCCATGAAAGGAAGATACTTATACCCCTATTTGAGTTTAACCGCTTCCATAACCGGCAGTTTGAAGGTAATTGTTGCATGTGCGGTTGATAAAAATAGAGATTCGGTATTCATGTGGAGTGTAAACATGGACTCTGTTGAGGCTACTTTGAAGTGCCAACAGAAAATTAAATAACCAGGATAAGATACCCGCACAAGAATTATGGACTCCTTTCATAAGAAGAAATTATGCTATTTGCCTGCTTCAGGAAATGAGATTTGGTGAGTGATAACAACTTAGTAATATTAATGTTTGGCTGGCAAACAGTGCAAATAATGATTAGGAAAAAAGATTGCACATTTCTTCATTCTTCTACTAAACTAGACTTAATTATGCGCAATTCAAATAAAAATGCACAAAAACAATTCTATACTTAGTTATCATCATCATCATAATTGCTGTTGTTATGGTTATTGTTATTATCATTATCATTTTATTATTATTATTATTATTATTATTATTATTATTATTATTATTATTATTGGGAGCAGCTATACTTGTATCAACTGTTATAATTATATCTTAATATATATAAAACAACGTCGGGTTTGTTTGAACACTTATAACTCAAGAACAGCTGGACCGATTTTCATGGTTTTTGATTTGTTGTATTTGTCTCCGTCCCGATTAGCAAAACATTGGAAAATTGACGGAAAAAAAAAAGAAAAGGAGAAAAAGAAAAGAAAAAAACCTTTTTCCATACAAAATGTTCATGGGTTTCATGACTGTTAAACATTTAATGTTCATCCCGTCAATACGGTAAACTCTTCCCTCAAATTAAAGAACATACTTAAATAAAGATTTCGAATTGACAAGATATATCCACAATATGTGGATAATGCATATTTTGGATTTTAAAAATGTAGCATGTCAGTGAAAAATATTGGAGAGCAAGAGGATTAATGACTTCATTGTCAGAAATCCAGCATTAGCTAACAACATATATGGTTGTCAAATATTTATGCATGCGTTCAGAAATTTATTTTGTGTAAACTAAGGAAAATATATCAAGCTACTTAAATATAGAACAAATGACAAATGAATAAATGACTTAATTAAAAACACAAAAAAAAATTGTCAAATCGACTGGTCTCACTCAATCATTACAGATTATTCTGTCAATCCAGTCAGAGTCAGTATATTATATAAATATTTACGTTGCGAAAATGCAATTTAATTAATGTTGTCTGTGATTTATTTTGAAAATTGTTTTGTGTGAGGATTATTATTAAATCTGTGGTGCTATGTGAAGAAACTTCAACTGGCAGCAAACATGAGAGTTGCATTGTTGAATGACCCATCAGCTGAAGATTTCTCCAACCAATTGCTGACTATTGGTAATGGCCGTGTTCCTGTCAAGAATCGAGCGGATTGATCTCATTTCCTCCGAATTTTTTGCAATTTTGTCCCATCGAAAGACAAACTCATCAGCAAAGTATTCCTGAACATCATTGATAACCACAAAAATAGCAAATGGTTAAGCGAGGGAGCAATTTTGGGTATTAAGAATAAAGATGTGAATGACTTTATAATTCAGAATCAAATTGTTGGTGCTCTGCATTCATTCAAATCTATTGACTGTGTAACAAACGAAGACGAAGCCACTAATTATTCAACTGAATTTTTAAACTCCTTGGATGTGCCTGGTTTACCACCACACAATTTACAAATGAAGGCAGACTAGGTAGTCATCATGCACCTAAATCTAAACCAACCGAAATTATGCAATGGAACGCACTTGGTGATAAGAAAACTGATGAGTAATGTGATTCACATGATGATACTCAAAGGAAAATTTAAAGATGAGATAGTTTTCATTCCGAGGATTCTAATGATCCCAATGGACCTTTTGAGTTTAAATGAACTCAGTTCCTGATTCATCTTGCCTTCGTCATGATGATTAATGAATCACAAGGCCAATCCTTGACTGTTTGTGGTCTCAACTTAGAAAATGCATGTTTTTCTCATGGTCAATTGTATGTGGCATGTTCACGTGTCAGCAAATCATCTGCTTTATTTGTTCTTGCACCTGATAAAAAAACAAAACATGTTGTATATCACAAGGTGCTTCAATGAAGAGAGTTAAAACTGAGTGCATCCCATACTGCACAATATGTACATAGTTTAATTCAAGCATGTCTTGCTGAGGCACGATCGATATACCTAATTTTTGTACTTTTTTATTTAGTTTTGTGTTATTATCTTAAAAGTACTGAACTAAATGTTTATTTTGTGTTCATTGTATTACTTTCATAAAATCCTCAATTAAGTTCAGCTAATCTATAACACGACATTCATTAACTGTTAGGTGGCACGAAGTTTGATGGGTCAGCTAGTTTATTATACAGCATACTATTATAAAGTATACTATTTCACGTTTTCAGGGCTATCTAAATCTAAAATTTGTGAACACCCAAACTGTATACTCATGAGCTACCATTGACAGTTACCATAGCTACAAACGCTCAGTTACTTAATATTTCTATCTATTACCAACCTATCTATTACCAATCTATTACCAATCTAAGAAACAACACATACAAATATAAAGTAATTGAGCATTTGTAGTTATGGTACCTGTTACAAACAAGAGCAATGAAGATATGATGGAGGCATCAAGAAACATGTCTTTGTAATATTTCAAGAACTTACAGCAAATGCTAAAGTAAATAAAGCTTTTAGTATCTAAATAATTGTCATATTTTAGATTTGTCTTGCTTCAGTGATTCAGCTTCAGTTTTTCATTGAATTTAATTACAGGTTTGCTCTGACATCCTGATCCGGTAATAAGAATGGAACAGCATAGACAGCATATTGAATGCATCTTAAATCTTCAAGGTTGGAAAGTGAACAAAACGGCAAGCATATGGAAGTGAGGTAAGCTTAGTTATTGTCACCCATCGCATTATTGTCGGCACTACCGCAAAGGAGCCGAAGGAAAGAGACAGAGAATGGCCGAATTGTTGGGGCGCTTGCCGAAAGAGAGAAAAGGATAGAGGCTTCTGGAATCTTCTGCTTTGTATTTCACCAAAATAACTGAACTTTCCAGAATAGTGCCTGGGAGATATAAATAGCGGTAAAGTGCGACAGACAGTGGACAGACGTATGTGAAGCGTTGAGTAGTCGTGCCGACGGAAACGTCAGACGTATGTGAAGCGTTGAGGAGTCGTGCCGACGGAGAAGGGACAGTTGTGTTACTAGTTCAGAGCCGTGCTGTTGGTGAATGGGAAAAGACTTTCTTACTGTTGCAACGAGTGTACAAAGTTACTGTTTACGGAAATAAAAGTGTTTCTTTATCTAGACTACATCTGTCGTCTTTACTTTACACCCAACCAAAGTCACATTATCAACTGAGCATTTGTGGCTGGATATATCTAATGCTTTGCACAATTATCTTCAGATATCAGTAGTCAGCAAGGATGCCATTCGTAATTAAAACATATTTAAGGGTGATGGCCAACCACAATTTATTGAGGTTGTACACTTGTGAGTGTGAGTAGTTCCAGCTTTTTGAGCTTTTTGTATGATATGCAAAGATTGCATCAAAATGAACACTGACGGATCGTGAAATAATGCCAATGTTCAATAAATTCAGTGATTTCTTAGAATTATTTGGCTCAGAAGAAGAAACTGATATGAAAACCGCTTCACAACAAGCTGGCTGCAACAATGGCTCAAGTGACAACAGTGATGAATGCTTGGATTTACAGATGTTATATATGTAAATAAAGATTTTGTTAGTTAACGATGCTGTCAATTTTCAGGATCATATCAGTGTCACCAGAGTGCTGGAATTTCGTCTTGGAGTTCTTTTACATGCCAGTAAATCTACTGACATGAAGCTGTCAATTTTAAACATACTCATTGGTCTAGGCCAGATTTGAACCTGCGACCTTGGGGTCAGTATGCCAGTGTCTAACCAACTGGGCCACCCAGACTGATTACTGACATGGGTCTGTCACTTTTAAGCACACCTAAACATCATCGGTCTTGGCCAAATTTGAATCGCTTACCTTGGTATCAATAGGCCAATGCCTAACTAGTTGAGCCACCCAAAATAATCAAATTTTATATGCTGTTACCATCAATGCTACTTAAATTGACAAGGCATTATCTCCTTACTTTATCACACAAAGAAAGCCTACTTAGGGTGTAGCTACATAGATTTCAGCACATAGACCACTTTTGCACCTAGTAGCTTATTGAATTCCCTCCCCCCAATCAGCATAAAGTCACTGTGATGACTTATATTTATAAAATATTACTTATTATATGCATTAACAGGCATAACGTTTTCAATTTTAGTGCAAATCTTAAACTGCGTTAAATTTGACCCAAACTAATTCTGCAGGAAAGATTAAATACTCCATCCTGAAAGCAATACACTGCAGTAAGAAAGGTTTATACAATTATGGCTATATATGACGGAACTTAAAAATATTCTCTGTAAGACAATTTATTAGTGATAGTTTAAAATTTACCACTGTCTTCTCAAAGTGCCACTACATACTTAGCCATCCTTCAACACCAAGAGTGGATACATGGTATCCACTATCTTCAAAGGTGTTAAATTCTTCTATACTAATGCTATTGCATTTTTTGGGCTTGAAAACCGATTCCCAGCATTGGTTCTTCATTAAAGGCCTTATCAAGACTGTAAGGTGGATGGGCGACGAAGTTCAGACTACCTTACATACAGTTTGAAAACTTAGCTATCCTCCATAAAGTAAGAATTTCGTATGACGGATTTCTTTTTCTCTATTTTAACATGCTTTCATTAGCTTCACTTGTAGGTATGTAAGGTAGGTAAGTATGTAATGGAATATTTTGGCATAATTTTCACCAACTTAAGTCATCTGATTGACTTGAAAATTTGCAAACGTGTCAAGGACCAATGACAACATGATATTATGCCTTTGTCCCAATGTCCTGACCATGATCATTAGGATAAAAACAAATGACTAAGCAAAATTTATCAATGTAACGGAATCTTTCGACACAATTTTCACCAACTTAGTCGTATGATTGACTTGAAAATTTGCACACATGTCAAGGACCATTGACAATACAATAATATTATTTTGTTCTGATGTCCTGACCAGGACTATCAGGATAAAACAAAATCAGTTAACTAAATTTATCAATGTAGCGGAATCTTTCAATGTAATTTTCACCAACTTAGTCATTTGATTGACTTGAAAATTTGCACACTAGTCAAGAGCCAATGGCAATATAATATCATGACTTTGTCCTAATATCCTGACCAGGGTTATAAGGATAAAAAATGAATAAGCTAAATTTACAGAAAATAGTTCAATTATGACACCTTAGATGTTGCTAAGGCACTTTTCTATATGCACCTTGAAAATTACTATAATTAAATATATATATATTGGATGACGTAGATGCCTGGAAAGAGGATCAGAAAGGAAAACAAGACCCAGGGGAAGGATCTAGGACTGAAGTTCATCCAGGACCAAGATACCCACAAGAGTTGGTAGTTTAGAAATCAACACGTTACATTGGACAAAGGAATTAAACCACTTTAACATATTGAAAGATATGCCCAGAAAGAGGGACTGAGAGGGACAAGAGATTTCAGGGGAAGGGTTGCAGATCAAAGTTTTACCCAGGGTCAGGAAATCCGCAACAGCTGATAGTGTAGTTAAAACAGTAATTTTAATCTAATATGTTCCAAGATTTTAAAAAGATTTCAAATTTAAAATTTTGAAAAAATATTGAATAGAAAAATTTGAGGCTCAAAAATTTTTTAGTTATGACAAGTTAGTTCTATACTGATATAAAGTCCATTGGTTCATTATACTTAAAAAATTTGTAATACATTTAAAATAAAAAAGTATATTAACTAAATAAATGTTATTGTAAAAAAGCATGGGGTGCCTGACATCAAATGTTACAAATAGTTTATTGGTAGCTACTTATAAAAGTAAAGATGTGATAAAAATATCGCAAAAAGTGCCCCACACTTTTTTACAATAACATTTATTATTTTGTTGACACAACTTTAAACATATTGCTAATTTTTAAAATTATTATGAACCAATGGACTTTATATCGCTATAGAACAGCCTTGTCATACTTAAAAGTTATTTTCTACTTTTTAGTTTGATTTGTTATTAAAGCGTGTTTTTTGATTTCTGAAACTGTAATTTGTTTTATTACAGTTCTTTGCTATCGCTGCAAACCTTCACTGTATATTAATGCTTGAAAATTTAAAGTAAAAAGTAAACCCTAGTGTAATAGCCCTGACGGGCCAAGGTTTACTGCACAGCTGCTGTATCTGCCACCTCTGCCCACTACAGGTGTCATAAGTGGGGTGCAGTATTGGAGGGTGGGACATTCTCAATGCTTCAAGCCCTCCTGGCTGGTTATGCGGCCTTCGCAACCTGGGGTCCCTACTTCTTTATCAAGTAACTCCTCAATTGGCCCCTCCTGGACCTAATGGGGCTGAGTGCAACCCGTACCAGACCTCCCAGCAGGAGAAAAAATCCCCACGCCAGTACAGGAGATTGAACCCAGATCCTCCACACCAGAGGCAGACACACTATCACTGCGCTATGGAGGTGGCCAAAAATTGAAAGTATCCATCCTTTTTATTTATATAATATCCTTAGTAATGATTATCATATATAAGTTTACGTGCCTTGTATTTGTAACATGTTCTTGAAAACTTGATTCAGTTCCTAAATATTGCAAAATTCTGACCCAAAATTCACTCTTAATTTGCTTTGAATATGAGAATCATTTTGATACAACTTTCTTTGTACACAAAAATCAAACAGATTAATTTTGTAGTACTTATTGTAGGCCAGAAGACATTCAGTTAGAAAAGAATTTCGCAATCTGTAACTCTATTTTAAAAATAGTCCCTTATTCCATTTCAGATATGGTCTTCCATGCCCTTCTTCAGGATAATGGATAACCCTAGGAAAAAATCTCTACCAAACTAGTGAACCCCACTTAAAGCTGCCAATTTACTAAATGTTTCTATGTTACTCACTGCAGTAGGAAGGCGGACATTTGCACCAATCTTGGAAAGATTACCTTGCATTATTAATAGAGATTCTCTGCCAAAAAAGGACTGTATTATGTTAAATCATTATGACACATAAGTCATTTATTTCACTTTAAGAATGGCACTTTATTTGTATATAAGACATGTTATTTTATACAAGCTTTATCAAGAAAACAGCATCATTTACAAAGTCGGTTTTATCTTTTCTCCTATTTTTATCAGAATGAACTAGATTTAAAAATAAAACTTCATCTAAAAAGTCTAAAATCTCATTTGATCATCATTTGCTATTACAGAAAACTATTATCTATGTTAACTATCATGCAAAAACACAACCCTGTACACAGTCGATTGGCTGTTACTTTACTTATATGGTAATATATCAGCAGTTGATCTAATTATTAAAGAGATACTATTTTGCGCAGCTGGCGTCACATAATGTTAATGGCATTAAGTAGCATGTACTATTTTGAGCGTACTGTAACTCTGAAAACAATGCTTATATTACTTTTTTCTTCACTGTAAAATACTATAGATATTCATTTTTATATTTATGCAACAATGTTAAAGCTAAATAAAAATTAATTCTTTTACTAGTGGCAAGCATTTCATATGAGATCACTTTTGTCAATAAGAAACTGATTTTGACTAAATCTGCTTATGATTGAGCTTAATGAAATACAGGCATTATGACTGATATTTAACAATCCAGAGCATAAATAACTCATGTTTAATAAATATCAGCTATATAAAATTGATACCAATATAACTAGAAATTCAAAGACTTAATTCAATGTCAAGAATGTTCAAAATGAATAGCAAACATTTAACAAAATTTATCTTATAGTCTGCATTCCCTCACTGAAGAAATAATATACTTATTCTTTTGTTTCATTGTTAGCAATAGTACGAGTACTTTTGAAAAAGATCAAGCTTGTCTGTGCATAATAGCGCGCCAGGTCACCAAGAACAGCTGTTATTTATAAGAACAAAATTTCTCTTATATTTTCTCTTTTCAGTAGTACCTGTTACCAACTGAGCTTTATTAACTGTGAATTGCCAGCATTTCAAATTAGTCACATTTTAATAAGCCTGTACTAGTACCAGCTACTGGTATGGTTAGACAAATTTTAAAGGCTTTAAAGTAACGCCATTTATTGGCAATAGTTGCCATTGTTTAAACTTCCAGGGAAAATATCACAGTGCAGTAATTACAGCATTAACTGCCATGAGAGTTTGAAAAGTCTTTTAAAATGCACAGGAAACACTAAGAAAAGAGTGGACAAAAGCTGAAGAAGAGGAATTAATAATTAGCCAAAGCTCTTCTCTGAGAAAAACTATAGTTTAATGAAAACTCCTATGTAACATAGTTCAACCAGGTTTGCCAGATCGGGTGATAAGCAGGGAGTATGCAGTATTATTTACTGTACTATTTAGATCATAGATGGGGAGAAGTGACACATTGTGTTATTTCCCCTACACCATACTTTTAACCCTGTCCACTTGGCTAAACATGGTTAGCTACCAGGCCATTCCCCCCCACTGTTATCTACCTCAGAGAACTGGTCAGTCCCTCAAATTGTGTCAGTCCTGGAATTATGTCACCTTCAAAGCCGAATGAGAACATATTTTTATGTTCCTAGTAAAAATAAAGCATTGTGTTTGCTATGCTAAAAGAAAATGTCCGTAACGTAATCAAAATCATGTAATCACAAAACCAATACATCATATTTCTATTTAGTTCCACCACTGCACAGTTGAAACTTACCTTGTTTGTAAAGATGTGTGTATATATAAACAAACAGAACCAGAAAGGACAGGTGCATTTCATGATGGGGTAAAAGTGGAGAGGGTAAATACTCAATTGTATTCCTGTCACCCCTCTTCCCTATGCCTGGTCTAGATCATGGATCCTAAACCTTGGGCCACAGAAATGTTTGAAGATCACATGTAAGAATAGAAATGCTGGTTCAAATACTGTTTATATATATATATATATATATATATATATATATATATATATATATACATACACACATATATATTATACAGGGTGGAAGGGAAGTCATTACATTCTTTCTAACATGTGCTTCACAGAAGCATTACAAACAAAAAAGTCTAATGGCATTTTGTTCTTTGATCAGCCGATTTCGAAAAAATAAGTAGTTTTTTATCCCAATTGGATGCATAATTCCACCAGAATGTACCAAGACAACAGTTTGTTACTTGTAAGATGCGTAGGGTAACTTATTTCTGACATAGCTTCCGTGGTAATTATGGGACATCACACAGGATTACAAACTAATTAATCACTTAAAACACATGAAGGAATACTCCAAGCTGCTCTCTCACACATTAGGTAAGTCGACAACGTTGCATTGAGGTTGGTCAGGGAATTGACCTAGTTTGTGAATGTAAACAAGTCGAGCGTTTTCGTTTTTGTTGGGAGCTAATGCTTGTGATTTGCCTACACTCCACGGTAAACACAGAAGGAAAGGCAGGGTATGAGTTTGTTTTTAAGATGCACCATTATGCTGTTTTTGTACTGAGCTAGGAAAAGTGACTAGCCGCACATTCTACAGTGTTGCCAGCTTGTTTCCAACAAAACTAAAATATCTCCATAGGAAATGGTCAGAGACAAAAACGTAAGATACAAAATGTGTTCCAAATACCGAGATCTACCACTGGTTTAAATTAATGTAATGACTTCCCTTCCACCCGGTATATACTGTTGTTTGCTAATGCTGGATTTCTGACAACGAAGTCATTAATCTTCTTGCTCTCCAATATTTTTTACTGATGGATGGGGTGCTAGAATTGGAGAATTAGCAGTTAAAATAACCACTGTTTAGAGAGCACCATATTTTTACGTTTTGGCAGTCACAGCACTCTCTCACAATCCCCAGAATGTCTGGGGGACCACACCTGTCACCTCGACCTCACCGACCTGTCGGGTAGAGTTATCAAAATAAATTTACCGACCATATCCTCTGACTACCAATCAGAGGATGCATTACATGCCATGACAGGTCAACATGTTAGGGGTTAAGAGGTTATAGAAAAATTAGAGAAATGGAAAGGCTGGAAAAATAAAGACTCCCTAGGCCTTGGGTACCTTAACCCTTTGTGAGCGAAAACCCATATATGGGCGACCTGTCCGGACCCTGACAAGCGAAAACCCATATATGGGTTTGGAGTCATAGAGCTATTGTGATCGGCTCCTCTCGCTCAAATAATTCATATATACCGCCAATAGATGACAAGAAATGTTCTTTCAGATGTTTGTGGTCAGTTCATCACCGATTGTCCATATTTAATAATTTCTGTCGTAGTTTTCAGTAGTGTAGGAATAAACAGTGCAGTGATTGCATCCAGTAAGCAAGAGCTTTTTTTTGTTTTTTGACAGAATGGCGGGAAAGAAAGGGTTGACGGAGCAAGAAATTGTAGAATTGTTGAACAAAAGTGATTGTGAGTTATCGAATTTTGTGCTCAGTAATGATGAGTGATATATGTGAGAATTCGTGTGTAAATGCAAGTGAAAGCGAGAGTGACATAAGTGACTCTGCAGACAGCTGTACTCCTAGCTGGAAGAGGTGAGTAATTTTGACCCTGACCCTACATCTAGTATCCCAGTGCACAATATCCAACAGGAACCGATACTTCCTTCTCATTTTGATGAGAATACACTTCCAGCAGAATTTTTCAGCCTATTTTTTGATGACAAAATTATGGAAATAATTACTGAGGAGACATGTATTCAGAGAAACATAAAAAAACAGAGGTGACACCACCAACGAAAAAATCCCGAATTGCTTCTTGGAATCCCCCAGAAATTGCCGATATAAAAGCACTGAGATAGTATTTTTTCAATTGTATTGAGATAAACAAGTCGCTATGAAAATCAAATACATATTTTAGACACCCTGCCTTAGCTAGGTGTAACTGCACATTTCTATAAAAACTTTTATAATTTGTTATCATCATTACCGTTATTATTACCAATGGAAGTATTAAATATCATAATGTGACACTATTTAGTTCCTGAAGCACTGCTGGTTTATTTGTGAATACCTATATGCGCGAACTACGCTGTAGAAAATGCAGAAGTGCTACTTATGCCGTTTTTGTAACAACATTTTTACGCGGATTAACAAAACTTCACTCCAGGAGGACAATTACGATCCAATTCAACAAATGTTTTAGTACATTTGAGCATTTTTATATAGTTTTAACTGTGTTTAATAGAGTTTCATACTTAAGCAAAATTGCCTTCCGCTCAGAGCCATAAAACACGTCCACTCGGGAAGGGTTAATAGCATCAGGGTCGGAAAAGAACAAGAGATGACCAAGGTAAGGTCAGAAGGTCAGATAGAAAAGTTACAGCTAGGAGCAAAACACCAAGAAATGGAAGAAATGTTATGCTCAGCTTGGGTATCTTGTGATAGAGCCATCCACATATCCCCTAGACAGGGATTCGTGAGGGTCAATTTTGAATTATAAACATTCAAATTATCCAAGTTCCACTGTACTTGCAAAGAGAGCCTAAAATTGTTGTATCCTACTTCTTTCATGAATTTATCACAGAACTTTTCTGCATGCAAGATTCCCAAAATTTTGGTGTCACCTTGTCAATTATTTCACAAACAGAAAAAAAAAGAAGAGCCTTACAACCCAAAAAGAAAACTCAAACACAAAGGGGACAACACCCTAATGGACTATACTATGGACTGTATTTTTTAATTATTAAAGGCCCATAATGTAGAAACAGTTTTCCTTCCAACCAAAAAGATTCACCATTTTCTTCGTTCAGCTAAAGATTCCAGAGACCCATTCACATCGTCTGGAGTGTACCGAATACCTTGCTCTTGTGGGTCAGTCTACATGGGTACCACTCAACACAGTATCAACACCAGGTTAAAAGAACACCGCAAACATTGCCACCTGGGACAGCCGGAGAAATCAGCAGTTGCCAAACATGCCTTAGAAGCACCCGTGAACACATCATCCGCTACGATGAAAGAGATATCCTCGCTACACCAAGCACGCCTATACCGTGAAGCAATCGAGATTTACAAGCATAAAGACAACTTTAACAAGAAAGAATAAGCTCTCAAACTTCATAAGACATGGTAACCTGCTCTGCTAAACAGACCCACAGCCAAACCCCGAGGACCAATCATAGGAGATCACAGGAAACAGGTGGACCAATCAGGTTGTGGGAGTGCGGTACCTAACAGCACATATAAACCAGCTCTTTCTGCCGGCAATGCAGTAGCGACCAAGAGACCTAGGAGAGTTGTACATCGCCACTGATGATCCTTGCTGGAGCTGCAAGCGAAACGTTTGGGAGAATGAAGGAGCCCAGTGGACCACGGCCTCTCAGCCCGGAAGCATATTCTTCTAATTATGACTCCGGCCGTGAAAGCCTTTGTTTATTTCTGAACTGCCTCTACGGAGAGGTCACTCATCAACGGATTCGGCGCCTGGAGGCGCTATGCATTAAGAAGTCTAACCTCTTGTGTTCTCTCACATTTCTATTGCGTTGCTGTGATACGGACGTCATACCTGTCTTCCTTTGCCAGAAATGCCACATAAAAACTGCTTCATCACACCACATCTACGACCGTACCGAGCGAGCTCTTTTGAGGGAGCGCATCCACCAAACCCATCGGGAACTTGCAAACAACTACAACTTATTGAGATTACATCTTCCGATAAGCAACTGCCTACATTGGAGCCATTGGAACCTGGTAGACCAGATCACTTTCTCAACAATGTTTTCCAACTCGGAGTAAACCACTAAAGACAGAAGAAGAAGTATAAAAAGTTGCTACGAAATACCACAAGTCACTGCACTGACATGGCAACCGATCATCAAAGCCCTCAAACTCCAACCGCGTCGTCTGTAACCTCTCAACTTATAACCTTACTCAAGCTGAAGTATCAGTTTTGACCAAAGGGGAAAACTTCGCCGTTACACAGCCAGTGGTTCCAACTGAAGACATTATCGCCAATATAGAAGCCAGTATCGCAAAATTACCCAAACCAGCAGCTGAGAAAATATGCCGAGAAGCCTCAAGAATTTTACAAAAAACCAAATGGCTAAAGTCCAACCTGAACAAGGAAGAAAGACTTGCATTGCGAAACCTTAAGGCCAACACCAAAATCATCATTGTTTCAGCGGACAAAGGAAATCCCATGGTGGTAATGAACACTGAGGATTATAATCGTAAGATCACAGATGTCTTAGATCCAGACACATACAAAAAAGTCCTGAAGGACCCCACAACACGTGTTTTAAAGAAAACTAATCAGCTCATTATGCAGTCGTCTATACCGCCCGAGGTTGAACAAAGCATCAGGAGAACTGAAGCATTGTCATCTAGACTTTACGGCTTGCCAAAAATTCACAAACCGGACATTCCTCTTCGTCCAATTGTCAGTGCCATTGAGTCACCGACTCATGCGGTGGCAAAGTACTTAGCCAATCTACTCCAACCCATTAGCGGTGAGACGGACACCCATATCAAAGATTCAACACACTTCATACAGAAAATAAAAACACTTTCTTTGAAACCTGGTTCTCAACTGGTTAGCTTTGACGTAGTATCTTTATTCACGATGGTACCTGTCAACGATGCCCTAGACCTTCTCAAGGACTTGTTTCCCAATGATATATTGGCTCTATTCGAACATGTCTTAACTACCACTTACTTCCAGTAGCAAGAAGAATATAACGAGCAAGCTGACGGTGTTGCTATGGGTAGCCCATTGAGCCCTGTAATAGCCAACTTTTATATAGAACACTTCGAAGCTGCTGCACTGCACTCCGCCCCCCAAAAACCCGCCTGTTGGTTTTGCTATGTTGATGACACCTTTGTGATATGGGACCTGGCAGACTCCGCCTTAGATGAGTTTTTACTTCACATTAATAGTCTAAACCCTCGGATTCAGTTTACTATGGAGAAAGAAAAAGATGGTACACTTCCTTTCCTGGATGTTCTTGTTATCAAGAAAAGTGATGGCACACTAGGATACACAGTTTATCGCAAAACCCACTCACACCAACCGATATCTTTACAAAACCTCAACCATCATCCAGGACAAAAACAGGCCGTTATCAAAACTTTGGTAGACAGAGCCTTAAGAATGTGTGAACCTCAGTACTTACAACAGGGATTACTACATCTAGAATACCCTCTTCCTAATAATGGGTACATACACAAAGAAATAAAAAGAGCCTTACATTCCAAAAAGAAAACTCAAATGCAAAGGGGACAACACCCTAATGACAGGAAAGGCACGGTATACCTCCCTTATTTGCAACACACTACGGACCGTATTTCTAAATGATTGAAGACCCATAATGTAGAAACAGTTTTCCTTCCGACCAAAAAGATTCACCGTTTTCTTCGTTCAGCTAAAGATCCCAGAGACCCATTCACATCGTCTGGAGTGTACCGAATACCTTGCTCTTGTGGGTCAGTCTACATGGGTACCACTCAACACAGTATCAATACCAGGTTAAAAGAACACCGCAAACATTGCCACCTGGGACAGCCGGAGAAATCAGCAGTTACCAAACATGCCTTAGAAGCACCCGTGAACACATCATCCGCTACGATGAAACAGATATCCTCACTACAACTTCCCATTACCAAGCACACCTATACTGTGAAGCAATCGAGATTTACAAGCATAAAGACAACTTTAACAAGAAAGAATAAGCTCTCAAACTTCATAAGACATGGTAACCTGCTCTGCTAAACAAACCCACAGCCAAACCCCGAGGACCAATCATAGGAGATCACAGGAAACAGGTGAACCAATCAGGTTGTGGGAGGGTGGTACCTAACAGCACATATAAACCAGCTCTTTCTGCCGGCAATGCAGTAGCGACCGAGAGACCTAGGAGAGTTGTACATCGCCACTGATGATCCTTGCTGGAGCTGCAAGCGAAACGTTTGGGAGAATGAAGGAGCCCAGTGGACCACAGCCTCTCAGCCCGGAAGTATATTCTTCTAATTAGATTGTTCTAACTCTTTCAGTTTAAAAATGAGGTTTCTTTTTGCCACAACCTATTTTATATAAGCCCATAACACCTTAGTCAAATTATACTGCAATTGTAAGAGGCAAAGCATATTACTTCAGTGCAACTTTGTTGTCATAAATATCCATCAGAGCGAAGTTACAAGTAAAGGCTAAATTGACATAAAATAGCACATAGAATTGCAAAATTCCAGTGCATCTGTACTGTTGCCAGCCAGTATATGTATATCACAAATATAATTTTCCCAAATGAAAACTGATATGAGAAAATGTCATCAATAAATTTTTACTTCTAAATAAAAGTTGCTTAGGAATCAAACATTTTTGTAATGGGATTAGATGTAGATAAGGTAAATAAAAAGTATTCATAAAAGAAAAATTAAACCCACATTCTTATCAACAATGTAACAAAAGCAAAGAAAGGGTATGAAAGCTGGTAAATATGATAAAGTGAGTGTAGCACTTCGTGGTTTAGACAGAAGAGAAAACGAATACCCTTTTCTGAACCCATTTTGCAAGAGAAAGCCCTCAAATTCTATGATGAGGAGCTTCAAAGAGAGTCTGGATTTCCTGCTAGTGCTGGCTGGCTGGACAGATGGAAGAAATGCTATGGCATCAGACAGTTAAATTATGTAATAAATTTTAGGATATTTTTCTATTTCCAATATTGTGCTAGAACATGTGTATTTATGTAATTTGCAGTATTATGCTATGAGTTTTGAATAACAAAGTAGATAAACTAGACATTCCGGTTACCCAAAAACTTATCAGTCTACATTAGGTCCAGTTATCATGATTCTACTGTATCACTTAAAGCATGCTGTATTTCCATCTTCCCCTTGCATCTAGAAGAAATGTAGCAATAAGATACTTTTTGCAAATGTTTATCTTGATTAACACAAAGAATACAGAGGAGTAAAGATTTGTAAGAATAATTTGTACAACAGTAGAGAAAGTCATGTGTGTACATCAGTTTTTTTTAATAATCCCTTCATTTGCCAATATTTATAATGTTATATTTACAGTTCTGTTAGTTTGAACTTCTCACAATTCATATAATTTCAGAGCACTGAAAGTACGTTCATGATATCCATTAAGTCATGGACATAGTTGCATGCATTTCTGGGTAGATTGATATTCTAATAATCTTCAGTTTTGTTTATGGCTTCTGTTCTTGTGGCAAACACTTCGCATAAGCCAGTAATTTCAGGAGCCAGCCGAGCACTTTACCACATCTGCTAAATTATGGACGTGTTTTAAATTAACAATGGGAATGCAATGTGTATATTGCTTTGTGTTTCTTAAGTTATGTTATTAACATTTAAGAAAAATAGGCACTGACATATACAAAGTCAGGGAATGACAATGTCATAAAACAAAAAAGCTGAAGCTATTGACACAGAAGCAATATAAATTAACAAAATATAACAAATATTAGTGACTAAACTTCACGTAACTTTTATAATTGTGTGTGTTTCAACAGGACTAGTTTTGCAAATCAATTTTTTGCATAATCAGCTTGTAGTGGTTTTTATGAAGAGGCTGCTGTAGTGATAAGTCTTATCTTCAGGAAGTCTTTCTTCCATTTATCATGACCTGCGATTGGGTTGGCAACAGCAGTTTCTATGTGGAGGCTGTGCTGTAGCAATGAGCCTTATCTTCAGGGCGTTCTTGGGTCAATGGATAAATACGGGCGAGATATTATTTCCAATAAATATTCAAATTTTCTGCTAATTTAAATTTTTGCCATTAACTTGCGTAAGATTAACAAATTATCTACACTCTTTTACAAAGATTAATACTTTTAGGTCCTGAAGCTATTGTATTCAAGACGCTTCGTGGTTTCGTATAAGTTAAATCCTCACTTTGTTTCATAAATATCTTGGAATATTCATGAGATAATTGCACGTATTGAATATCTATGTGCAGTATTCAATTGGACGTCCTTCGGCAATATAATCCAACATTGTTGGATTGCCAACAAAATCTCTTATTCAGCAGCACGAATATGTGATAGTCGAACAATGCATATATCACTAGTAAAGATTCATTAGTACCCTATTGGGGTAATTGTTTACTTCTCCTAGATACATACATAGCAAATGCGGCTCATTCGTTACCTATCGTTATCTATTTCAATGTGTCGATCATAAGGGGTTGTGATCAACCTTGGGCATATTTCCTTTTGATTTTAATAACTTCAGGATATAAACCAAGAAATATAATTTTGGTAATTATATTACACATATGAGATTTACAGATGTTACATGGAAACAACTTGGCATATTAAATACTGGTGTAAATCCTGTTCTTAATTTATTTTAACATACAATTCCTGTCACAAGCTTGTTGAGTCAAAAAAGAGAATTGAAGTTTCAGTCACTAATATTTATTATTCGTTAATGTTATAAATGTTAAATTCGGTAACAAAATGTGAACATGGACTATTTATAAAGTACAAAGGTGACTATATAGGGCAGTGGCATTCACCTAGGCAAAATCAATCTGGCAAGCCTGGTTTTAGCTGTGAAGGAAATGTCTAAACACACAAATTTGGTCAAGTACATGGAATAAACATAATAGTACATAAAATATAAGAAGTTAAAAGACTACTTTGCAAAAGCAAAATATAGAGAGTTTACAGAAGAATTCAAGGGTACACATTTATTACACCTATTAGGAACTCTGCTAAAATTCTGTTAAAACTGAAATTATATTAAACAGCAAAAGAAATTTAAATAAAAATTAAATACAATATACACATATTGTGTTTTAAAAATATGTACAATAAAACCTGATAATATACTCTTCTAAGGTATGTAGCCCAAACACATAAGCAGTACTATGCTACAATATTACTTGTGAGGGGATGGGGGTAGCAAATTTAACAGCTTCCCATACTAAATAAATTCTAATTAACTGCTCAAGTACAAAATGTAAACAAATACTCTGTTGTGCTTAGGAAGAACTTGTAATTTTTCATATATTGAAAAAGACTTCATTATGCTTTATCATTACCTATTGAGCACCAGAGAATTCAATTGAAGCTTTGAAGTTCCCAGTAAGAGTAGAAAACTAATGAATTAACGTAACTTGGCAATTCGGACAGCTCGCTCTGCATGCATTCTGGGCATGGATATCAGTGGCGTACGGGTCTGTTGTCATAACAACCAGGTTTAACCCTGAAATAGCCAATAGCTCTCATGGTCATGCGATTGCCTTTCCAACCCCCTCCACATGCAACGCCCATACATTGCCACATCTCAGGGAGATGTGTGACGTTTTGTTTGCTTTCATACTGGTGCAATGTTATGAAGTTAAAACATAAAATTGCTGAACTGTAAAGTATATAATTTTCCAATTATTTAACGTGCAGTTTTACTACAGTGAACAACAGGTATTGTGGTAAATAGCTTCAATTTTTTTTGTGCTTTAGAAGTATTTTGTATCCCTGTACTATGGACTGATATTATAAAGTTAAACATAAAATCAGTGAATGTGGATTTAGTACATGCTTTCCTTTGAATCACATTTAAAATGCAGAAGTGCAAGAAAAATGAAAACTTTTATCTATTAGATACAGTATAATACTGCCACAAACATTGAAATAATCACATGCCAGCATTTATAAAGGTATTAAATAGAATGGAATATGTGCTTATTCTCACAGAGCACAAAAAATTAACACCATTCAAAAGCTTACTGGCATACTTTATGCTATATCTTTGATTTTGTGAAGTGGAGAGAATTTTACATACACCTACATGTATGTGGTATGTTACATCAAATTTACTTCTCTGTTTATAGTTATCCATCGTAAGCTGAGGCAGAAAAGTTTATTCTGTGTTTATGTTTCTTCTTGCGCTCGGCTGGGCAATGACTGATAGCTGCCCAAGAAATTAGTAGCACTGCATATTTTACACATGACGCAGTAAGAATGCACATGTCAGTAAAACAACTGTCAGCATTCACCAGTAACGTTAATTCAACTCTAACATGAAAATTTCTTAATGTTAAGTTCCTTTTATGCAAGGTAAACTCATGAAGGCATTAAGTACAAATTCCTGCTACTAATAAAGTCTGACTGGCCATATCATTAGGGTGGGGTAAAGAGTCTGATTTCCAAGTTCCTGGAAATGTAGATATTAGAATTTGGCTGTTACTAATCAGTCACAGCAATAATTTCTTTACAAAGCTAAAGTATCACAATTTTTACAGTTGGTATAGAATGCTTACACATTACTGATTTGAAAAAAAGCACTACAAGCTGGATTTAGAAGCATTATAAGAGGATAAGATTAAGAGGAATTATATGTAAAACATCCAGTGATATTGTGCAAAGAAGTGCAGAACAGGATAACATTATTAGAGAGAGTATATTAATAAGGTGTTACTGTATATTTCAAAGCATTTTTTTAAAAGTTGTTTTAAGAATTATTTTCTTAAATTTCAATGTAGAAATGTTAACTTTAAATCAGTTCTAGATAAACCGAAAATTAAGTGTAAGGAAGAAAAAGGAAGAAACAGAAAGGGAAAAAGGACATGCTTCAAACATGATCTATTTAGTTTCTTAGCTAAATTGGTCCACCACTAAGCATTTTATCAAGTCTCTTTTGAAGTTGCTCCAGATTGACATCAGGCAACTGTGGACCAGTGGTGTTGATTCTGCGTACCTTATCAGCGGAATTGTTGTCATGGTTAATTGCAGGTTCTTGAAGAACTTGGTTCTCTAACTGTCTCACCACAGGAGATGCTGAAGATGATACCACTGGTGAAGGAGATGAAGGTGAGGGTGCAGGCCCAACTTTCTTATCATTCTTCTCACTTCCAGCTGACACTCGATAAAGCTGATTTGGTCCATTCTGTACATCACTATGGCAAGTCTTCAGCTGCATCTGCATATTCAAAATAAAGAAAATAGCAACTGTTACACTGTACTGAGTACTATGACTATGTCACTGTATGAGGGCATGATAAATCTGTACAGGCAAATAATTTGGTGGGTAAGAAATTTTTCACAGCCTAAAAATTTGATCCTTTAGTTGACAACACTCAAAGTATAGCAGTAATTCTTGAACTCGATGCTAAAAGGAAATTCATTTTCCATATGTTTCAAAATAGACAAAGTTGAACACCACACTGCTATTTTATTTTTATATGTACCTTTTTTTAAGCAAACAAACTAGCAAAAGAGAACCGACCCATCACAGATTATAAAAATTCTGTGGCTGAGTTCAAATGCAGTCAGACAAGCACACAACATTAACAAAACTATGGTCACACAAGAAATGTCACCACAGAAGAAATAATCAAGAAAATTCTTAATATAGTATTGGCAGACAGAAGGCTTAAACTGAGTGAAATAGCCATAAAGGTCTCTAAGGATGGTAATTATTATTTATTTATGCCAACAAACTTACTGCTGGTGTTTTTACTCACAAGCTGTGTGTTGGCAAAGTTTGAGAGGTAGAATACGAGCTGAAAAATTCCATGCCACAACCAGGATTTGAACTGCTGTATGTGCAGCTGCTCTAACCTTTAAGTACTTACGATTGTAAGTTGCCCTTGGGGTATTTATCTCTGATGTGAGATTCCCTTTGTGGTCTACCGGGAAAAATACAAATTGGTTGGAGAATTCAATGTCATACTGGTAGGTTGTCACATTAGCTTAATGGTTAGAGCAGTTGCACATACAGCAGAAGGTCTGTGGTTCAAATCCTGGCAGTGGCATTGAATTTTTCAGTTCTGATTCTACCTCCCAAACTTTGCCCACACACAGCTTGTGTGTTTAAAAACATCAGCAGTAAGTTTGTTGGCATAAATAAATAATAATTACTATCTCTATGTGAGATTCCCTTTGTGGTCTACCAGGAAAAATATGAATCAGTTGGAGAATTCAATGTCATACTGGTAGATTTTCAGAGCAGCTTAATGGTTAGAGCAGCCGCACATATAGCAGAAAGTCTGTGGTTCAAATCCTGGCGGTGACATTGAATTTTTAAGTTCCAGTTCTACCTCTCAAACTTTGCTCACACACGGCTTGTGTGTTTAAAAACACCAACAGTAAGTCTGTTGGCATAAATAAATAATAATTACCATCTGAAGGTTATTTAATCCTGGGATATAAAGTACTTACAATAGTGAGTCACCATTGAAGTAATTTGTCTCTGATGTGAGACTGCCTTTGTGGTTTACCAGGAGAAATATGAACTGGTTTGAGAATTTAATGCCATTCTGGCAGTTTGTCACAATAGCTCAGTGGTAGAGTAGCCACCCGGTAAGTGGAAGATCTCAGCTAGGATAACACTTCAAGTTTTTTCCATGTATTGTTTGGAATGCACTTCGTTCTTACTGGATGGTAAGAAGCACTGTCCATTATCACCCTTTACCAGATCTTTATAGCCACGGTAGGATACTTCACTGAAAACTTATTGAATATATTCAATAAATAACCTTTTCACAGTTCCTTAAAGACTTTCATCGCAGATGTTAAAAAAAGATCACCTCTACTGATCTTGTTTCCATTTTGCACACATTTTGCTGATGCAACAGGCAAACCCTACGGTTGACGACTGGTACTCAAAACTTGAGAACTAAATGTTCTGCAATTGGGATCAGCTATATAGTGTATTATTGCTGTATATTACATTATGTTATATTCTATGTTATAACAATTTGAGTGGTTTATTAAACGCAAGTAAAGCAAGAAGCTAAATGGGCCTTGGAACAATATTGTGGAAGAATACTGGAGTATTAAAATGCACCAGCCAATGAGGTTCGTTTCCGCCACGTGCTTCTGCTTACATCTACTTTATCTTTACAGTAAACCGATTACAGTGGTATAGCTTACAGAGGGCCTGAGCCTACCACCTAATTGCCAGCCTCAAGCCCACTTAAACATAGCAGAGGACCTTTTTTTTATGGATACTCTTTAACTGCTGAGGTTTCAGGTTCCCATTCTATAATTGTACATGAGAGACCACTTAATTTTGTTCAGGGGCCTGATAATTATCTCATAATATTACTTAACCCTTTCAGTCCTGAATTATTTTGCTACTTATGCCATTCTTCCTCTAATTCGAAACCGGTTTAGATAAGGTGGTCTGGAACACCTTCAGCCTGCTGGCTTGAATAGCCATGATCGTTAAGGCAACACGTAGTGCACTGGCCATGCACTCAAAGTCTGTGGTCGTGAGTTTAAGTCTCTGTAACTGCAGTCAAATGTGTCTGTGGTAAAGGACGGGGAGGGCCCACGTAAAATAATAGGTATGATGAAATGCATGGATGATGACGGTGTATCATATGACTGCGATTGCATGGATTTTGCTTCTTTTCTTATTAAAAAAACACTACAACGTAAATTGTAAAAAAAATAATTTTTTATGATTCAGAACATCTCAAATACATATGTTTAATTGGTGACAAAATATAACAAGAATATAGCAGAAAAAACCGTTAAAAGTATTACAAATAGGCAAAAAAAGCCTATGTATCTTATAATACACACAGACTGAAAGGGTTAATAGCATTTTGAAAGTTTTTACTAGAATTTTAAATAAAAAATTAAATACGACAATACTCATTAAAGAAGAGCAGCAAGGCTTCAGGAAAAATACATCTACAGTGGATGCAATATATACAATCAAACTATAGAAAAATCATGGGAATTTGATAAACCAGTATTTTTATGTTTTGTGGACTTGAAGAAAGCTTTAGATAAGGTAAAATTAAAAGCTGTAGTGCATATATATTGTAAGAAACAGGTGTAGGCATACCCACGCAACTGATTAGATCAATAATAGAGAAAACAGACTGCAAGACAAGAATAAAAGTAAACGAATAAACTGAAGAAATAAAAATTGGTTAGGGAATTAGACAAGGCGATTGCTTAAGTCCATTCCTTCTAAATCTTATAATGGAGAAATTAATAGAAGATTTGCAAAAACAGTGGGGATACAAGACGGGAAACACAAGATTTCATATAATATGTTACACAGATCAGAAACACAAGATGGATTACAAAGGCTATTACACCAATTAATGTAAAGGCAAAAAAATATAATATGGAAATAAACACATAAAAAACTAAATGCCTAACAGTATCGAAAGAACCACTGAGATGCAAATCAGAAGTGGAAAGAAAAACTACTGAACAGGTTTCAGAATTTAATTATTTAGGTATTAAAATAATAAGCACCAAAACTTTAAATCAAGAAGTAAAAACATAGTCCGATAAAGCAGCATAGATATCAGGATGCATAAAATACATAAATTGGCAAAATAAGTATATCAGTGGAGAGTAAAGTCCGCATTTATAAAACAATAGACCAATATTAACTTATGCAGCAGAAACCAGAGCTGATACAGTCAAAACAAATATTAAGCACATGCAAACTGATAAACCTTATTAGATAAAACACACAATACAGAAATCAGCTAAAATTGCCAAATTCAAGATGTAGGATCTGAAGCTTTGCGGCGATGAAGGCGGTGACCTAGCACATCTTGGACGAGCACAGGATTTTTTTTGGCAAGGTCATGGTTTTACACCATAGCGACTGGTATTATGACAGGTTTATTAAAGAAGCAATTGAAATTAAGTTAGAACCAAACAATTTTAATAGAGAAAATGGTCTAGGGCTGAGCACAGTGTGGACAAAGATTCTCAAACATCAGACAACCAGGGATAACAGCTTATATACTGCCAGCACCTCTCCACTGGCCCAATTGGAGAGCACCAGTTCCCCATTGGAGAGCACTCTCCACCCAGAGAATATATTCATTGCCCAGGAAGAGAAAATGCATCACTTCTTGAAGAAGGCCTTCGAGTGAACAGGGTCGAAAGCTTGAGCAACTTTATCAACATCACACAACTGGTAACCCGACAAGCTCTTATTAATGCCAAATTCAAGACATAAAATTTATTAACGAACCACAGAAATACTGGAAAGAACACATAACAGGATGGGAAACAACTGTCTAGTAAAAAGAGCTAAGGAAGGCAGACCTTTAGATGGGAAAGGGACAAGAGGAAGTCCTGCTAAGAGATGGATTGACAGCATGTATAACTTATCCGAGGAATAAAAGGGGAAATGAACAGGATACAATCCAATACAGAAGAAGAACAACAAGAACAAGAGCAAGAAGGTCTTTTTATCATGCTTGAGGTTCCTTTACATGCTGTAAATCTATCACACAGGACCACCAAGTTTACCTTCCTTTCAAAGGAAGTCATGCTTAAGATTTTATGCTCCCCCCCCCCCCCCCCCCACTCAAAAAAAAATATCCATTGATCATTGCCAAGTTTTAATCCGAAACTACACACTAACCTGTTATCCCTCAACACTGAGGATAACACAGCAGAGGTTTATGATCATCCAACTGATACAGGGAATTGATGTGGCCAGGATCACATGTCCCCCAACCAGAAAGTTGGCTCACAAGGCCAAAAATGTTATTATCGCAGCTTCTCACCTTCCTCATAATGCTGAGTGGGCACTGGTCCTATACCCAGAATTTGAAATCTACAGCCCCTAGGTATCGAACCTAGGTGCAGTCCACAGATAGAAACCAGAGCCCCTGATTTAGCTCACAGCACCTGGTGCAGGTAAAATATGCTTACAAAGGGTATATCAGAATATCCAACCAAACAGGCCAAGGTTTAGCACATACCAGGATAATGAATGCCACATACTGGAGCTGGAATGACTACTGATTTAAAGTATGGCTTCCTTTTGGATCCAGCTTAAATGGATTTGGCTCTCTCTCTCTCTAACCTCCATTTATTTTGCAAACTCAACTTTCTCAGGAGAGCAAAAGCTTTCGATTGGGAGAAAGTCAAATTTACTGTAGGCATTTATTTTACAGACCTTGAAGAAATCATTGGAATAATGTGAATGAAAGCATTGGAATACTGTTGATCAAAATGTATTTTACTGCCAGGAGTTAAAAAATGAAATTATTCTTAAAATATACATGGAGGATTCAAATATAAATGGTAATTAAGCCAGAATACTGCACAAACAAATCCAAACATGATGTTGGAGTAGAGGGTTGAAGGTCAGTGCGTTAGGAAGGAGGAACCAGTTTGGTTAGCTCAGGCATGTCAAACATAACTCCCAGGGTGTGAAGAGAGGAGTCCACCCCTTCTTAACTGCAGTAGCACGCGCTAGTAGAACCGGTTTTCGCTTTGTTTTTCTCGCTCTCCGATTTGAAGGGAGGAAAAATAGGGGAATATTTTCACACTTGGCGAGTGTTGTTTGACATGCCTGGGTTAGCTGATTTGCTAAGTTTTGGCATCAGTACAGCCATGAGTGAACAATAGGTTCCTTTATCTGTTGTGCAATGCATTATTATAAAGTTTTTAACCAACGAAGGGGTTAAACCCTTGGAGATTTTAAATCATTTGAAGACACAGTTTGGGGACACTACAACGTCCCAGAATCGAGAGTTTACTTGGGCCAGACAATCAAAGGGCAGCTGAGGAATTGTGGAAAACAAAGGTCATGCTTGATACCCAAGGTCATGTCTCACAAATGATATATCCATGCCGTTCAAAAGCTTATTGAAGGTGATCGCTGCTGCACTGTTTAAGAAATTGCATCACAATTGGGTGTCAGCATTGGAAATGCTCATACCATTATCAGCGGACATCTTGAATTTACAAAAATTAGTGCTTGACGGGTCCCAAAGTTGTTAACCCAGCAGCAAAAACAGGTCAGGTTGGAGATATGTGAGATACTTCTGAATTGACTCTGGCAAGAAGGGGGAGGATTTTTAAAAGCGCATCATCGCATGTGATGGGACATGGGTCCGTCATTACACTCTGGAATCTAAAAGGCAAACAAGGAGTGGTGAAGAAAGGATGTTGCTTGCCTAGTGAAGGCCAAAACCTGCCTTTCAACTGGAAAAGTTCTTGTAACTATGTTTTTTTGACTACAGAGGAGTTTTACTCATTGATTTTCTTCATGATGGATACAAAGTGAATGCAGCTTACTATTGCTAATTGATAAGATTGCCAACAGAGATGTCATCCTTCTCCAAGACAACACTAAAACTCACACTGCGAATTTGTGAATTTTTTTTTTTTATTAATGTCCTCCAACATTGTGTCATATCGGACAGTGAATGAATGAAACGGGTGAAATGATGCTCAAATGAGCCCGAGGTCCATGGAGGTTTAAGTTACCCGACATTCGTCTTCTCAGGTTAGGGAAAGCCTCGTTAAAAAACCTTACCCGGATAACTTACCCTAAGCGAGATTCAAACTCGCGACCTCTTGAACACGAGGCAGACACGCTAACCATCATGCTACCAAGGTGGGCGCAAATTTGTCAAGGGACACATGGGAGGCCATATACTGGGAAATCCTTGACCACCCTCTCTACAGTACAGACTTGTCCCCCCCTCCCCCCGCCCTCCTGCCAAGACCTTGAGGAGTGCATACACAATTGGTTGATGACATGCACTTAATTTTTTTTTTGAACAAAGAGTATTCAAGTTTCCAAATTGTTGGCAAAAGTGTGTAAAGTATGAAGTTATGTAGAGAAATAGTGGTGTTACTGGTGTATATGTTTAATCAATAAATATATTTTAAAAAATTACAATTTATATTTGAATGTCCTTAAAGCCAGGTTTCATAATTAGGCTAATTATCATCCTGCCCTAGCATATGAGCTGTATGATGGTGGTTCGGCTAACAGGAGTTGTATGTCTTGGTTGGCTTGGACACTCCCTTTTATTTCTACATTTCTACATCTTAATATTTCCTATCCCAAAACTATACTGTATGCTCATGATAGCAATTTCACACTCAAGAGTAATGCACGAGCAGACTTGCCAAGTTAAGAATAAACTAACGACAAGCATGAGGCTGTCTTTAGATAAGTAAATTGATATAAATCCAAAATACGTCACTGCATGTGCATTTTACATTCTAACAGAGGTAGCACAAATTTTACAACCAAAATCATTTACAATAACAAAATAACAGAGTATGTGTATGAAACCAAATTACTGGGAATTGCAATTACTAAACTTTTGAAATCAAAATCAATATAAAGACGTCATAACAAAAATTACTAAAGCCATATTAAAACAAGATAATCTGTTTGTATCTGTTGCAGTATGAATTAGAAGATATTTCAGATCATCCAAACAGTGAAACTATTTACCATTGTAGCTATTCAGATTCAAAATCTGCAGTTCACAGCACAGACAGGCATAAATTACAAGTTTTAGACTGTAAAACTAAGGGATCACCTACATGCCACTGTGAAGACTGCTCACAACATAACAAAAGGGAAATATTAGATTCTCATTCAGCGGAAGAATCAGTTAAAAAAACTGCAGTAAAACAAAATCAGACCCCCAGCAGGAAGGGTGTCTCAAGCTGTTTACCAAAAGAATCACCTGTCAATGGTAATAGTGTAGCACCAAGTCAGAGAAACTCACTGTCATTATCACCAGCTTCAGATAATCCACAAAAACAGTGCGCACTGTCAGTCATGCAAGAGTGCTCAAGACTTAGAGGAGACGTCTACCACCTTGATTAGTGGGACTACTTCTTTGAAAGACTCTACAAGTTTTAATGGTAATTGGTCATCCAGTGAGCACTCCCAAGACTGTGGTTACTCTTCTGAAAACAATAATGGATGCTGTGATACGGGGTTAGTGGGTTCAGGCTCTTCATGCCTGCCAAGCTCACCTGAAGGCTCTGAAGTGGCCTGCTCTGATGGCTTTTGTAATCATGAAGGTAAGGGAATGGTACTGCATATCTACTGACAGGACTGTGGCTTTTAAGCACATTTAGAAACCATTGGTATGAGCCAGATTTGAACATGCAAACTTGGGATCAATAGGCCAGTGCCTAACAATCTGAGCCACCCAAACCAACATGGTTTTTCAACAGTGCTTTTGCGTCGTGTTTTTTCAATTTATTTATTAATGTATCTTTTGTAATCTTTTTTTAAAATCTGCAAAGAAATGCAAGGCTATTGGGCAAGTGCAACCTAAGGCTAAATCTTGTAGTGATAAATCAGACCATGGGCAAAGCTGGGTAATTCATGATATTAATCTTATTTGTATAAATTTCTATAGAGTAACAAATTTTAATATTTTTTAAGGGCCCTGGGATGTTATGAGGAAGCTACGTAAATAACACGTGACACTACTATAAATTCTGGTTACACAATAAGTACTGAATGAACGGTAATCAAATTTGGGTTGGTTATAATGTTTCTGCAAATAATGATTATAAAAATACTCAAAAGTTGTATGAAAGTGATATGTGACACCCTGCTTTTTCACTCAGAATATTATAACTCATACTTCATGTGTGCTTTCTTCTGTGGTATTTGCGGTTGTTCAATAGTGCTTTTGCATGGTTGTTTATTTTTTGTTTATAGTGCCCTATTTAACATTTTATTTTAGGGTCTTAATAACAATTTGAAATGTCTCCAAAGAAATACAAGGCTGCTGGGCAAGTGCAACCTAAGTCTAAAAGTTATAAGGATATAACGGGCAACGTTGAGTATTTCAGCTAAAAGCCCTTTGCAGAACTTTTCTAATAGCTTCTGCTACTGCCAGTAGTCCTACAGCAATGAATGATCAGTTCAAAGCCTGTTAAAGGTGCAAGAGAAAAGTAAGTTCAGTTGAGTGTGACTGACATTGTTGCTCAGGGTATGACCACATCCCTTTCAAAAAATATGTCAGGGCTTTTACACCTAAAAAGCACTTCCCACCAGTTTTGTCTTTTTCATGTATGGATCACAGCTCGCAATAAAGCCACATTTCAGATACTCAGTATGGACTGCCATTCCTTTTCCAGAACATGCTCCACAATATCTTTCCTGCTGAAGCAGTAAGTGAAGTTTCTGGAGGTATGTAAGTTATGTCTATGCTTGACTATTACTAGTTTTCCTGGTTTTAATGATGCCCTGAGGATAAAATTCCAATAAATCTGTACAGCATTTGCGATACCCATCACATAGTTTTGTGTCACTAAGCAAGTGAAAGTTATACTGTATTGGATGACATAATGGCCGCACCCTGATTTATAAAAAGGCAATCAGGGCTTAAGAATGTCACCACATAATCGTCACATTAATATTCCATGTGTTTACTCAGGGGTCTCTGTCTAAGGGATATGTAAATGGCGACCACAAGGTACCCAAGCTGAGCAAAACATTACTTCCACTTACTGGTGCTTTACTCCTCACTGTAGCTTTTCTTTCTGACCTTACCTGGGTCATCTCTTGCTCTCTTCCAACCCCGATGCTATTTGGGTTCCTGAGGGCTAAGGAGTCTTTATTTTTCCAACCAACTCCATTTCTCTAATTTCTCTATAAACTCTTAACCCCTAACATGCTGACCTGTCATGGCATGTAATACCTTCTCTGACTGATAATCAGAGGATATGGTCGGTGAATTTATTTTGATAAGTCTCCCGGTCAGGTCGGTGAGACCCATAAACCAACGACAGGTGTGGTCCTCCAGACATTCTGGGGGTTGTGAGAGAGCGATGTGACTGCCAAAACATAAAACTATGGTGCTCTCTAAAAAGCAGTTACATTTACTGCTAAGTCTCTTCAATATTTATGAAATATGACCCGAGGGGTAAAATGTTCCGGAGTTAAAATAGTCCCCCATTCGGATCTCCAGGCGGGAACTACTTCTCGAGAACCAAAACATTATATTAATAGAAGATCTAACATCAGACTTCTGCAATGGAATGTGGGTGGTCTAACACAAACAAAAAGAGTAGAACTGAATAAAATTGTATTTGACTATAACATAGATATATTTTTCATACAAGAAGCAAATCTAACAAATGACCAACTTAAATACTTCAATTTTACTGGTTTTCTACTACACCTACTACCCAAAAATAGACAGATAAGTAGTGGAATATTAGTTGGAGTAAAAAGGATATTAAATCCTCCTTTGAAATTGTTAAAGAAATGGATAACACAGATAAAAGTGAATAAAGCTAAATTTTTGGGATAACAAAACACATCTACATTTATACAGTATTTACAATCCTCCCAGGAATGAACCAGATCTGTCACTTATTGACCAATTAAATAAAACAATCGTAATTGGGGATTTCAATGCCGATTCCAAAACATGGGGTTATGAAAAAGTGGATTCTACAGGGAAGATAGTGGAAGAATTTTTGAATGCCACAACTTTTGAACTGATTTATAGTAAAGAAGATCCCACAACCTTCATACATTACTCTGGAGTAGGCAGTAACCCAGACCTCTTGTTGGCTACAACAGATATTGTTTCAAAAATTAAAAAACAAGTTATAGAAGACCCAAGTTCTGGTCACAGAGCAGTAATTGCTGATATAAAACTAGGTAATACAAATAACAGTCAAAATTACACAAATCTGTATTGAAACTTCAAAAAAGCAGATTGGAACAAATATAAAACTGAATTGGAACATAAATTTAAAGAACTCAAAGCTGCATGACCACCCAAATCATATGAACAAAAATTTCTGTAAAGTCATCCTAGAAACTGCAAAAAAACATATTCCTCATGGAAGAATAAAAAATTTCAAACCCCTTTGGAACTCCCAGTTAGAAGAACTGAAAAATCAAAGAGATATAGCTAGAAATACAGCTGAACAAACAAAAAACATCAGATACACAAATATGGCTAAAGAAATGTGCCTCACCAAAAAAAGAAATTAATACAGCTAAGAAGAATCACTTTAATAATTTCTTAGAAAAAATGGATTATAGGACAGATGGCAACAAAGCCCATAAGTTCATACAAAATGTCAAGGACAGGAGAGAAAGCAACGGCACAACTATCATACACAACAATAAAACATTAACAAATGAGCAGCCATAGCCAAAACATTCAATAAATATTCTGCTAATTCACATAAAGTAACAAGAAATAATAAAAAGGAAGGTAAAGAATTTAAGAAAGATTTGAAACAAGAAAGAGAATGTGATCCTAACACTCAATACATCTTTTTTCCAAATTTTAATATGCAAGAACTGAACATTACAATTAATGATCTAAAAAACAAAAAGTCTCCTGGAGCAAATAATATACATCCACAATTCATAAAAAACCTTGGAAAAACAGCAAAAAAACAACTACTAAAACTCTACAATCTATCCTGGAACACCACTGTACCTGCTGAATGGTAAAAAGCAATAATTGTCCCACTCTTGAAGAAAGATAAAACAGCATCAGAAATAAAAAATTACAGACCAATAGCTCTTACTAGGACAATAGCAAAAGTGATGGAAAGAATGGTGTCAAATAGGTTAAATTGGTTTCTAGAATCACAAAATTTAATTTCCCCATGTTAAGCTGGATTCAGAGAGTTCCACTCTACAAATGAACAAGTCTTACTTCTCAGTCAAGAAATTAAAGACTCCTTCAATAGAAAAGAAGATAATTTATCAGTTTTTATTGATTTCCAAAGTGCATATGATTCTATATGCAGAACAAAACTGCTAAAGAAAGTAAAAAAATAGGGATACAAGGTCCAATGTTTTCATGGCTATGTCATTTCCTAACACAACGCTTTATTGCTACCACATATGGAAACAATATATCTAAATATAAACAAGTACACCGGGGCTTACCACAAGGCGCAGTGCTCAGCACTACACTTTTTAATATATTTATTAATGATCTGCCACAACAAATACAAAAATCAAGTGTGAAGTGTACACTATTTGCTGATGACTTAGTAATGTGGACTTCAAAACCAAAAAACAAAACTACAGAACTAGAAAAAACCATGCAACAATCCTTAAACAACCTACAAAAGTGGACCAAAGAAAATTTAATGACTGTTAATACAACAAAATCAAACTACCAAATCTTTTCACTAAGAAAAAAAACACTAAAAATAAAACTAAATTTTGAGGGTCAACAGCTACCAGAAACAAAGGAAGCAAAGTATTTAGGAGTTACATTTGATACCAAACTTACATGGACCAAACAAATAAAAAATGTAATACAAAGAGCAGAGAGGTGCCTTTCACTGTTAAAATGTCTAACAGGAATGAAGTGGGGATGTTCCAGAGCAACTCTTAACACAACATACAATGTATATATAAAGCCATTATTTACTTACTGCGCAAAGTTCTTGTAACAGCAAACACAAATAAAATTCAAATCTTTCAAAACCAAAGTCTGAGACTAATTACAGGTGCTATCAAAACCACACCAATAGCAGCTATGAAAATACTAACCAACCAATACCCCATTGAAATAGAAAAAGCGACTCTTATTCAACACAAAAAGTTGATCAGATTCCCATTCATTACATGGCACAAGAGAAATTTTACACATACACTAAAGACTCAGGAGAGCTCTCTTTCCAAAATTCAAGACATCAGGAAGAATGTATACCTTCCTAATTCAAAGGAAAACTTCATATCAAAAGTCAATCCAACACAAACATTAGACATCACATATTATTTACACCTGACAGAAGAAGTTAAGAAAAGTGATACTCCAACTAGTGTTCTAAAATTATTGGCAATAGAGACAATCCATACTAGATTTCCAGAACACGAATGGCTCCATATTTATACTGATGGATCTTTGATATCAAACCGAGATGGAGCAGGGGCTGGAGTCAGGTGTCACCTCTTTTCCTATTACAAATCTTTAAGTTATGGAACTACTAGCTTTGATGGAGAAATTGAAGCAATTCGAATGGCCCTACAAAATCTTTTGTATAGAATTTCACATTTTCATCAAGCAGTTATTCTCTCAGATTCCAGGGCAGCAATTATAGCAATTACTTCCAAGTTGTCACCAAAAAACCAAACAATTATAGAATGTTGGAAAATCCTTACCCATCTAACCGCACTTCAAAAACACCTAGTCTTCCAATGGATACCAGCTCACTGTGGACTGAGTAGTAATGAGAAAGCTGATTTTCTTGCAAAAAAGGGTACCGGCAATGTGCAGAAATCAATAGTTAATCTACCATTTTATGCAGCTAAAAGATTATTCAACTCTGAATTCAAAAAAATTATTTCATAATATTACTATGAAAAATAAAAAAATAAAAGATGGGAACTACCAAACATTCAAACAGTAATTCCTGAGTATCCTCAAAAAACGGCAGTTGCAACCTTCAGGTTGATTACAGGACATGCTTGTCTGGCAAAACATTTAAACAGAATTGGGATATATTCTTTACCACTCTGTCCGCTGTGTGATCTGCAAGAGGAAATGGACCGAGACCACCTTCAAATATGTCCAGCGATTTCTAAAACCCCACCCATCATTGAAAAATATTGGAGAGCAAGAGGATTAATGACTTCATTGTCAGAAATCCAGCATTAGCTAACCCGAGCTGACCCGATATCGTGCGGCTGCATTATTACCAGTGTGCTTCATTATTTAATCCTGTACTTATTACAAAGCATATTATGGCTCAGCATTTGTTTCCTACTGCACAGTGCCTATTTACTTATGATTCATATGTGTTAACTCAGTCAGCTCATCAGGTGCAAGTGCGATTTTCAAAAAGATTTCCAGGTGTAAAAGTACCAGGAAGTAAAACAATCCATAAACTTTACAAAAAATTTCAGGCCACAGAAAGTGTTGAGGCTCAGAAACCTAAATGATGGCATACAGTTCTTACCAAAGAAACATTAGACTACATCGGTCTTTGTTTGGAGAATTCCTCCCAAAAATCGCTTAGGCATCTTTCACAACAGGCAGGCATTTCTTATGGTCCTTTGCAAAGAGCCACTAAATGGCTGAAGTTAAAACCATATAAAATAACCGTGTCACATGCTCTTCAGCCATGTGATCCTGTAATTAGGGGCAAATTTTGTGAGTGGACTCTCAATAGTGCATACAATGGCAAAATTGACCTACATTTAATATTTTTCACAGACGAGGCTTGGATCCTCCTTCATAGATATATGCGTGCACAAAATAATCGTTATTGGAGCTCTGAGAAACCTAATATTATTCATTTAATACCCCTTAATGATGAAAAAATTATTGTATGGTGCACCATTAGTGGAGAAAGAGTTATAGGCCCAATTTTTTTCGATTCAACAGTTGACGTCCATACATACATGAATACAATTTGGCCCCCTTTTTTGGAGAATTAACCGACAGGGAGCATGATTTTGCCTTTTTTCAACAAGACACTGCAACAGCTCACACAGCCAATCTTTTGATGAGAACAATTAAAAGTGTGTTTCAGGACAGAATTATTAGTAGAAATTTGTGGTCCCATCGATCCCCTGGCCTAACTCCCTGAGATTTCCATCCCTGTGGTAACTTGCATAAAGTGTACAAGACAAACCCACACACCCTGGAAGAATTAAACCAAAATATATGTCAGGAAATTGCCAGCATTTCTCAATGCAAACTATGGCGAGTGATGGATAATTTCCTAAAGAGGTGCCAAAAATGTATGGACGACGGTGGGCAATTTCAGCATCTTCTTTAATTATATTGGTAAGTAAAGACTTTAAAAGTAGTTTTAGAAACGTTATATGGTTTTATCCGTGCTGTTCTATGACATTGGCCGTTGGTGACATGACGACCACAGAGGACCCGTATAGACAAAACTCATTGCAGCTGGTTCACAGTCTTTTGGATCACCCATTATTTGTAATAGGAAAAGAGGTGGCACATTACTCCAGCCCCTGCTCCATCTTGGTTTGATATCACTGATCCATCAGTATAAATATGCAGCCATTCATGTTCTGGAAATCTAGTATGGATTGTCTCGAATGCCAATACTTTTAGAACATTAGTTGGAGTATCTCTTTTAACTTCTGTCATAAGTAAATAATATGTGATTTCTAATGTTTGTGACGGATTGACTTTATATATGAAGATTTCCTTTGAATTAAGGTGTACACTCATCTTAATGTGTTGAATTTTGGAAAGAAAGCTTTCCAGAGTCTTTGGTGTATGTGTAAAATTTCTTTTATTCCATGTATTGAGTGGAAGTCTGATCAACCTTTTGTGTTGAATAACAGCTGTGTTTTCTATTTCATATTCAATGGGGTATTGGTTGGTTGGTATTTCCACACCTGGTATTGGTATGGTTTTGATAGCACCTGTAATTAACTCTGAGACTTTGATTTTGAAAGATTTGATTTTTTTTATATTTACTGTTACAAGAACTTTGCTGCAGTGAGTAAATAATGGCTTTATATATACTGTAATAAAACTTGCAAATTGCAAAATCCTGTTACTTTTCTATCTCTTTATTGTCCTCTTAATTTTACTACAAATGCACAATTTCCTTCTCGTTGCTGACACAATTTATAGTATTTTCTGCTATTATAATTCATAATTGTTTTTCTGATAATATCTATCAGTCTTTCAATGTCTTTCTCCACTTTCACTGTCTCTTATATCTTTACCATTGCGATATAATCACTTGACGACACATACAGGATGGAGGGAAAGTCATTACATTCCTTCTAATATGTACTTCATAGAAGCATCACAAACAAAAAAGTTGTTGTTAGCTAATGCTGGATTTCTGACAATGAAGTCATTAATCCTCTTGCTCTCCAATATTTTTCACAGATATTGAAGAGACTTAGCAGTAAATGCAACTGCTTTTTAGAGAGCACCATTTTTTATGTTTTGGCGGTCACATCGCTCTCTCAAAACCCCCAGAATGTCTGGAGGACCACACCTGTCGTTGGTTTACGGGTCTTACCGACCTGACCGGGAGAATTATCAAAATAAATTCACCCACCATATCCTCTGGTTACCAATCAGAGGACGTATTACATGCCATGACAGGTCAGCATGTTAAGACTCTATGTATATTTAAAAGTCTAATATTGATTGTGAAAGAGCTCTTTCAGCATACAATGATATTTTGTCAGATAAAGGAATCAATAATACAGCAGAGAACTTCGAAACCATGCTTGCTTGTTATTTCAATGAACATATTAAATAAAACATTTGAAATGTAAATTATAATAGTAATATTTGGTATTTTATTTCACCACTTTTATCCCACTCTGAGCCTTCTTTTTATACCGACATTGACAACTTTTATTCACCATAAAATTGTGTCCCTAATTATAAATCAGTAAGCTTGACATTGTTTAGTGTATACCAGTAAATCAGTGGTAACTTATACTTATTAATATTGTACTTTAATTGTATCTAATTTGTAGTATATAGCACTGTGTTTATCATTTGACAATTACTGTTGTATAAACAAAAAAGTATAATGGCATTTTGTTCTTTGATCAGCCGATTTTGAAAAAATAATGGCTTTTTATCCAACTTGGATGCATAATTCCATATGAATGTACGAAGATAACAGCTTGTTACTTGTAAAATGCGTAGAGTAACTTATTTCTGAGATAGCTTCAGTAGTAATTATGCGACATCACAGGGTTTCGAAATAATTAATCACTTAAAAAACGTGAAGGAATACTACAAGCAGCAATAAGTCGACAATGTTGCGCTGAGGTTGGTCAGGGAATTGACCTGGTTTGTGAATGTAAACAGATCAGGCACTTTCACTTTTGCTTTATTGTTTTGAGAGCTAACGCTTGTGATTGGCCTACTCTCGCTCAGTAAACATAAAAGGACAAGGCAGGGTATTTGTTTGCATTTTCATGAAGCACTGTGACTATCGTTTATGTACTGAGCTAGGAAAAGTGATGCCTACACAGTCTGCAGTGTTGCCAGCTTGTTTTCAAGAAAACTAAAATACCTCCACAGGAAATGGTCAGACAAAAATGCAAGATACAATTGTGTTCCAACTATCGAGATTTATCACTGGTTTAAATTAATGTAATAACTTCCCTTCCACCTGGTATATACTCGCTGACAGGCTGGCCAACTCGCTCTCGCAACTAAAACTAACTGTACACGATGACTTAAACAACAACTCAACTCTATCACTAAAACTACTCAAACTGACACCTAACTGCTATGCTGTGCCTATCCTATTCGTATAATCAGTGAACAGTGTTGACAAGGTAGAGCTACTTGGTGTCACCCTAGATAAAACATTGTTTACATCGCATATAGACCAATTAGCATTAAAAATAAGTAAAAATCATGTCCCAGCAGCAACTACTAGAATAATGTATTTCTCTCTCATTCAGTCACACATGTCATATGTTATAGAAATATGGGGCAATACTTCAAAATTAAAACTAAATCAAATATTTATTTTACAGAAATGAGCAATCAGATATATTTCAAACTTAAATATGCAAGACGCATGAAGAGAAGCCTTCTGGCAGCATAAAATAATGATGCTACCCACCCTTTACATTTATAAAATTATACTATACATGATAAAATACAAATTTCTGATACAAACAAATTTAGATATACATGACCACAACACAGGAAATAAGAGTGACTTAAACTTAGCTTGTTTGGAAAGCTGCCTAGTTACACTGGTGCAAAATTGTTAAATAGACTGCCAGCAGAAATTAAAAGGTGTGAAAACTACAAATCTGCTTTACAAACTTATTTAGTTAATCATGTTTTCTATTCAACAGAGGAATTTTTAAAATAGGTTAAAAGTTCAGTAATTATAAATTCAATGTTATGTATGTATTTTGTAATATTCAATATAGCATATACTAAAGTAAGAACAAATTAGAAACTAAAAACTTCACTTATCTTAGTAATGTTGCATGTTCTCCTTGAACAAGCTAACCCAGGGTTTCAAGTTGTCTCCAACTCATTCTCAAAGCTATACAAACAATATAGTATATAAATAACTTATATACTTTGTTTTATATATTCTGACAAAATATGGATTTAAAATGATGTATTAGTTTGTAAATATTTGTATATATTCTAAACAACTGACGATTTGCCTGTTTTCAGCAATACTCTGTAAAATGTAAGGTAATAATAGGATGATATTTTATTATTATTATTGTTGTTGTTGTTGTTTTTGTTTTTGTTATTATTATTATTATTATTATTATTATTATTATTATTATTATTATTATTATTATTATTATTATTATTATTATTATTATTATTATTATTATTATTATTGTCGTTTCTACTACTATTATATTGGAGCCGGCGTCACATGACCTTCGAGAACCCTCCATACACACATGCAATGATGATTCAGCAGAATTACTGGGAAGTTTTTGGAATTTACTGGTGTTATTGCACTGTTCAATCGCATACACAGACACTAGTTTCCCTATAGCCTCAGACATCCTTTGTGTTTTTCCGGCATCATTGCTTATGGTCACATACATATAGTCGCTCGCTGTATTCAAGGTCATCCAGCCAGTGTTGCCATGTCTTCCGAAGTAAAAGCTGAAGATTTGATTTAAAGCTCAAGAAAACAGTAGATTTTTTAACTTAATGTGTATATATATTTATGACAGTGATAATGATGATGATGATCATGATCATAATAATAACAATAATAATAACAATAATAATAATAATAATAATAATAATAATAATAATAATAATAATAATAATAATAATAATAATAATAATAATAATAATAATAATAATAATAATAATAATAATAATAATAATATATTCAATCCAAAATTCTTGCACTGTAGAGTTACTGCCACATGCAATGTCAGTATTGCACAATAGCCTCCATTCTGTACGTATTTGTTGGATTTTTTCAGCTTTCACCAACTTAGGAAACCAAGAGGCAAATGGAGCAATTGACTGAACTGTTTGGATTTTAGCTGGTTCTAACACTTCAAACATTGTAAGAAGAGGATCACTTAGTGAAAGACAACTTAGTATGTTACGAACTGATACAACATAAAAATCAACACAGCGTAATTTGAAAACTTGTACATATTTGTCAGCCTGGAATGATTTTGTCAGAGGTATTTGAACTTTGGCACCAAAACACGTTTTCCACAGGAAGAAGTATTTTCAACTTTATCTACTTCAGTGGAATTTAAATGTTCAAGTTTAATGTTGTTGTTAGCTAATGCTGGATTTCTGACAGTGAAGTCATTAATCCTCTTGCTCTCCAATATATGATATTGAAGAGAGCAATAGCAGTAATAGTAACTGCTTTTTAGAGAGCACCATATTTTTATGTTTTGGCAGTCACATCGCTCTCTCACAACCCCCAGAATGTCTGGAGGACCACAGCTGTCGTTGGTTTACGGGTCTCATCAACCTGACCGGGAGAATTATCAAAATAAATTCACCGACCATATCCTCTGATTACCGATCAAAGGACGTATTACATGCCATATAGTGAGGAGCAAAACACCAGTAAGTGGAAGTAATGTTATGCTCAGCTTGGGTACCTTGTGGTTGCTATTCACATATCCCCTAGACAGAGACCCCTGAGTAAATGTAGCAGTCAAGGATAGATCACAATGAGGAAACAAAAGATGTGGTATACTTTTTATGTATACAATTATATTAATCTTTTGTTTTTATATACGAGGGAAATGCATTGTCTGAAAATCTTTTTCCGAAGAGTGAATTATATAATGTTAAGGAAAATAATGTTTAAAAATGGAAAATACATAAAAAGCAGGAGATTTTGAAGTGCGTTCAGTTTTTAGAGTAGATCAGTAGATTTGCAAACAAGGAGATCTCCTGCAAAATCAGTAGACCTGGCAACCCTGCACTCGGCCCCCCTCTTGTGCTGAACAACCCAATGTCACAATCATTGTATGTCATGTTAAGTTGCTCTGGAACATCCCCACTTCATTCCTGTTAGACGATTTAACAGTGACCTTTCTGCTCTTTTTGGTCCATGTAAGTTTGGTATCAAATATAACTCCCAAATATTTTACTTTCTTTGTTTCTGCTAATTGTTGACCCTCAAAATTTAGTTTTATTTTTAATGGTTTTTTCCCCTTAGTGAAAAGACTTGGCAGTTTGATTTTGTTGTATCAACAATCATTAAGTCTTCTGTGGTTCACTCTTGCAGGTTGGTTAAGAATTGTTGCAAGGTTTTCTCTAGTTCTGTATTTCTGTTTTTTGGGTTTGAAGTCCACATTACTAAGTCATCGGCAAATAGTGCATACTTCATGCCTGACTCTTGTATTTCTTGTGGCAAATGGTTACTAAACTAAAAAGTGTTGTGTACTTGATTATATGTAGATATATTCCTTCCATACCTGGTAGCAATAAAGCATTGAGTTAGAAAGTGACAGCCATGAAAACATTGGACCTTGTATACCCAGATCTTTTACTTTCTTTAGTAGTTTTGTTCTGATATACAATCATATATGCACTTTGGAAATCAATAAAAACTGATATATTATCTTCTTTTCTATTGAAGGAGTCTTTGAGTTCTTGACTGAAAAATAAGACTTGTTCGTTCGTAGAGTAGAGCTCTCTGAATCCGGTTTGACAAGGAGAAATTCAATTTTGGGATTTCTATTTTATTTTTGATGCTGTTTTTCTTTCTTAAGGAGTGGGACAATTATGCTTTTTGCCATTTGGTAGGTACAGTGGTTTTCCAGGATAGATTGTAGAGTAATTATAATTTAGTTATGCCAACAAACTTACTGTTGATGTTTTTAAACACACAAGCCACGTGTGGGCAACGTTTGAGAGGTAGAACTGGAACTTAATTCAAAGTACTTGCAATATTAAGTCACATTGGGGTAATTGTTTCTGATGTGAGACTGCCTTTGTGGTTTACCAGGGAAAAATACGAACTGGCTTGAGAATTCAATGTCATTCTGGCAGGTTTTCACACTAGCTTAATGGTTAGAGTACCCGCCTAGTAAGCAGAGGGTCTGTGGTTCAAATCCCAGCTGTGGCATTGAAGTTTTAAGTTCCAGTTCTACCTCTCAAATGTTGCCCACACATGGCTTGTGTGTTTAAAAGCACCAACAGAAAGTTTATTGGAGTAAATAAACTATAATTACCATCTGAAGGTTATATAATCCTGGGACAAAGTACTTGCAATAGTAAGTCACCATTGGGGTAATTGTCTCTGATGTGAGACTGCCTTTGTTGTTTACCAGGGAAAAATACGAACTGGTTTGAGAATTCAATGTCATTCTGGCAGGTTTTCACAGTAGCTTAATGGTTAGAGTACCCGCCTAGTAAGCAGAGTGTCTGTGGTTCAAATCCCAGCTGTGGCATTGAATTTTTAAGTTCCAGTTCTACCTCTCAAATAGATTGTAGAGTTTTAGTAATTGTTGTTTTGCTGTTTATCCAAGGTTTTCTATGAACTCTGGATGTATATGATCTGGTCCAGAAAACTTTTGTTTTTTATATTATTAATTGCAATGTTTAGTTCTTGCAATATAAACAATGGCTTCCTTTAGCCCCAGCCTGCAAAGCTTTCCTCAGTTAACACATTTCAAATTTCACCATTAATATAACAAAATATACAAGGTAACTGTTATTTCATGCCTACCAACTTACTGGTGGTTTTAAACATACAAGCCATGTATGGGCAATATTTGAGAGGTAGAATCAGGACTGAAGTATTCAATGCCATAGCTGGGATTTGAACCATGAATCTTCCGCTTCATGTGCGCTGCTCTAACCACTGAGCTACCATGGCAACTTGCCAGTATGACATTAAATTCCCCAATCAATTCGTATTTTCCCAGCGGACCAGAAGGGGAATCTCACATCGAGATAAGAACCCCAAGAGCGACTTAAAATAGTAAGTGCTTTATCTCCTGGGTTTAATAGATGGTAATTGTTATTTTATGCCAACCAACGGATCATCTGCTTCATGTGTGGCTGCTCTAACCACTGAGCTACCATGGCAACTTGCCAGTATGACATTACGAAAAGGTTGGCATTTACTTCCCCAACCCATTCGTAATGTCATACTGGCAAGTTGCCATGGCAGATCAGTGGTTAGAGTAGCCATGCGTGAAGCATAGATCTGTGGTTCAAATCCCGGCCATGTCATTGATTTTTTAAGTTCTGATTCTGCCTCTGAAAATATGCATGGTCTTGTCAGATTGCATTAAAACAAAATTCTCCTTATATCAATTTAAATACATAATAAATTTAATTAGCTATTAAATTGAGTCTGGAAACTCATTTATGGTATAATAAGCTCCTCGCTGTAGCAAGAAAGTTCTTCAAATCTCTTTTGTAACAATGCATGGATTTTCTTTTATATTTGCTGGCAATTTATTAAATACCATAGTCACATAATACTTTACTCCTTTTGTAAACAGGAATGGTAACCAGTAGATCCGTGGTTCAAATCCCAGTCATGGCATTGAATTTTTCAACCTCACTCTACCCTTTCCAATCCTGTCTTACACACAGCTATTGTGTGGAAGAGCATTAATTACAAGTGATATTTTATGTCAATAGCATGGTCCCACAATACTTTAGCCCTTTTGCATGCAGGGATATTTTATGTTCAATAAACTCTTAAATTTGTTTTGTTTCTAGTACTGTAGAAATGAATATCTTCATTTGTCATTAACTTAATATTTTCTTTCACATAAGAATGTGACAAACAAAAACTAGACATAGTTAATATTTTTAATTCTTCAAAAAATGGCCTACATGAGTCAATTTTTACCAATATTTGTAATGGTTCAATAATTTTTTCTGGGTCTTCAAACTTAATAACTATCTTTACTGTTACCTAAATACATTATCCCATATATCAATAGACTTTCTGTACCCTTAATGAAAAACGGAAGCTGCATAATTTTGCTATCTTTTAGCCATAGGATTCCCCAATCTAGATAATGATCTAGTCATATGCCTAAAAATCTTGTATGGTTAACTTTATTAGGTTAGACTGATTGTGCAGTGACAAATTTATTTGGATCATGCTATTTATATGGTTACTTATGTTTATATGTGTGTGATTCTGTGTATTTGTTCATGTATATTTGCAATTGTGTTAACACTTTTAATAAATATTTAACTACAGCAGTGGAAATCGGTATAATGTCATGGATATTTGTAGGAAAATTAACATTTTCTTTTGGAATAGTTGCATGCAATGTGTGTGCAATAGTACGAGATCCAGCATACTGACAAATACATTCCAATGGTATTGCACTTGACATCAATAGTACAGTAAATAACAAGACACCAATGTTTCAGATGGTAAAAGGTGGAACTCGGTATAAAGACAGTCAGCTCTATGTGATGTGTGTGTACTTACCTTTACTTCAAATAGTGAATAAAACATTATTAATGACAGTGCCTCTTTTGTGTATAAACCACTAGTGTGACAATGCCACATAGAAAAGAGTTATGTGATAAAAAAGCAAAAAATCAGAGCATACAAGGAAATGGGGCTCTCTGATCCTCAATCGCCAAGAAGCTGATCCGTTAAGTTCAGTGATTAATAATTTCATTACACCGGGCACACAATATAGACAGAACAGGAAATATGGGCAAAGTAGAAAATTATCTGAGGCATTGAAACTGTTACTTTTGCATAAAGCAAGGGTCACAAACTGTTATGCTTCTCAACTTGTTGGTGATTTTCAGTTGCCAATGACTGCCAGATGTGTATGGTAAATGACAAAATTTCTTGCATTCAAGAAACAACAGCATAAACTAGCTCTAACACCCAAATATAAACAGCTACTAGATTGGAGATGCTGAAAAATGTACATTGTGGACCTCAGAAAGGGATACAATGATGCTTAGTGATGAGAAAAAGTTTAATTTAGATGGGCCGATGGATTTCAATATTGTTTGCATGAGCTGAGAATGAGCAGAAATTTTCGTAGCAGAAGTGTTATGATTTGGGCAGCTTTCTGCAGTAAAGGTAAATCACACATTGTTTGGCTGAATAGTATACTGAGCTCTGTTCATGTACACTGAGGTGCTAGAGACAGAATTGATTAGAGTGTATTAGAATCTAGGAGATGAAATTCTAATTTTTCAACAAGATAATGTATCTGTGCATTTGTCTGCTACAACCAAAAAGTGGTTTGAAGTAAAAAATATCTTGTTTTGTCCTGGCCTACAGGTAGCCCAGATTTGAAACCCATGAAAAACCTTTGGGGAATGCTAGCAAGGCATGTTTACCATGACAGTAGGCAATTTGAAGTTATATGTAAGCTAAAAACTGCTTTTGCTTTCTAAATAGTCCCTTGAAAAAATACAGCTAAGATCTGGAATCTCACTTAATGTTTGCTAAAGCACAAACTAAGCATAGCTGAATTGTAAGAATATGCATTTAAGTGAATTTGTAAAGGCCTAACAAATTTAGCATACGCTTCATTTGCTATGAAAGCAACATGGCAGAACAAGTGTGTGTTGTGAAACATAAGCGTGGAAAACTGTTACTAAGTGGTGAAAAGACAACAATATTGAAGGTGCTTAGCAAATTCTGCAAGAAATATCCTGAAATTAAATTAAATTATTTTCTTGTTTAATGACGCTGTCAATTGCCAGGATCACATCAGCGTCGCCGGTGTGCCGGAATTTTGTCCCGCAGGGGTTCTTTTACATGCCAGTGAATCTACTGACATGGAGCTGTCGTTTTTAAGCACACTTAAAAACCATGACCTTGGGATCAGTAGGCCAGCATCTAACCAACTGAGCCACCCAGACCGACAAATCTTGCTGCACATAGATGATGTGCTGAAATTAACATCCAAGTTTACTGGTGTATCAGTTTCAAATATTTACAGTGTATGCAAAGAAAAATCCTCAGTTGGTGAAGTCAGAACTCCCGGCAAGAAGAGACTACATGCCAAGCAAGTGCTGGAAGTAGTTGAATTCGTGAGATCTGCAATACATCCAAAAGTTCCCCAGTTCTTTGTTAACAATGAACCCCCCCACCTTAAACAGGAAGTAGTTAGTGATGAATTTGTGAGATCTGCAATACATCCAAAAGTTCCACAGTTCTTTGTTAACAATGAACACCTTAAAGTGCTGTTAGCAGATAAATCTGATCCCAACTTTCCAGATTTAAAACAAACTTCCTTCCAGAAACTGCTTCCGGAGATTGGTTTTGAGTTTGTAAGCAGAAAATGAAAGTGTTATTGTGGACAAAGATGACGTAAGTAGCAGTTCATTTCCATGTGCTGAATCTTATTTGGATCAAGTAAATATATCCTTTTAGTGGGGTAAAGCACATATTATACTTACATGTAGCGGTAACTGTGTTGTCATTGCAAATGCACGTGGCTGCAGAGTGATACAAACCAGCAATTTGTTTACGTCCACTTTATTCAGTTGATGTACATAGTATACAAATCCTAACAAAATCAATGCCTAAGAGACTTTTTGAGTTACAGAAGAATGGAGGTTTGACAAAGTATTAACAATGCAATAACACAACAGGACACTGAGTGTCTTTATACCAATTCCCATCTAGGAAAGCCAACACCTTCTTTTGTTACCCATTATATGAAAGAAACTAATTCTGTCATGATTTTTGTATATTTTATATCTACTACTTTCATAATAAATTTGATACATATATGCTTCAGATGCTGTACCTATTACTTTCAGTAGCAAACGTAGTGCCTTTATGCTGATTTTCACAACTGGAGATACGTCTATATCAAGCAACAAAAATAGCACAGTCAAACTAAAAACTGAGCATACCAGAGAATCAAATAAAGCTGTATTTAGCACACCGTTCCAATTAAAGGATTATTCATTGACAGCATTGCTGCAGAACGTGGTCACAATACAGCTAAGCCCCCCTTCCATTGCCATTTTAACCTGAATGAATTTGTTTGGGCTGAAGTAAAGGGTGATGTTAGACTAAACAACAAAGATTTCACTGTGTCATTGGTAGGAACACGCAAAAGGTGTGTTTATAATTTGGTAAAATGCGGTATTATTTTTCTGCAAAAGTGGTGTTATCTTTTATAAAAAGCTGTGTCATTTTTAATGTTGTTTTACTGACTGTCGAATTAAAGAACAAAATAAAGGCAAACCATTATTAATGTATTTCACATATATTCTTGTTAATAAACAAATACAAATGCCAGTTACATGTTGATGCATTGCAACAAAATTAGACAGTAAAATGGCAAAAATAAAGCACAGCATTGATCTAAATGTTTTTAGTGCTGAATACCAACAAAGTCAGCAGATATTAATCACTCTATGTTATTCAACTTTCAAAGGAAAAAATAGCCATTGTAGACAAATTTTCTCCTTTCAAGTTTGTTCTTTTGTCGGTCAGTACATGTTATAGAAGGAAAGAAACCTTTCAGAGTCAACGTTCGAACATGGTCTCCATATTACATTCAGACACTTTTCTGAAAACACACGGTATGATAGATTCACCACACGAAGGGCTTCCACTATATCTGTAGTACTCTGACATCTGCTTAAAAAGGGTTTCTTTTAGTTCACCAAAACCTGAAACTAAATCCTGAATCCCCATGTCCTGCAGATCAAGAATATTTTCAAGCTTTTTAAGTACACCAGGGTTCATATCTGTAACAGCTAATATTCTCGGATCCAAAATGCGAAGCCCCTCATATATAGATCTGCTTTGATCTGCTTCCATTACAGAGTTCAACTTCACTGAAGCTTGAGATGTAATTTTTGTAATTGCTAACTGAACACTAGCTGACCTAGTAGCAGTAATTTTATTTCTTAATTTCATTGTACCATCAAAAAAAAATTATTCCCTGTCTTATATTTTCAAAGCTTTTGCTTAATATTTGAAGCTCCCTATACAAAATATGAGCCAGAGGATAGCTTGAATCTTCTAGTTTGGTCAGGAGATTCACTATGTTCATTCCATGTTCTTTAACAAACACAACCTGGCAGTTGATTGTGTCTATTTGAGGCGTTGAGCGCAACAGTGGCCCAACCCACAAAAATTCAGAAACTCAGTTATTAGCACAGACATGTTCCCCATATCAAACTCTAGGAGAACAGTAGTGGTCTATACCACATTTCTACAACCACTGACCGATGGCATGAGAAGTGTGTTATTGCATGGAACTGAATCTGGCTTCCTGGATAGAAACAGTGGCCCAACCTTCCTGCATGTATGTAACTATGTATCACAATGTCGGTGCTATATTGATTAAAATTTCCAAATATCTGCTTAATTATTAAAGTCAATATAAAACTTTCAAATCACAGATATTTTTTACACTCCGTTATCTCCATTATGTACATTTAGTGGTTGGGCCACCGTCGCGCTTGCCTCATTTCATGTTCACTAAGGGAGCAAAAATATGCAACACCAGCATTTTGTGTTGCCTTCATTTCTTCAGTATTGGCCCTGGCAACAATAAGGGGAAAGAATTTGGCAAGATAGAAAATACTTTCAAACCACGAATTCCATCGGGTAACCACTGGCATAGGGCACATGGGACAGCCTTTTCCATTTTTTTCTGCCAAAAACTGAGCAAACAAATGCTTCCTTTTTCTAGTGTGCAGGAACATACTTTTTGTTTTTGCCACTGCGCTATTTAGTTCCTGCAAATAAATTGCCCATAAATTGCCAATAATGTTCAGTTTATGTGCCCAACGATGAATATGCTGCAGTTTTTCACCACACATCAGTTTTAAACCATCAGCACATTTGGTCATGTATTTTGCAGTCTGTCACCACATTCTTCAGATTTTCGTAGCTCACATTATACACTTTATGACTTTCAAGAATGCCTGAATGCCCTGCATTTGCACTGTCCAAAAACTGAACACCAGCTATAAAAAGCTCAGGTTTGAAAGATGTTAAAATCCTGAACAGCACAACAAATACACATCTTCCCATTTTATTGGTGGTTTCATCACAGAAAATGTCAATATCTTTCCCCTCCAATTTTCCTTTTACATCTTGTAGCCATGAATTTGCCAAGTCCCCTACATATTTTTCACAAAGTGTTCGGGCATACGGTAAATCTCGTGCACCTGTAGAGAAGAATGGAGAACTAAAAACTAAATCATATTGTGACTTTGGTGGGTGTAAAGTAAAGAAGACAGATGTAGTCGAGATAAAGAAACACTTATTTCCGTAAACAGTAACTTTGTACACTCGTTGCAACAGCAAGAAAGTCTTTACCGATTCACCAACAGCACGGCTCTGAATTAGTAACACACAAACTGTCCCTTCTCACACTTTACCGCTATTTATATCTCCCAGGCACTATTCTGGAAACATCAGGAAAGTTCAGTTATTATTGCGGTTAAATACAAAGCAGAAAATTCCAGAAGTCTCTATCCCTTTCTCTCTTTCGACAAGCGCCCAACAATGCGGCCATTCTCTGTCTCTTCCCTTCGACTCCTTTGCGGTAGTGCCGACAATAATGCGATGGGCGACACTGCTCCCTCCTCAAGGCTGACAAGAGCAACACTCTCTACTGATTGACAAAAACAAAGGCGTCTTGGTGATTTGACATTCACCGTCAATCCTGTATCTTCAAATTTCCTTATCCGTCTCTACACTGTTGACATATTAGGTGCATTTCGCCTACCAAGAATTACACAGTCTTCAAACAGACTCTGACAAGGATTCACCATACTCGAAATGCACTTTCGAAATCTGGATGCGTTGATCCTTTGTGGATCATCCATTTTAGCTAATAATATACCAAATGACAATTGACAATGATAATCAGTAATCACAATGTAAACAGAAGACAATAGCTGTCTGGCAAACTAATAAACTGAAAGAGGCACTCAATTTAAAAATTGTGTTCTTTATGGCATACCTACTATTTCAGCAGTGGTGCTCCTATCTTCAGATCCTGATAACTCCTGCAGATCACTATAACAAAGGCATTCAATCTTTCAATGTTACTCTGTTTTTGCTTCTCAGTGTACCTATAGAGGTCTAACTGCTAATATGTTCACACGTTCCTTCAGATCTTGAGGCAGTAGTGCTTAACTGTATGGCAGATAACTGGTCCCTTTTAATGTCTACCTACTTAAACCTGAATATTCATCCTGATTGTTCACTGGCCTCCATGGCTACTTGTGAACTCACGGAATTCAATCCAATCTAATCTACACTGCTATCACCTTTTTCATTCCCTGGTTTATGTTTTTCATTATAGTCAGGTGTCTATCTTTGTCTCTTATTTTATTTTTAATTTCCTGATTCATCTTTATTTTCCTGAACTGTTCCTTCAGCTTCATCACTATCACATCTTTATTGCAAATCATTAAGTTATGGAACTACAAACTTTGATGGAGAAATTGAAGCAATTCGAATGGCCCTACAAAATCTTTTGTATAGAATTTCACATTTTCATCAAGCAATTATTCTCTCAGATTCCACGGCAGCAATTATAGCAATTACTTCCAAGTTGTCACCAAAAAACCAAACAATTATAGAATGTTGGAAAATCCTTACCCATCTAACCGCACTTCAAAAATACCTAGTCCTCCAATGGATACCAGCTTACTGTGGACTGAGTGGTGATGACAAAACTGATTTTCTTGCAAAAAAGGGTACCAGCAGTGCACAAAATCTATAGTTAATTTACCATTCTATGCAGCTAAAAGATTAGTCAACTCTGAATTCAAAAAAATTATTGCAAAATATTACTCTGAAAAATCAAAAAACAAAAGATGGGAATTACCAAACATTCAAACAGTATTATTTATTTATGTCGACAAACTTACTGTTGGTGTTTTTAAACACACAAGCCGTGTGTGGGCAAAGTTTAAGAGGTAGAACTGGAACTTAAAAATTCAATGCCACAACTGGGATTTGAACCACAGACCTTCCGCTTACTGGGCGGACGCTCTAACCACTGACCTATTGTGACAAACTGCCAGAATGGCATTATATTCTCAAACCAGTTCGTATTTCTCCTGGTAAACCACATAGGCAGTCTCACATCAGAGGCAATTACCCCAATGGTGACTTACTTATTGTAAGTACTTTATATCCCAGGATTAAATAACCTTCACATGGTAATTATTATTTATTTATGTCAACAAACTTACTGTTGGTGTTTTACACAAGCCGTGTGTGGGCAAAGTTTAAGAGGTAGAACTGGAACTTAAAAATTCAATGCCACAACTGGGATTTGAACCACAGAGACTGCCTTTGTGGTTTACCAGGAGAAATACGAACTGGTTTGAGAATTTAATGTCATTCTGGCAGTTTGTCACAATAGCTCAGTGGTTAGAGCGTCCGCCCGGTAAGCGGAAGGTCTGTGGTTCAAATCCCACTTGTGGCATTGAATTTTTAAGTTCCAGTTCTACCTCTTAAATTCAAACAGTAATTTCTGAGTATCCTCGAAAAACGGCAGTTACACCCTTCAGGTTGAATACAGGACATGATTGGCAAAACATTTAACCTCTTGAGCGACAGCCATTTAAAAGCTCCGCAGGCCGAGAACGGATACCCAATATCCAGCGCAGGGCATTTAAATTGTTAAATGCGCTAAAAGTGCTTCGTAAATACACAGCTGTATTTTGCGTAAATTTTAAGTTATTTTAATGAAACAAAAACTGGTATAAAACTCATTATATGCAGTATACATGTGCATCATCAGCAATGTTGAGTTGCATTTACAAATCGTTAAAATGGCACTATTTGTTTCACTGTGTGAAAAGTTAACTTTGCTTTGTCGAACGCATCTAATATAATTTCTCGGAAAGAAACAGTAGTGGACCCATTGTATGTGTGAGCTATGCATCTGCAAATCACAGCACAATGTGAAATAGAACACTACTGTATGCGTGGTTTATGAGTCATCAGAATAAAGCAGGTTTGCAATTTTTCCTTACACGTGTTTCGTAACTTGGATATAGCAGGCTCCATTTGTTTCTTTCTTGAAATACATACGTATACTTTCCTGCTTGTAGCTGAAGTGAGAAGCTTTTGAGTGTTACATCTCAGAGCTAAAACATGGCATCAACAAGCAGTGTTGCACAAAGGTTAGCGAGTGGTGGAAGTGTAAGGGCTTCTGAAATTACACACGATAATGTGGAGGACTTCTTGCTGTGTGACAGCGATTTGGATATTGATGGCGAATTTTCCGAATTTGAGGGGGGTGTGGAGGATATAGGTACGAGTAGTAGTGAGGAAGAATGTGACCAACTTCCTTCAGGTGTTCGTGAAGAGTCAGCATTGTGGAGTGCTGAAAACAATTGCAATACAAACAGGCACATCTTCACGAGCACAGGCTCTGGTGTTCAACCCCAGGCTCAGCTGACTTCTGACAGCCAACAAATTGACATTTTTACAAAATTTTTTACTACCAACTTAGTGTCTCTCATTGTTTCGGAAACAAATGTATATGCGAGTAAGGTGAAGGAAGACCTGATCTCTAAAGGTAAATTAGGGCCTAAGAGCAGAATTCAAAGGTGGACAGAAGTAACACTCAATGAGATTTACAGGCTAATTGGTCTGATTATACTTATGGGTGTTATTCGTAAACCTGCATTATACATGTATTGGTCCACAGATGACATGCTAGCTACTACTTTTTTTGGAAAATGCATGTCAAATAACAGGTTTACGTCAATTTTACGGTTCCTTCATTTCACCTGCACAGAGAATGTAAATGACAAACTCCACAAAATTAGGCCTGTTTTCGATTATATTATTTCAAAATTTAAAGAAAATTGTGTGACTGGTGAAAAGGTCACTGTTGAAGAAAGCCTAATGCTTTGGAAGGGCCGCTTAGGTTGGAAGCAATACATCAAAACAAAAAGGGCTAGATTTGGCATAAAGAGTTTTGATGTTTGTGAAAGTAAAACGGGATATCTTTACAATAGCTGCATTCACACTGGTCAAGGGACTGACAATACTGGAGACAAAGATTTGGGCTTATCTGGCTCCATAGTAATGCACCTAATGGAACCTGTGGTTGATCAGGGTAGGACTGTGTACTTAGATAACTGGTACAGCTCTCCTAAATTATTCATGGCCTTACACAAAAGAAAGACTAATGCAATTGGAACAGTACGTTCAAATCGTATTGGTTTGCCAAAAGATGTGAATACGAAGGCTCTAAGGAGAGGGGAAATGGAGGTGCGTCAGCTCCCACCTTTGACGTACCTTGCCTGGCAGGACAGAAGGGTAGTTACGGCATTATCCAATTGCAGTTCTCAGATTTCGATGATTGACACTAGCGGTTGCAGCCTTCCGACTATTGACAAATCACGACTGCTTAGCAAGTCATCTCTACAGAATAGGTATCTCAACCTCACCAATATGTGTCCTGTGTAACGATCCAGCAGAAATGAACGAATACCACTTAAAGACCTGTGAAGCATTAAGTTCAGAAGAAACTACAGTTCAAAAGTATTGGAAAGCACGAATGCTAATGGCTTCATTGCCAGATGCAAGGCACTAGAAAACAACAACAACACTGGAAAAACAGATGCCCATAGCAAAATGTGCATTTTCAAGCCTGACGTTATCCAGGAATACAATATGCACATGGGCGGTGTCGATCTAGTAGATCAGGTATTGCAAGCATATCCCTCTTTACGAAAAACAGTGAAATGGTATAAAAAGGTGTTTTTGCACCAGCTGGATATAACCATATGCAATTGTTTGGTAATTTGGAGAACTCTAAACCCACACAAGACAATGACCTACCTGGACTTTCGACTATCAATAGCTCACAGCCTAACTGAACAATACCAGGTTGAGAGGCCTCTTCATACTGGGGATAGAAAATCCAAAACCCCTGCACCCCTCAGACTTCAAGGAAAACATTATCCTAAAAGGATACCGTCAACAGCAAAGAAATCCCGCCCATCTCGAAGGTGTTTCGTGTGCCGCAAGAAGGGAATCCGCAAGGAAACTGGGATGATGTGTTGTGAATGTGGAGATGTGCCCTTGTGTGTTTATCCCTGTTTTGAGGCATATCACTGCAGAAGGAACATATAAAGGTAAGCCAGTAAAGCATATAGAATTTAATTAAATGTTTCATAACAGGGGAAAATTAAAATAAGTTGAGTTAGATAGAGGATAAATAAGGGTTAAATGCACAAACGCACAGGACGTGTATACACGTCCATCTCGCTCGTCCGTCATTTTAAATGGACGTGATTTCACGTCCATATCCCTGAAGAGGTTAAACAGAATTGGGATATATTCTTTACCACTCTGTCCTCTGTGTGATGTGCAAGAGGAAATGGACCAAGACCACTTTCAAAAATGCCCGGCCACTTCTAGGGCCCCATCAGGGGGAGCACGAAATAAGGCACATGAGTAGCTCCAATCCCTACTCAGATATGGAGCGCTGTTGCCGGATCATATCGCTAAGCGAAAGAAAGAGAGGGGAGATATGCACGTGAGCGTTGCCGGTAGACAGCAGCGAGGGTGGTGAAGGATTGCAAGGTGCACATTTAAAACCTGTCATAACAATTTCAATCTCTTTAAAATGAGACAATAGGCTCTAATCCTGTAATTTGCTTCACATATAAATTCCTCATCTAAGCAGATAATTTTCATTTGCAATCTAATGTTTCAACGGGGTGATACAGTTTTTAATGGAATTCTTATGGAATGGGCTGTGCTATGAGACTCGTTTTCTATCTACAGGGTCGTGGTAACAGTAGAATTTATGCTGGATAAAAGTTTGGTGAAAGTTCCATGTTCACATGCCACCAAAACACGTCTTATCACCTTGAACATATAGACGCTAGTAAATTGTTTCTTGGCGTCGCTTTGACACGACACACCGCCATTTTCGTCTTCATCCGCGGTATTCATCCGCGCAAATAGTTCTTTCTCGTTAGGGAAGTGATCCCAATTATCGTCTCCTATTTTTATTATGGAACACAAACAATTCTAATATTTATACACTTTTAACAAACATTTACATGAACGATTTTCTATTGGGGTCTTCTAATATTCTGTCTCATATGCCCCTTGTTTTGTTTTTCAAGTTGTCACCTATATTTACAATCTTGAAACACAATACAATACATCTCCTTACTCCTCTGATGCAATCACTTTGTACAATATATTTTATTTATTTTTTTTTTTTACAGTCTTCTTCGCTGTTTGTCTTTGTCTTTTGTTTTGATATAGTATTGTCTTTATAAATTTCACATATTCAATTACTACACAATATATGTTCAGTTGTTATAGATCACATATTCAGTTATTATACAATACATATTCAGTTATTGTACAACACATTCAGTTCTTACACAACATATCCAGTTATTATACAATACATGTTCAGTTATTGTACAATATATCCAGTTATCATACCACATATGTTCTGTTATTACACAATACATATTCAGTTATTGTACATTTGACATTGACACAAATATAATTTAAGTGTATCATGGTTTATTATGTGGTTTTTGACTTGTATTCTTTGTTATGAGGAGAGAAAAACAGGATACAAATTTTGAGCTAATGATTATGATCATATTTATGGCAATATTTTATTCATTTCTTTGCCTTTTTTGCCTTGTAAGCTTATTATGTATAGGCAGGTCATTGAGTCGGTTCTTAAACTCTGATGTTACTAATGGTACCATTTTTCTTAATTGGGTTATTATTCATTATTATTTGGTTCAATATTTCTTCGAGCTTAGCAATGGCTATATCCATCTTAATTCATGGGCATTGCTTTTCTGATTATGGTTTTCCTTACTTCACTAATTGCCACCTCTTTCTCTCTTATTTCTATAAGAGAAAACTTCTATGCTTATAATTATTCTGCAATTGTATTATTTTTCTTCTCAATTCACCCTCGACATCTTTGTGTCGAAATATTATATCTTTGTCATCATAATTGATTCCTTTTTATTTTTGTCCCTGACATCCTTATGTCAAAAACATATTATCTTCCGTCGCTATAATTCATTTCTTTAATGACAATTAGTGTCCTCGTCGGTCTTTGTTGACAATGCTCTTTGTGGTCGATGTAGCCAATGACTATGTTGGTTTTCTTTCTTGTTGTAATTTCTAATCTGAACATAATTTTCCATAAGTAACCCATTAAAAATTGTTATTTTCCATCATCTCTACTATTCCTGCCTTACATATTTGTTGGCAAAGACTATTTGGTCCTTTCTTTGTATGGCTTTAATTTATTTTTATGGTATCTTCCTACCAACTTGCCATTTGTATTCTGTAGCTCATACGTGTGGTCACCCAGCTGTTTTGTTATGACCAGTGGTCCAGTGTACAATAGCTCCATCTTTCCAGACCTTTTCTCAGATGCCTTGGATGTTTTGTGGCTTTTTAAGAGCACCTTTTCTCCAATTTGTGGGGACCATTTTCTGACGAATCTTTTTACCTTGTTCCTCCCTTTTTCAGCCTTTTGCTGTAATCTTCTGAATGCCAATTGACATTTTTCCTTCTCGGACAATTCCCTTTGAGCAGCCATCGTAGTGTCAATGTCAATTGTCAATCTCTTGGGTTTCGTGTTGGTCGTCAATTCGATTGGGGCGAACTTGGTCGTGGGATTCACCAAATGGTTAATCACCTCCTCTATGTACCCGCATTTTGCCGTCCAGGAAGTGTGGTCTCTGTGGCAGAGTAGGCGGAAATATATGCTTATATTCCTCAAGGTTCTCTCAGTCGGGTTTCCTTGGGGATAATACGCTGAGGAATAGTACAATTTTATTCCTAATGTTCTTAAGGTGTTCTGGAATAACTTACTCTTATGCATTGTTGCATTGTCCGATAGAATACATTTTATCCTCCCATATTTTGGGATGTAGTCCTTGACGATTTTATCTAGGCAAGTTCTGCTTTTAATGTTCTTAATGGGGTATATTTTGGTGAATTTTGTGAAAACATCAAACATGACAAAGATGTATCTGTTTCCATCTTTCCCCCTTGGTAGCTCTCCATGTTCATCAATACACACCAATGCATTTTTCTCGTTCCTCACGATGGATTGTGGAACGACATCGTATCTTACATTAATTGGCTTGGCCTTCTGACATACGTCGCATGAGGAAATTAACTTTCTGACTTTCTTGCCAAGATGTTTGATGTACCGTACTTCCTCAATTGCAAGCATTGTTCTCTCAGTACCAGAGTGAAGCATTGAGTGGTGGAATGCCAAAATGACCCTGTCCTCTAAGGAATTTGCTACCATCATTTTCCACTTCCTTACGTCGCGACCATGTAATTTAAATAGGATGTTCCTAAATTTGCCTATCTTGGCTTCCAATTTTGGTACTATATCTGGAGCCTTGTCGAATAGCCTCTTCAATTCAGGGTCTTCTTGTTGTAGCTTCGCTATGTTTTTGAAGTCTTGTAAGATTTTGTTGCTTTCCTTACTATTTATCTGCATGATTTTAATTTCATGGTGTGGATTGTATATCGTCTCGGGTATGTGACTCTCCGACCTTAACCTTGACAATAAGTCACTAAAGATGTTCTCCTTGCCCGGGATATGTTTGACCTCTATGTCGTGCGATGTTATTTCGTGTATGTACCTCGAGATTTTGGAGTTGGTTAGCTTGCATTTTTGAATGAAGGACAGGCTTACGTGATCTGTATACATAATTATTTTACAATGGTATATATATTGCCTGAACTTTTGTAACGCAAAATGGATTGCACCTATTTCTAATTCTGTTATGCAGGCATTGGCTTCTATCTTGTTTAGAAACCTAGAAGCTGTGGCAATCATATGTTTGTTGCCATCTGCATCTTCTTGTGCTAATATTGCTCCATATGAGTGCGCACTAGCATCGGTGTATATTAGAAAAGGTGAATTTGGATCCAGTCGTTCCAGGAGAATACTGTGCTTGAAAAGTTCTTTGATATTCTCAAAGGCCACCTGGTGTTCAGCATTCCATTCCCACTTAGTATCTTTTTTCAACAGTTCTCTAAGGGGTACTAATTCCTTAGCGTAGTTGACCACGAATTTTGACTGGTACTGTAAAATGCCCAGAAACCTTCTCAACTGTTTCAAGTTACGTGGGGGTGGTATATACTCTATGGCCTTGACCCTTTCCGGATTAGGCATAATGCTGTGGCCTAGAAATTCTGCCTCTTTGACGAAAAATTCACACTTTTCCAAATTTAGGTCATGTTGCTTTCCTGGAACTTGGATAATACATAATCTATGTGATGTAAGTGTGACTCGGGATTCTTGCTGTATATTAAAAAATCGTCAACATATTGCGTTACAAAAGCCTCGATAGTATCCCCAAAAACTTTGTCTAGAGCCCTCAGTAGTGCACTGCTACTGGTCGATAATCCAAAGGCACATTTTAAAAAATGGTACACCTTTCCCCTGTGCAAGAAACAGGTATATTTCCTGACATCTGGATGAAGAGGAATTTGCCAGAATGATGCTGTCAAGTCAAGACTTGTAAAATGTTGACCTCCCTTCAATTTCGATATCAGTTGGTCTACCCCCTCAGGCCTGTAATGATCCGGCAAGGTATGTGCATTTATCTTCCTTGCGTCGATGGTCATCCTCAATTTTCCCTCTTTCTTATGGACCCATGCCACTGGATTCACATAACATGAGTCCGACGGCTCTATTATTCCGTCCGGTAACATTTTCTGGATCACTCTGTCAGCTTCCTCCCTGATGGAGTTGGGGATGGGCCTGGATTTATGTGAATAGGGGGTGATATCTTTTACTGTAAAAGTATGTACGTACTTATTACACGTACCTGGCTTTTTATTAAAAACTTTCCTGTTTTTAATCAATATTTTTCTAAGTTGGTTCCTTTCCTCTTCAGAGATGCCATGTGCCCCCCAGACCTTCTCATCGATTAGCTGTGACATCGGTTCTTCTCCATCTGTTGGTAGTGGTTCAGGTTGGTAGTTGTTCGAGGTAACATACTCGTCTTCTGTGCAGATCCAATGGCTGCCAACATTAGTTTCCTCCTCGCTCGTCCAACCTGTTTTCTCCTTACTTACCCTCAGGTCTACCAACCTATTCTTGTGGACATTGATGTTCTCCACAAAGAATTGTTCATCCGGATGGATCCCTGTCTGGTCTGGTTCCTCCTCATAATTAATCACCGACCTCCAAAGATTAAGCAAATTACTGCCAATGATTAGGGTAGCTGTTAGTCTAGGTATTACCAGGGCAATAAAATCGAACTTCCAACTTCCGATTTCTATTACCAGCCTTACCTGGTATTTAACATGTTCCTTTTTCTTGCCAATTGCTGTGCTGCAATACACTCTACACACAGGCAAGAATTCAGCATTTCTCTTAGTTATTAATTCCTGGAATAGCTGTTCGTCACATACTGATGTGCTGGCTCCTGTATCAATCATCGCTGGCAATTCGATACCCCATACCTTCAGCCTAATCATTGGTGGATTGGTTATTTCCTTTCTTTCACTTGCCTGTCTTCTCAAGGTACCTACATTATATTGGTCAATATTGCCCCTACTGCCACACAGGTCAACTTCCGGGACACACAGTTGACTTGTACTTAGTTTTCCTGGGCGTTGGAGGTGATTGTTGTTTCTGTATTCTGCGCAGCATCGGTCCTATCCGGCACATTTTCATTCTGTTCCTGTTGTCTTACGTTGTCGGTGTTCCATTGGTTTCTGCCCCTTTGGCGTGAACCCCTATTGTATGACGACCTTTGACTGTTTAAGTATTCCCTACAGAATCGTATGTGATTCACTTGATGGGTACGGTCTCCTGGTCTCCCCCGATCATATCTATGTGTTCTGTATCTCGATTCACCCCTCGGTATTGTGTCGTGGTACCGCTGTCTTGTGTTCTCAATCCTCTCGCCATGATTATGTGGTTGTGGGAAATGGTGTGCCCCTCTCCCCCTTTCATGGGTGCTCCTAGTATTTCTATCTTCTCCCTCACTCTGGTTGTTCATAGCCGTGCTCCGGTTTAAGATGGGTGAGTTTGGGTGACCGTTCCTATGTCTATGCTCATTAGGCCGACCATTTTGTGTTTCGAAGGCTGTCAGCAATTCTATCATATCTGCAAAATCTACTGGCCTCGCAACAATTAACCCTGTTCTCACTGTGTCTGGGAAATGTCTTGTTATGCCGGTAATTAGTTCTGCTTCTGACAAGTTGGGGTCTAATAGCTTTCCTTTGTTGGCTACTTTCATAAAATAATAGACTAGTGATAACCCTTTGGTTGGATCATATCTACCTGTTGCTAGCTCTACCCTAGTTTGGTTTTGCTTAGCTGGGCCCCAATACCTTGATAGGAATAAATTTCTGAATGAACTATACTACTCACGACCAGCTAGTGTTAACCTGAGCCATTCTAATGCCTTGTTTTTTAAGCTTTTCTTGACTATCATCATCCTAAGCTCATTTGGTATCCTTTTCACTTTAAAATACTCTTCCATCTCTTTAACAAAGAGTTTTGGATCGTCTCCCTTCTCCTCGTCAAATGTAGGTGGTGTGATTTCATGTAATATGCTGTTGGTGTAACATGTGTTATGTGTTGTGTCATTGTTTGGTTGTGAACCTCTTTCTCTGTATGGTGAGTCAACATTTTGTACATTATTCAAATAACTCTCATCTTGTACATTACTTACATCTAAATCATCTTGCCTTTGCAGTGCATTCACAACATCATTTACATTAGCCAAACTTTCTTTCCCTTTTTTCATTTCTTCACAAATTGATTTTAAATCATTCTTTATTTCTAAGTGACTTTGTTTCATATCATTTATAGTGTCCTGTTGCGAATGCACCACATCAGTCATCGTCTTAATTTTAGGAATTACAATTTGTTCTACAGTTTCATTAATAATGTCTTTCCTTACTACCTCAATCTCTTTCCTTAATTCCTCAGTTATTTCTGCTTTTACATTTGTAATCTTACAGTCTACACTTGTATTACATTCTGTTATTTCCTCTCTACACCTAGCAATTTCTCCTTCTAATACAATCTTATTTTCTCTCATTTCTGATTCTATTTTTCCCATCCTATCTCCTATGATTTCTATCCTAGCTTCTAAGGCTTCCTTTGTTTCATTTAAGTTTTGATGTACTAATTTTAAATTAGTTTCCATTACTTTCATATTTTCTTTATACTCCTGTCTTCCTAATTCTATTTTCTGTTCTAAGTTCTGTCTTCCTAATTCCATTTTCTGTTCTAAGTTCTGTCTCACTTCCTCCAGTTTCTGACCTATAGTTTGACCTAAACTTTGTTCCATGTCCTGTTTTAATTTTGCGTTATTTTGTTCCATTTTCTGACCTAATTCTTTTTTATTTTGTTCTAGTTTTTGTTCTATACTCTGACCTAAACTTTGTTCTAGTCTTTCGAACATGATCATTAATAACCTTTGGTCTTTTCCTATTTCAACCTGTTCCTCACTTTCTGATTCTACCTGATAACTAGGCCTATCTGCCCCTTCCCGCACTCCTGTTTCTATCTCTTTTCGCGACATTTTAATTTCTTTATTCAATTCACTTAGGGTTAAAAGTCCCACTACTTTGCCGCTTCTCAGTAACATAAAAATGGAAATAAACTGTATGTGAAAACAAAAATTTTTGATCCTACTTTTTTTTTTTTTTTTTCGCTGCTTCGTCCAGTCATGTACATCTCCTGGGCAGTTGGCTTCGCTAGATGATCTCCGGTGTTTTCCCGCGTTGATTATCCGTGCATCGATGTTCTGATGTATCGTTGATATCAAACGATGGTCTCATGGCGTCTTCTTTCCTTTTGGTGTGATGATATAGCGTCACTTGATGTTTATCGTGATTTCACTTCCCGTAATTTGCATTCCATCCTAAATTCGAGTTCCACGTTGGGTAAGCCATTTTGATACAGTTTTTAATGGAATTCTTATGGAATGGGCTGTGCTATGAGACTCGTTTTCTATCTACAGGGTGGTGGTAACAGATGGAATGCATATATCAATGTTTCTTTATCATAATGTATTTATTTATGAACACTTCGACACTTTATACTCTCAGCACCATATTAAATACTTAAAAACCTTTACACTTTTTTAATTTAGTAGAATTTATGCTGGATAAAAGTTTGGTGAAAGTTCCATGTTCACATGCCACCAAAACACGTCTTATCACCTTGAACATATAGACGCTAGTAAATTGTTTCTTGGCGTCGCTTTGACACGACACACCGCCATTTTCGTCTTCATCTGCGGTATTCATCCGCACAAATAGTTCTTTCTCGTTAGGGAAGTGATCCCAATTATCGTCTCCTATTTTTATTATGGAACACAAACAATTCTAATAGTTATACACTTTTAACAAACATTTACATGAACAATTTTCTATTGGGGTCTTCTAATATTCTGTCTCAGGGGTTGATATCTTTCAAGTTGAAAACTGGGCCTAGATGATAAAACATTACAACTGGTGCGGTTTTTGCATAATACTGAGGTGATGTTGATGAGCTTTTGACTCTTCCGTTATCTCGGGTCGTGGTACTGGATGGAATGAACATACACTCAGGTTTAACTTTAGTGAAACATTTTATTTGCACCTTCTTGTTCACAATATTTAAATTGTATCACAGTAGAAAGTCTTTTATTTCAGTGTATCGACTTCCCTAGCATCGGCAAAATTTAATGTCTGAAAATTTAGCGATATTTCGCTAAAAGTGTTTAATATCACTTTACACTTCGTCTATTATACGTCCTTTTATTTACTCGCGCACTTCGTATCAGCAAACCTATTAAAATTAGTTATTAAAGCTAATGTCTCACTTATTTTACACAAATCAATGGTCTTTAAGCACTTAATAAATTTACTTTCATTATTTTATAACGCACACACATAAAAATGCGTCCGTCTACGCCGAACACATAGACGCTAATAATAATTTCTTTTGGTTGCGAGTCTAAGATTCCGACTGCCATGTATACATTGCTTTTACATTTGTAATCTTACAGTCTACACTCGTATTACATTGTTATTTCATCTCTACATCTACCAATTTCTCCTTCTAATACAATCTTATTTTCTCTCACTTCTGATTCTATTTTTCCCATCCTATCTCCTATGATTTCTATCCTAGCTTCTAAGGCTTCCTTTGTCTCATTTAAGTTTTTATGTACTAATTTTAAATTAGTTTCCATTACTTTCATATTTTCTTTACACTCCTGTCTTCCTAATTCTATTTTCTGTTCTAAGTTCTGCCTTCCTAATTCCATTTTCTGTTCTAAGTTCTATCTTCCTAATTCCATTTTCTGTTCTAAGTTCTGTCTTCCTAATTCCATTTTCTGTTCTAAGTCCTTTCTCAATTCCTCCATTTTCTGACCTATCTCTTCCTTATTCTGTTCTAGTTTCTGGCCTATACTCTGACCTAAACTTTGTTCTATGTCCTGTTTTAATTCTACCTTATTTTGTTCCATTTTCTGACCTAATTCTTTCATATTCTGTTCTAGTCTTTCAAACATGATCATCATTAACCTTTGGTCTTTTCCTATTGCTACCTGTTCCTCACTTTCTGGTTCTATTTGATAACTAGGCCTATCTGCCCCTTCCTCTACTCCTGTTTCTAGCTCTTTTCGCGACATTTTAGTTCCTTTATTCAGTTTACTTTGGTTTAGAAGTCCTGCTATTTTGCCGCTTAGCAGTAACGTAAAAATAAAAATAAACTGGATGTAAAAATAAAAATGTTTGGTCCTACTTTTTTTCCCCGTTGGTTTGTCCAGTTACGTGCGTCTCCTGGGCAGTTGGCTTCGCTAGACGATCTCTGGTGTTTTCCCACGTTGATTACCCGTTCATCGGTGTTCTGATGTATTTAGGTTTCAAATGATGGTCTAATGGCGTCTTCTTTCTTTTTGGCGCGAAGATATGGTGTCACTTGGTATTTCGCGTAAGTTCATTTCCCGTAATTTCCATTCCATCCAAAATTCGTGCCCCACGTTGGGCAAGCCATTTGGTGCGGTTTTTGCATAATACTGAGCTGATGTTGATGAGCTTTTGACTCTTCCGTTATCTCGGGTCGTGGTACTGGATGGAATGAACATACACTCGGGTTTAACTTTAGTGAAACATTTTATTTGCACCTTCTTGTTTACAATATTTAAATCGTATCACAGTAGAAAGTCTTTTATTTCAGTGGATCGACTTCTCTAGCATCGGCAAAATTTAATGTCTGAAAATTTAGCGATATTTCGCTAAAAGTGTTTAATATCACTTTACACTTCGTCTATTATACGTCCTTTTATTTACTCGCGCACTTCGTATCAGCTAACTTATTAAAATTAGTTATTAAAGCTAATGTCTCACTTATTTTACACAAACTAACGGTCTTTAAGCACTTAATAAATTTACTTTCACTATTTTATGACGCACACACATAAAAATGCGTCCGTCTATGCCGAACACATAGACATTGATAATAATTTCTTTTGGTTGCGAGTCTAAGACTCCGACTGCCATGTATACATACGCGTATGCATTCATCAAATAGTTCATCTTGTTAGGGAAGCGGTCCCTAACCATCCTCCCTTACTTTTATTATCGAACACATATAATTCTAATATTTATACATATACATATTAAAATCAAATATGGAAATATTTATGACGTCTTTAAACTAACTTAGTTGTTTATAACAATGAACATTTGCAACACGTTTTCGTCATTTGATCAGTTCATACCAACATCAAAAAACAAATTACACTTTTAACAAACATTCACATGAACGATTTTCTTTTGGGGTCTTCTAATATTCTGTCTCACAACGTTGACTTTTGATTTTTTTATTATATCCGATTCTCTAGGAACGTTTTCGTGTAAATATTTTTGTTATCGGAGTGAAAATGAGAGTTATCTGACAATTTAATTAAATCTAAACGGATGTCGTAGTTGGGCAATTTGACGCATTTTCTGATAGGTATTTCTCATATTTTTCTCAATTTTCTAAGTGTCTATACAGAGTTTCTGCACATATGTTAATCAGTTTCTATATTAGGTATTCTAAGTGAAAATCTACATAATTTAGCAACAAATGGCTAAGCACAATTTCAAGCCACATTTTACGAGTAATATTCCAATGTGACCTTCTCGATTGTGAATTTTAGACATTTAAGCACTTTAAATGTTCCTTACAATGCTCATTAAAGTTTATATTATATTTCATATAGCAAAAGTGGAAACTCGCCATTGAACAAAATATTTTTTAAACCAGCTGTGTGAAGACATTTTTAGCAAACTTATTTTATAGCTCAGTAAGAAACATCAATATGCAGTGTTGATTAAAAATTGTGAACATTGTATCGCAAAGAGAACTTGCCGTAAAATAGCTTATATTTTTAGTTTAAAACACATAATCCAGGAATGACTTAACATACCGTATTTTTTCACATCAGGTCCCCCCTCGCATATTTCCCTCCCCTATGATTTTTCATCACTCAAAAATCTTTACCTATTAAACATTGCATAATTCCCTCTCCTGGTTCGTTCTTATGATAATGGACATTATGACTTGATAATGGACAACAATTGACGCAGCGCTTGCCACAAAAATACTCGTACAGCCATTGTCATAACGTATCGTGAAATTGAAATGTGAAGTTACACACGTGTTTGTTTCTAAGTCGATTTCTTACAAGTCGTCATATTGTTAAGAGATCTAAAAAAAACTGGCATTTCTGGTGCCATTAATGTGTGGAATAGTGAAAATGAAGATGTGTTGTCTGAGCCAGATACAAATGAAAAAAGTGATGATAGTGATGGAAGTGAGATCGCAGAATAGTCAGAGAAAAAAAAAACAATGGAATAATACATTGTAGGCCCAATGAAACTGTGGTATGTATCCATTCATTCACAAATTATGTATACCTATATAACTTTTACATAATACTACATGGTTTCCCTTCCTTTCTGAATTCCTAGAAGCGCCACTCACATAATTCCCTACCAGTGTTTTCAAGCAAATTTTTCGAGAAAAAAAAAGGGGGGATTATGCGATAAAATACGGCATATGCACCAAGCTTTGAAGCCCACTTCTTTATACAGATTCAGCAGTACATCTTTCTGAAACTCGTCCAGATTCGAAATCCGTTTTTCTTTCTTATGGTGTTTTCCGGGGGATATAAACAAGGGCCGCCCGGATTCAGAAGTGGTTATTTTACCTTGTTACACTACGCGCGACAACGAAGGTTCACTTACATTGCATGCTTTAGCTGTTAGCGCCCGACTCTGTTTAAATACAATATTCGCACGCACTTCTTCTGAGGACAATTCTTTTAAAAAAGTGTAACCACTGAAAATAATAGCCCGCGCATCTGAATGCAATACTTTTCCTTTCGATTTACTCTGTAAGCCTCTTGTACTATGCTTTGTTAATGCCATATTTCTTAGCAACAAAATGAGTTATAGTAATTGTAAGAGACAGGTAATGCTGTACATATACCTCATACTTGGAACACACATAAAAATAAACTAAATTCCATTTCCTTTCCTGCAGACATCTCACTCCTTGAGAGGAAAGATATTTGAGACGATAAATAAACAATCATGATGCAAGGCAAGTGTCATTTGCTATCGCTAAGCACAGTGTTTGTTTAATCACTCATATCTTGGGCTACAGGCCACCTAAAATATTGCTTCCTGGACAGTCAGCTTCAACATTTCTAGCTCTTTGCAATGGAATTCTTTGTAATAATGAGCCTTTGCTGGATCTGATGAGCGCAAAGAGAAAAGTGAAAAGCAAATATTGTGTAAGACAGTACGTTACCGAACTGGGCAACGTTGCCTCTCTAGGATAGGCTACTTGCTCTCACACACCTTCTTCTAGCTCCGCCTCATGTGCCTTCCTAGTCTGTACGGCCTATAGATACCAGACCTGACACTGGGATTCAAGATGGCAGCGTATGTGGTGGGAACTACTTATAAACAACTCGTCTACAGGCTACGATTTCAATGCAGTAAAATAAAAATGTGGTGTAATAACACGCCTATTTTGTGAATATGGGCTGTGGTAAACACAAAAACACTATCTTAAACATAACCTCAAGTAAACAAAAAAGAATGATGTGTAATATTAAATGATAACCCATGGGCAATGAAATATATAACCTTAAATAACATTCATGTAATCTACAGTTTTACATGCCATTATGTAACTGCATTACACACTCAAATTACAAAGAAGATAAACAAAACTGCAAGCAGCATGTTACTTAAATAAAACAGAAATGTTGACATTGAGTTGACTCAGAATTATTAATCATTGTTTACACTGTTTTTCACACTTGCACCACGTACATAATGTTATATACCTACACAAAACATATACTGGATGGCTGATATACAAATGCAGCTATTTAGAATAATTAGCTACCTACTGAACTCAAAAGCTTTAGGGTGGAATTTTGCTTCTACTTTTACGGAAAACTTATGATTACTCAGTTTGTAACAACATATTACCCAGCACTTCATGACACTTCATTTTACACGAGGAATCCACAAAAGCAGATGAAATATTAAAAATAATAACCCTAAAACAGCACTGTAAATGAAATATGTGAAATGCGTAACCTTAAATCAGCATTGTAGAGCAACTTTGCTATAGTCTACAGTTTTACATGCAGCAAAATGACACATTTCTTCCAAACTACAGCTACACATTTAAATTACAAAGACAAAAGATAATGTATAAATACAAGCAGCATAGTATTTGCATGAAACAAACTGTTGATGTTGCAGCTGTCACTAATTGAGTCCACTTGAAATTGTCTTTCACTATTCACACTATTCACCATGTTATATACATATACAACTAACACACATAATGCTGCAATTTATAGCACTTAAACACTGAATTTACAAGCTTTACGTTGCAATTTACCTTTTGTTTTAACTGAAAGTTTCTCATTTTTAATTTGCATCAAGGAATGCAACAGTTAGGGGCATTGTCATATTTGAGGTTAGGTTGAGGTATGACTACAATAAAATACACTACTGGAAAAGTTTTTCTTCAACAACCTCTCGCCACTGTAATCGTGACACAAATTGTACGAGGTGCATCCGGAAAGTAAGTCCCGATGACCGATAAAGAGAACAAGAACATCACTAAGTAAGAAATATTTATTGGAATAATTACATAGACTCACTGGCTACATTTCAACATAGTCACCACCATTGTTGAGGCATTTATTGTAACGGTACACCATTAATTGTATGCCCAACTCATAGGATTCTGCCACCAATGTCCGCAGCCATGAAGCCACTTCATTCTGCACCTCAGCGTTACTGTGAAAACGTTTTTTCTGCCAGAGAACGCTTCATGAGACGGAAGAGATGAAAGTCACTTGGAGCAAGATCGGGTCTGTAGGGTGGATACTCGAAGACCTCCCATCCAAAGTTATTCAACACATTTCGTATGGCGTTGGCTGTATGGGGTCTTGCATTGCCATGCACAAGTGTAATGCCTCTGGCGTCACCAGGGACACACAGTCATTACGGTCTTCGTTCTGAATGTTGGTTCTTCCTTCCGTGAATTGCCTGAACCATACTGTCACACATAATGCCCTGTCCATACACGTGACACAATTGACGATGGATTTCTGCTGGAGATTGCTTTTGAGCATGCAAAAATCGGATGACTGCACGAACCTCGCATTTGGCAGGAGATAATATTTGAGAAGTAATTTTCTCCTAGCACAGAGCAGTAACTGAAACTTTACTGCAATGTTACCATATACTTCCTCTCTTCTCCTGCACACGCGCATTCCTATCCATCTGGTGGTGCCATCTCTGGATGCGATCGGGACTTACTTTCTGGATGCACCTCGTACTTGCAAACAGATAAATTAACCGCACTATACAGCTAATGTAGCCATAGTCTTAGATGGAACACAAACATAAACACGTGGAGAGCACATGATACAGTCAACACGTTATTAGATTTATTCCCCTTCCCTATACTGCCCATATAAAAGTTTCCAAACACTCGCTTTGCTAATATGAAGACAAACTTATGTACATAGGAATTACTTTAACAAACCATAACTCAAAGGCATAGAAAATAATATGAAGGATAGCATGTGGAAACACTTCAGAAATCACAACCAACAGGCGGCGCCATTTTTGTACAACTTGGATGCCAGTGTCAGGTCTGTTATCCAGAGGGTCCTGGCCCCATCCATCAGTGAAAAATATTGGAGAGCAAGAGGATTAATGACTTCATTGTCAGAAATCCAGCATTAGCTAACATCTTTGACTCCTCTTCATCATTTCCAAGATCTTGCTCAGAAGCCTTGCAATTGTTTCCATCTTAATCCTACTCATAATTACCAAATATAGTAAATAGAATTTTAAACATTTATGTCCCATATTTATCAGCAATTAACACATTTTATATACGTAGCTTGAATACTTACTGCTCTTCCTCCACTTATTACAGAGCCTCCACTACAGTTACTAAATCTAAATACTTCTAAAGTAAGAACAAAATTAGAAACTAAAAGCTTCGCTTATCTTAGTAATATTGCAAGTTCTTTGGTGCTGCACTGACAATGTTTCGAGTTGACTTGAACTCATTCTCAAAGCTATAAAAATTCGTTAACATAGCTACTGATGCTCATTTTAATTACCAATCTCTAAAAACAAAAATCTATAAATACAATCTATAGAAGGTATTTCAAAATTCATAACACGGTTCCTGTTTTTTAAAATAAATGTTCTTTTCCCAAACCATTAAATCTATAGGTGCACTTAATTGTTTTAATAATTTAGATTCTGGATTAATTTCATGATTAAATGACCAATACTGATCTGCCACAGCTGATTTATCAGTTTGTTTATATTTAATATTTCTAAAATGTTCTTTTATTCTGGTTTCTAAACAACGTCTAGTTTTACCAATATAAACCTTATCACAATCCAAACAGATAAATTCATAAATGCCAGATTTTTTATAATTTGAATTTTAGTTTTTTTAGAACAATTTAGTAAATTTTGTATATTAAATTTATTTTGGGGGACCAAATTTATTCCATATTCTTTAAAAAATTTTGTAAATTTTTTATTGGCCCATGGATGGTAAGTAAACTTTTTAAAAATACAATTATATTTTATTTTTTTAGGGTAGAAACCTCTTGAACAGCCTTTTGATACTTAAATTTGTCTATCTTTTTATGTATAAAATCTGTATTAAAACCATTAATTATTGCAGTGTTAATAATGTGTTTATATTATGTATTAAACTCTTCTTTATTAAGGGGTATATTTATTAACCTATAAATTAATCTATTGAAAACAGCAAGTTTATGTGCAAAAGGATTAAAACTTTTTTTTATGTAATTATCAGTGTGAGTAGATTTTCTATAAATACCAAAATTCAATTTATTGTTATGTCTTTTAATTTTTAAGTCTAGGAACAGAAGGCATCCATTATTTTCATTTTACAAAGTGAATTGTATGGCTTTATCTTGTAAATTTCAAAGTTTTAAAGCATTGGTGCTGTTTTTATAATTATTGTCGGTTATGGTGATGAGCTTTTGACTCTTTCGTTATCTCGGGTCGTGGTACTGGATGGAATAAACATACACTCGGGGTTAACTTTAGTAAAATATTTTATTCGCACCTTCTTGTTCACAGTATTTAAATAGTATCACAGTAGTAAGCCTTTTATTTCAGTGGATCAACTTCCCTAGCATCGCCGAGATTTAATGTCTGAAAATTTAGCGATATTTCGCTAAATGTGTTTTCTATCACTTTACACTTCGTCTATTTTACGTCCTTTCATTTAATTGCACACTTCGTATTAACTAACTTATTAAAGTTACCTAATGTTTCACTTATTTTACTCAAATTAACGGTCTTTAAACACTTAGTAAATTTACTTTCACTATTTTATGACGCACACACATAAAAATGCGTCCATCTATACCAAAGACACGGACGCTATTATCCAATTCTTTGGTTGCGAGTCTAGGATTCCGACTGCCATGTGTACATCCGCGTATGTGTTCATCAAATAGTTCCTGCATTGTTAGGGAAGCGATCTTTAGCTATTCTCCCTTCGCTTTTAATATTGAACACATATAATTCTTTTATTTATACATATATATTAAAATTAAATATGGAGATATTTATGACGTCTTTAAACAAACTTAATTGTTTGTAACAATGAACATTAGTAACACGTTTTCGTCATTTAGCCAACTCATACCAACACCAAAAACAAATTACACTCTTAACAAATATTCACATAAACGATTTTCTTTTGGGGTCTTACAATATCCTGTCTCAGCAACATTTATCTGTTTTTTAGGGACAACAGCAAACATGTCATCCACATCTCTATGCCATATTTTAAAAATTGTTCCTGGTTACAGTTGCCATTTTAATTATGATGGATAATAATTTAGAATTTAATAGTTATTTAATTTAAATTTATATGGAACTGAACATGAAATTAAATCATATTTAAAATTACAAGAGAAGGAAAGACATATTCTTGCACACATTAGGTTTTTGAATATTTGTTTAAAAAGAAAACTAACTCCTGTTTTTGTTGGAAGAACTGTTAAATTGGATAATAATAGTATTCACCAGAAGGCAGCAGAAAAGAAAGTTATTGTAGTTGAAAGAAGTTTACATTTTAAAAAATTAAATAATATTGAACTTAGGTTATATAACTTACATTTAAAATTAATATGTATTTTAGGTAACTTAATTTGGATTAATTTGGAATCTCAATTGTTTGAGAATCTAAATTTTAGAATGAAAAGAAAAACTAAGAGGTTAAAAAACAAGTTAAATAGATTATGCCAAAAGCAACAGAAATTGAATATAAATAAACCAAATAATCAAACAAATAATGTAATTAATTTATCAAATTGTAACTTTAACAAGAAAGAAAGAAATTTTCTAAATAAAGGTAAGAAAACTTGTGTAAGTTTTTCAAAAAACACAGATGATTTTGCTGCAGATATTGAAATTGCCAGTCACGATTTAAGTCAAGATTTAAATCTCTGATTAAAATGAAATGCACTAAAATTTTGAAAGATATAAATAAAAATCATCCTAAAGTAATCATAATAAACAGATTATTAAATCACTGAATGAAAAGGACATAATTTATACTAAAGCTGACAAAGGCAATAAAAGTGTAATTTTAGATCAATCTGATCATATTAATAGAGTAGAACTACTTCTTGAAAGCGAAGGTTACTTAAAAATTGATAATGATCCTTTAAAATCATGCATTTCAACTTTTAATAAAATTCTCAACGAAGTGAAAATGATACATAACAAAGAAAAAAGTATTTTAAAAGTTAATAATCCAGTTTTACCTAGCATGTATGCACTTCCTAAAATTCACAAACCAGGAAATAAAATCAGACCAATTATAAATTGTATAAATTCACCTACGTATAATTTAGCAAAATGGTTAAATAAAAAATTTAGTATCTTTGATCAATTTCAAAGTTGTTTTCTAGTGCCTTGCATCTGGCAATGAAGCCAGAAAAGATAAGCAATATAGTATTGTCCGATAAACTAGTTTCTTTTGATGTAACTGCTTTATTTCCTAGTATTCCTAGGAAAAAGCTTTTGATTTTTTAAAAAAATTGTTAAATTCTTTAGAATTAAACGAATTAATAGATTTAAGAGGTAGAACTGGAACTTAAAAATTCAATGACACAACTGGGATTTGAACCACAGACCTTCCGCTTACTGGGCGGCTGCTCTAACCACTGAGCTATTGTGACAAACTGCCAGAATGGCATTAAATTCTCAATCCAGTTCGTATTTCTCCTGGAAAACCACAAAGGCAGTCTCACATCAGAGACAAATTACCCCAATGGTGACTTACTATTGTAAGTACTTTATGTCCCAGGATTAAATAACCTTCAGATGGTAATTATTACTTATTTATGCCAACAAACTTATTGTTGGTGTTTTTAAACACACAAGCCGTGTGTGGGCAAAGTTTAAGAGGTAGAACTGGAACTTAAAAATTCAATGCCACAACTGGGATTTGAACCACAGACCTTCCGCTTACTGGGCGGCTGCTCTAACCACTGAGCTATTGTGACAAACTGCCAGAATGGCATTAAATTCTCAATCCAGTTCGTATTTCTCCTGGAAAACCACAAAGGCAGTCTCACATCAGAGACAAATTACCCCAATGGTGACTTACTATTGTAAGTACTTTATGTCCCAGGATTAAATAACCTTCAGATGGTAATTATTACTTATTTATGCCAACAAACTTATTGTTGGTGTTTTTAAACACACAAGCCGTGTGTGGGCAAAGTTTAAGAGGTAGAACTGGAACTTAAAAATTCAATGCCACAACTCGGATTTGAATCACAGACCTTCCGCTGTGGTTTTAAAAACACCAATAGTAAGTTTGTTGGTATAAATAAATAAGAAATACATGATTTTGTAAAACTTACAAATCTTTGTTTCGATAAAAATTTCTTTAGTTTTAATGGTAATTTTTTTCAACAAACTTCTGGCTTGGCAATGGGTAGTCCACTTTTGCCATTTCTTGCTAAACTTTTCATGAGCTTTTTTGAAACTCAAATTATAAAATCATTTCCTCTAATTTTTAAAATATGGTATAGATATGTGGATGACATTTTTGCTGTTGTCCCTAAAAAACAGATAAATGATGCTTTAAAACTTTGAAATTTACAAGATAAAGCCATACAATTCACTTTGGAAAATGAACATAATGGATGCCTTTCATTCCTAGACTTAAAAATTAAAAGACAACAATAAATTGAATTTTGGTATTTATAGAAAATCTACTCACACTGATAATTACATAAAAAAAAGTTTTAATCCTTTTGCACATAAACTTGCTGTTTTCAATAGATTAATTTATAGGTTAATAAATATACCCCTTAATAAAGAAGAGTTTAATACATAATATAAACACATTATTAACACTGCAATAATTAATGGTTTTAATACAGATTTTATACATAAAAAGATAGACAAATTTAAGTATCAAAAGGCTGTTCAAGAGGTTTCTACCCTAAAAAAATAAAATATAATTGTATTTTTAAAAAGTTTACTTACCATCCATGGGCCAATAAAAAATTTACAAAATTTTTTAAAGAATATGGAATAAATTTGGTCCCCCAAAATAAATTTAATATACAAAATTTACTAAATTGTTCTAAAAAAACTAAAATTCAAATTATAAAAAATCTGGCATTTATGAATTTATCTGTTTGGATTGTGATAAGGTTTATATTGGTAAAACTAGACGTTGTTTAGAAACCAGAATAAAAGAACATTTTAGAAATATTAAATATAAACAAACTGATAAATCAGCTGTGGCAGATCAGTATTGGTCATTTAATCATGAAATTAATCCAGAAGTTAAATTATCAAAACAATTAAGTGGACCTATAGATTAATGGTTTGGGAAGAAACATTTATTTTAAAAAACAGGAACCATGTTATGAATTTTGAAATACCTTCTATAAATTGTATTTATAGATTTTTGTTTTCAGAGATTGGTAATTAAAATGTACATCAGTAGCTATGGTTTTTGTTTTCAGAGATTAGTGATTAAAATGAGCATCAGTAGCTATGGTAATGAATTTTTATAGCTTTGAGAATGAGTTCAAGTCAACTCGAAACATTGTCAGTGCAGCACCAACGAACTTGCAGTATTACTAAGATAAGTGAAGCTTTTAGTTTCTAATTTTGTTCTTACTTTAGATTCTTGTTGCTTCACTGTTAATAGCTTCATTATTTCCTTAATTATCTAAATACTTCTATGTTGCAACTAAATCTTGTATTGAGACTCCAAGCACTAGTATGCTCTTCACTGTTGCTATGTCACTACTCTCATTCCTTTCTAGATCCTTCTCAGTTGTTGGTAAACAAACATTTGACGGAACTGTGTGTTTAAAGCCATTTTATTATAGCCATTACTGCCTTTAACTTTGATGTAAAATGGAAGTGAATAAATAGATATTTATAGAATAATAGATTCTAAGCAATTAGTTTCAACTTTAATAAACCTGAAATGGAACCCTTGTTTTTAAGTAAATAACTGATGCTCACCTGTGCCTGACTGAGTTCTTGCTGGAGCTGTATTGCCTGTTTCTCTAAGAAATTTATTCGCTTTGTAGAAGCACCAGATGACTGAAGTAACTCTTTGTTCTGCTTTTCCAAACTATCACGCTCTAATTCTAACTTCATGTACTGAGACTGAAACATAAAATCATAATTATAATTTATTTATGCCAACAAACTTACTGTTGGTGTTTTTAAACACACAAGCCGTGTGTGGGCAATGTTTGAGAGGCAGAACTGGAGACTGCCTTTGTGGTTTACCAGGAGAAATACAAACTGGTTTGAGAATTCAATGCTATTCTGGCAGACTGTCACAGTAGCTCAATGGTTAGAGCAGTCGCCTGGTAAGTGGAAGGTCTGTGGTTCAAGTCCCAGCTGTGGCATTGAATTTTTAAGTTCCAGTTCTAACTCTCAATCATAAAAGCATAATTTTATTCATATCTTTTATATTCAGCAGCACATAAAGATATATAGTTAATATAATAAATATTCGTAAAAAAATTAAGTAAAAATTCAAACTATTGACAGTTAAGCAACAGAATCTAAATTAAGAACAAATTAGAAACTAAAAGCTCTACGCATCTTATTAGTATTGCAATATTAATTGCAATCTAATTTGTTCTTAATTCAGATTCATAAAAAAACTTCATCTGTCTTGTGTTATAAATATAATTATACTGCAAAGCATTTATAATTATAACACAAGAGAAGTGAAATTTTGCTACAAATATTTATTATATTTGTATTGCCCCACTATCAATAACTTCAATTTTTTCATTTTATTTGATATACAGAATGGAAGAGAAATAATCTGCCAGACTGAAGGAGATGAGAGTGGATGTATATAAACAAAAAATTCTAATACATTTAAAGCTAAGAGTATGTAGCAATGTCATGCCACTTGTTGATCGCATAATTTATTTCTACCAGTAGGACAATGAACTATTCTAACGTTCCATAAAAACCATTTAAAGTAATGTTGGCCATGAATTTAATTCAGATGTTTTGTTACAGGGCAGAGACCCAGAAAATTCCATGAAAATATGAGGTTATTGTTGACTGCAGTGTATGCAAACTTACTTTGAATTCTACATTTCCACATAATTACAAGATTTTATTTGGTATGTTTTAATGCCAAAATTGTTTCCTGTTCAATTTGAGAGGCTTACGACATGATAAGTTAACAAACGCATGTTTTAATTAAGTGTGGTTGGTCTGTCCCTCACTTTATGTCCCACAAACATTTTTTCTTAATGGGTTAATGTCATGATTTTCTTTCCAAAAATGGGTGGACCTGCTGATTTTTCTAATTGTTTGTTTTATACATCTGAAATGTTCTTTTGTTCTCGTTTCAAAATTCCTCTTTGTTTTTCCTAATACACCTGGTTGCAGTTATTGCATTTTATTTGGTAGATTCCAGAGCTTTTATTTGCTGCAATGTTTTCTTTAGTGTTTGAGCCAAGTAAATTTTTAACACTATATCTGTTGATCTGAGCCCTTCTGATGACGGGAGCATGTTAGGCTCTTGAAACTGGTCAGGACAGTGCATGTGAATGATGAGTGTTTCAATACTGGCTCAATTTTACAACAATTTAGGAAGTGGTGTTTTTTGGTTTAATATGTGTTGTGTTATAAGGAAGAATTTCACCATGTGCGACAAGCATTACTGCTAGAATTCGTTTCTTGGGGAATTCCCTTTTATTTTAAAATCTGATAAGGGAGGAAAATATGCATTCTCTTCACTTCATTGCAAGCATGGGAAGATGTTATGGTTAAGAAGTGGAAAGAAGGGATGAGGTGAAAGAGTAAGAAGGTTGGTACACTGGTGTTCCTATCATTTTGACATAGATCTCTGATAAATTTTAATGCCTTATCCATCCAAAAGAATGGAGAGATTTGATTAGAATACTACATGTTGTTGTTTTCTAGTGCCTTGCATCTGGCAATTAAGCCATTAGCATTCGTGCTTTCCAATACTTTTGAACTGTAGTTTCTTCCTCTTAATGCTTCACAGGTCTTCAAGTGGTCTTCGTTCATTTCTGCTGGATCGTTACACAGGACACATATTGGTGAAGCTGAGGTATCTATTCTGTAGAGATGACTTGCTAAGCAGTCGTGATTTGTCAGTAGTCGGAAGGCTGCAACCGCTGTTTTCCTTGGTCTCTGGGGGATTATATCTGGGTTGGAAAGTAGTGTAATCCATTTTTTATCTTTGGCATTTGTTTCTTATTTCTTGTAGGTATGAATGAGAAAACTTTTTAATGATCAAGCGTTTTATTGAGGAATATGAGAAATTGAATTTAGACTTTTGTTTTATTGTTGTGCCTTTCTTTGCAAGTGAGTCTGCAGCTTCATTCCCCATGACTCCACAGTGTGCTGGAATCCATTGGAGATGAACAGTCTTATTAACTTTTTGGAGTTGTGTTAACATTTTGTAGCATTCTCTAATTTTTGTTGACTTCTTTGTAGTATTTGAGCATATTCCCTGAATTGCAGCTTTAGAATCTGAAAGAATTACTGCCTTGTTAAATTTATTTAAGGGAAGATTTAATAATTGTCGGAGAGCAATGTGTATAGCCTCTATTTCTCCATCATAATTTGTTGTGTCTCTGCCAACAGAATGATAAAAGGAAAAATGTGAACACGTAACTCCAGCTCCAGTAAGGTTTTCCATGGAGGATCCATCAGTATATATCTGCAGCCATTCTTCTGTGGGATATCTAGTATTGATTGTTTCCAGTGCTAGAAGTTTTTGTATTTCTTTTGGTGTGTCTGATTTATTTATTTCCTCTATTAATTCCAAATTGAAGGTAGGTTGCAATAATTCCAATGGATTTTCTCTTATAAGTAGATTTTCTCTGGTGTCAGGAATGTTCAATTTGGATTTAATCTGTGTTACCTTTTCTAGGAAACTACTATGAGTTTTAAGGATTGAAGCGGGGAGGTTCTCTTCTGCCCATTTAGAGTTTGGCAGTCGTAACATTTTCTCATGTTGGAGCAATGCTTGTTCTTCTATTTTTGTTGCTATTGATGGGGTCCGTGTTAAGGCAAGCATGGCATCAATAGGTGTGGATTTAACTGCTCCAGTGATTAGGCGAAGAGCCTGATTTTGTATTTGTTCAAGTTTATTGATGTTAGCATTTGCTGCTGTTATTAAAGCTTCAGAACAGTACAAGAGGTTTGGTTTAACATACATTTTGTATGTTGTGTTAAGGACTCTCCTTGAGTAGCCCCATTTAGCACCAGCTAACCTTTTCAGGATTTGCAGTTTCTTTTCAACCTTTTCTGAGATGTTTGTTATATGTTTTTTCCAACTTAGCTTTCTGTCGAAAGTGATGCCTAAGTATTTGGCATCATCAACTGCTTTGAGTGGTTTACCATTATAATTTATGTTAATATTAACTGGTTTGTATTTTAGTGTAAATAATTCATAATTTGTTTTTTCCACATTGATAGTCATGAGGTTTTTGGAGCTCCATTCATGTACTTTGTTTAGGGCTGTTTCTATTCTGTCCTTAATTAATTCAGGTTTTTTTGGAGAGCCTGTAGTCCAAATGACATCGTCAGCAAATAAAATAATTTTGGTTTCTGAAGTTTTTATTATTGATGGAAGGTCATTTATATATATATATATATATATATATATATATATATGTTAAAGAGTGTTGTGCTCAGAACCGCACTTTGTGGATGTCCTCGGTGTGTTTGTTTATATTTGGAAATGTATGTATTATATTTTGTGGCACAAAATCTTTGTGAAATAAACTGAGTTATCCATTTAAGCATATTACTTTTCACACCTATTGATTGCAACTTCTCATTTAATTTGTTTCTCCAGACTGAGTCATATGCTGATTTAAAATCAATGAATATTGCCAAGGTATCCTCCTTTCTATTGAAAGCTTCCTTGATGTCTTGGCTTACTAGGAATACATTTTCACTTGTACTATGATTCTGTCTGAAGCCGGTCTGTGAACTATTAAGTTGTAATATCCTAGGAACCAGTTAAGTCTAGATGCCACCATTCTTTCCATCACTTTTGCAATAACACTGGTCAAAGATGTTGGCCTGAAACTATTAATATTGCTTGAGGGTTTGTTTTTCTTTAAAATCGGGATGATAATGGCTTTTTTCCAGTCGGAAGGCACAGTCATTCTCCAACACGTGTTATACAGTTTAAGTAGGATTTCTGTTCCTTTCCTGCCAAGGTGTTTAATATACTCTGGGTGGATCTTGTCAGGTCCTGGAGAGTTTTTATTCTGTAATTGTTCTATTGCTAAATCTAGTTCTGTTTCGTTAAAATCCTGAATAAAAATATCATTTCATATATCTTTTGGCTTATTAGTTTCTCTGATAGTTTTTTGGATAGCTTTATCTTGTTTTTTATACACTTGAGGTATTCTTTGTGACTGAGCATAAAACTTGTTAAGGGATTCTGCTATTTCCCTATCTGTAGTTAAGCTTTTGTTATTATGTTTTAACCCTTTCAGTCCTATCATAGCCAAATGGCAACATGATATTAAACATGGTCTAATGTAGACAGTTCCCATCTCAGAACATTCTCCTGCAGTTGTAATTTGGCTACGATGCATTTAGTTGATGAATACACCTGCAGATGGCAGTAGCAATCAGTAAACATGATGTCATCTCTTGTGATTTACATAGTTGCTCATGCAAAACCATAGATAGTGGAACAGGTACTACGTGTAACGCCTTTAGTGTGAATTTAATTGCATCTGCAACTCTAAGTAGTGGCTTTTATCATAATATAAGCTCTAAAGTTAGGTCCTATTGATATAATAAGCTGCTAATCATCTATAAACTAGTGGGGTTTAAAATAGGTTGTTGCCAATTGGCTACAACAGGAGCTTCCCTGCGAAGTGCTGAGCTACATAACCTAACATTTAGCCATATGAGAAGCATGTTTCTGCTGAGTTTTATTTTATTTCTAGGATTATCTAATATAACACAATGAATAAATCCCTTTCTGATGAAGAGATGGAGTTGATTTTACTACCTGATGGGGAACTATCGGAATTTAGCAGATTTTCTTCACATAATGAAGATGAACCTGAAAGCCATCCCAGCAATCAGGGAACTAAAATGTCAAGTAATTTGGAAATTCATAAGAAAGGGGAAGAGTTCATCACTGAGAAAGAACTTATGGTCTTGTATCTGTAGAAAAAGAAACAGGAAGGAAGCGAGGAAGGCCAAGTGTTCATGAAACTGCTGCAGAAAAGAAGAAACACGCAGTTACTGTAAGGCCTGTTGATGATGTCTGCTATGATGCTACAGGTCATTGGCCAATTCCATCAAAAAAAAAGGGGAAGATGCAAGAATTTTTCAAGTGGATTCTCCAGTACAGCTTGCTCAAAATGTGACACTATGTTATGGTTGACCAAAGACAAAAACTGTTTCTATATTTGGCATCACAAGTAATATGGTAGCCAAAATCCAGTAATACTGTGAACTAGTTTTCCAAATAGTGTCAATTTTTTAGTTTCTAAATAGCAGGTACCGTAAAATATGTTTATATTATGCTAAAACTATGTTTTAATATGAAAAAGTTTAATAAAATATTTTCCTCTAAATGCACAAATGTTGTCATCATTGCCCAATGTTGCCATTTGGCAACAACCCTTAAAAAATTAATCTATGAGGGAAAATCAATAAAATCTAGTTATCACACTTCCTTTATGCATTATCTAATAGGTTTCATTCTAATTGGATTTTTTTTTATCATTAATAATAATTCAGGATTGAAAGGGTTGGTTCAGTTGTATTTTTTGATAATTTTGTTTTATTCAGGAATTTGTATATTTTATTTCCATCTTTCCTATAGTCCATATGTTCTACAAAATTTGTGAAACTGGCCCTCTTTGCTGCAATTAATTCTTTCTTAAAAATGGCTGCTTTTCTTCTCCAGTTTTGTACATCTTCTGGACACTTGGTTCTTTCGGCTTTGACTCTTGCTATATTTCTTTCGTGTTTTAACTTAGATAAAGATGGAGACCAAAAGTAGCTATATTTCTTTAACTTTCCTTTGGGGATACGTGTTTTGGCTGCTGTCAATAATATTTCACAAATTTTTTTATTCATTTCATCTGTTGACTTGAACTCTGATTCTAACAGTATATTACACTTCCCTTCTATCTCATTTTGGAAACTGGACCAATCTGCTTTTTTAAAATTCCAAGAAGTTTTAATTTTTGGTTTGTTACTTTTATTAGACCTCTTATGGAGTTTATGGTGATTCTGTGGCCTGAACCTGGGTCTTCTATTATTTCTCTTTTTGTATTGTCAATTATGTCAGATGACACCATCAGAAGATCAGGATTTGTACCCGAACCATTATAATGAAGGTAAGTGGGTGGATCATTTGGATTAAATATTAATTCCATTGTTGATGAGTTTAATAGGTCTTCTATGACTCTTCCTGCTGAATTTATATCTCTGTAGCCCCACCTAGGGGAGTGTGCATTAAAATCACCCATTAAAATACTTTTGGGTTCTATGGGAATAGAATTTAGATCTAGTGTATTGTCTGGAGGATTGTAGATACTGTAAATTCTATAGTGGCAGTTACTTTTCCATACTTCAATTTTAACTATTTCTGATTTATCTAGTTCTTCCATTGTTTTTTGGATTTGAATAGTAGCTTTCGTATTCCTTTTAATTCCTGTAAGAATACCACTTGCTATTTGATGAGCTTTTGGAAGTATATGTGTAGTATACTGATCCATTTCAAAGTATATTTCCTGTTCTTCTGATATATTGGCTTCTTGTACTGTGAAGACATCTATATCTTGGTCTTTTAATATTTTCATTAGCTCTTGTTTTTTAGGCTGGGACATGCTTCCTGCATTCCATTGTAGAATTCTTAAAGTATTGGAATTGTTGTGATGAAATTTGCCTAAAGATGTCCCCACTCGGAGATCCGATGATGGATCAGAAGAAACAATTTTCTCTTTAAAGCACATCCACTGCATGTGCACACATTATGGACTCATGACAGGCCTTGCAAACCCTAGAAGGAAGTGACATATATATATGGTAATATAAAATTGACTCCAGCACTAAAAATGCCAGAGTTATGGTGGTTGGTTTAATGGAAATCAAATCCAGGATCTCCTGAATAAGAGCTTCAAGTGATAATACCTGAGCTGTCCCACTCAATGGGTATGATACATGGACAAGATTAGCTCTTACTGTTGGTCAGGTGTAATGTTTAAATGTCAAAAATAGCATCAATTGATAGAATGAGGTTACTCCTGGGGATCATAGAGCAATATGGAGAGCATTAGAGACGATGACACATTTCTGGTGGTGCCATGGGATTCTGCTGTTCTGAATCTTGGGGCAGGGCAGTTGGAAAGATACATAGAGATTAATAGATATGGTAGAGTTCTTGCCCAGCATAAACACCAGAATTGCTATCGACTGATAACCATAGTCTTCTGGAAATTTGCTTTACCCTGCTGCCAGAACACTCTAAAATGTTCTATAAAAATTTCCAGTGGCTATATAAGCCATTATGTTCATGAATGAGTCAGTCAAAGAGTACATTTGTGGTGCCTCAGGGGTCTCTGTCTAGGGGATATGTGAATAGCGACCACAAGGTACCCAAGCTGAGCAGAACATTACTTCCACTTACTGGTGTTTTGCTCCTCACTGTAACTTTTCTATCTGACCTTACTTTGGTCATACCTTGTTCTCTTCCGACCCCGATGCTATTAGGGTTCCCGAGGGCTAGGGAGTCTTTATTTTTCCAACCTCTCCATTTCTCTAATTTCTCTATAAAATCTTAACCCCAACATGCTGACCTGTCATGGCATGTAATACGTCCTCTGATTGGTAATCAGAGGATATGGTCGGTGAATTTATTTTGATAATCCTCCTGGTCAGGTCGGTGAGACCCGTAAACCAACAACAGGTGTGGTCCTCCAGACATTCTGGGGGTTGTGAGAGAGTGATGTGAGCGCCAAAACAGAAAAATATGGTGCTCTCTAAAAAACGGTTACTATTACTGCTATTGCTCTCTTCAATATCATTGTGAAAAATATTGGAGAGCAAGAGGATTAATGACCTCATTGTCAGAAATCCAGCATTAGCTAACAACAACAACAACATTTTTTCTTACTTTAGACATCAACTGCAGTATTGCATCCTTTAGGAAATCACAAATGTGATGGAAAAATAAATACTAACTTTAAATACACTCTAAGCTGCCAGAAAGACATAAATTCACTTCAAATGAAATGCATACGAGATATGTCCAAATCTACTTACTGCACATGCACCCAGTTGGTAGCAATATTGCTGCCAACATTGCTCCTACTTGATGATGCCCAAGTGTTTGTTGCTAACATTAAGAACATCAATACACTGTAGTTAAATAAATGGTGAAAGTTACCTGCAAATCCATACAGAACCTGCGTGTTCTTAATAAGCCTTCTCGTATAGGAGCTGCATGCATTGTTCATCGTGAAACAATGATTGTTAATGAATCAAACACAACTTATACTTATGAAGCTTATTTACCAAATAGCAGAGGCCAAACAGGACATTCATTTTCACAATAAATAGTAAAGCTAGTTTGCGTCCAACACTGGCACTTGAAGTGAACACAAGGTACAGTTTTAATATCATCTGCCAGACATATGTGCTGCAACTATTACAGCATTTCAAAGGTTATGTTACTCATATGTGAAACATCTCTTACGTTATTAATACTGTTATTCTGTTGAGACAGAATATTGACCAATAGAAAATCGTTCATATAAATGTTTTTTTATAAGTGCATAAATTTCTAGTTCTTGTTTGGGTGTATCAGGGACTTATTTTTCAATATTTAGGATAGCCAATGTTTTCTTGTCAATAGATAGTCTGTTGTGTTCAACCAATAAAAACTATTTGCGCGGATGAATACAAAAAATGGCGGTGTGTCGTACCAAAGCGACGCCAAGAACTAGATTCATTATAGTCTGTATGCTCAAGATGATAAGACTTTAATATCATCTGCCAGACATATGTGCTGCAACTATTACAGCATTTCAAAGGTTATGTTACTCATATGTGAAACATCTCTTACGTTATTAATACTGTTATTCTGTTGAGACAGAATATTGACCAATAGAAAATCGTTCATATAAATGTTTTTTTATAAGTGTATAAATTTCTAGTTCTTGTTTGGGTGTATCAGGGACTTATTTTTCAATATTTAGGATAGCCAATGTTTTCTTGTCAATAGATAGTCTGTTGTGTTCAACCAATAAAAACTATTTGCGCGGATGAATACAAAAAATGGCGGTGTGTCGTACCAAAGCGACGCCAAGAACTAGATTCATTAGCGTCTGTATGCTCAAGATGATAAGACGTGTGTTTGGTAGTGTGTGAACATGGAACTCTCACCAAACTTTCATCCAGTGTAGATTCTACCAAATCATTCAAATTGTGAAACTTTTGATTAATTAATATGGTGCTGAGAGTGTAAAATAACGAAGTGTTAATGAATAAATATCTTGTGATAAAAGAACATTGATTTATGCATTCCATTCTGTAACCACGACCCTGTAAATAGGAATCGCGTCTGCTATCACAGTATTTCATCTTTCAGTAAGAACATTATTCCTGCTGCTATGTAATAATCTTTATAAAAACAGCACCAAAATGGCTTACCCAACGTGGAACTCGAATTTAGAATGGAATGCAAAATTACGAAAATTGAAATTACAATAAACACCAACTGATGCCATCCCATCGCACAGGAAAAAGACGCCATTAGACCATCGTTTGATATCGCCATCAGAACATCGATACACGGAGAATCAACGTGGGAAAAACACCGGAGATCATCTAGCGAAACCAACTGCCCAGGAGACGTAAATAACTGGATGAAGAACCAACGGAAAAGGAAGTAGGATCAAAATTTTTTGTTTTCACATACATTTTATTTCCATTTTTTATATTACTGAGAAGCGGCAAAGTAGTGGGACTTTTAACCTTAAATGAATTGAATAAAGAAATTAAAATGTCGCGAAAAGAGATAGAAACAGAAGTGGGGGAAGGGGCAGAGAGGCCTAGTTATCAGGTAGAATTAGAAAGTGAGGAACAGCTAGCAATAAGCAAAGACCAAAGGTTATTAATGATCATGTTTGAAAGACTAGAACAGTAAATGGAACAAAACAAGGTAGAATTAGGTCAGAAAATGGAACAAAATAATGCAGAATTAAAACAGGACATGGAACAAAGTTTAGGTCAGAGTATAGGTCAGAAACTGGAGGAAGTGAGAAAGAACTTAGAACAGAAAATAGAATTAGGAAGACAGGAGTGTAAAGAAAATATGAAAGTAATGGAAACTAATTTAAAATTAGTACATCAAAACTTAAATGAAACAAAGGAAGCCTTAGAAGCTAGGATAGAAATCGTGGGAGATAGGATGGGAAAAATAGAATCAGAAATGAGAGAGAATAAGATTATTAGAAGGAGAAATTGCTAGGTGTAGAGAGGAAATAACAGAATGTAATACAAGTGTAGACTGTAAGATTACAAATGTAAAAGCAGAAATAACTGAGGAATTAAGGAAAGAGATTGAGGTAGTAAGGAAAGACATTATTAATGAAACTGTAGAACAAATTGTAATTCCTAAAATTAAGACAATGAATGATGTGATGCATTCACAACAGGATGCTATAAATGATATGAAACAAAGCCACTTAGAAATAAAGAATGATTTAAAATCAATTTGTGAAGAAATGAAAAAAGGGAAAGAAAGTTTGGCTAATGTAAATGATGTTGTGAATGCATTACAAAGGCAAGATGATTTAGATGTAAGTAATGTACAAGATGAGAGTTATTTGAATAATGTACAAAATGTTGACTCACCATACAGAGAAAGAGGTTCACAACCAAACAATGACACAACACACAACACATGTTACACCAACAGCATATTACATGAAATCACACCACCTACATTTGACGAGGAGAAGGGAGACGATCCAAAACTCTTTGTTAAAGAGATGGAAGAATATTTTAAAGTGAAAAGGATACCAAACGAGCTTAGGATGATGATAGTTAAGAAAACACTAGCTGGTCATGAATCGTATAGCTCATTCAGAAATTTATTCCTATCAAGGTATTGGGGCCCAGCTAAGCAAAACCAAACTAGGGTAGAGCTAGCGACAGGTAGATATGATCCAACCAAAGGGTTATCGCTAGTCGATTATTTTATGAAAGTAGCCAACAAAGGAAAGCTATTAGACCCCAACTTGTCGGAAGCAGAACTAATTACCAGCATAACAAGACATTTCCCAGACACAGTGAGAACAGGGTTAATTGTTGCGGGGCCAGTAGATTTTGCAGATATGATACAATTGCTGACAGCCTTCGAAACACAAAATGGTCGGCCTAATGAGCATAGACATAGGAACGGTCACCCAAACTCACCCATCTTAAACTGGAGCACGGCTACGAACAACCAGAGTGAGGGAGAACATAGAAATACTAGGAGTACCCATGAAAGGGGGAGAGGGGCACACCATTTCCCACAACCACATAATCATGGCGAGAGGATGGAGAACACAAGACAGCGGTACCACGACACAATACCGAATGGTGAATCGAGATACAGAACATATACATATGATCGTGGAAGACCAGGAGACCGTACCCATCAGGTGAATCACATACGATTCTGTAGGGAATACTTCGACAACCAAAGACCGTCATACAACAGAGGTTCACGCCAAAGGGGCAGAAACCAATGGAACACCGACAACGTAAGACAACAGGAACAGAATGAAAATGTGCCGGATAGGACCGATGTTGCACAGAATACAGAAACAACAACCACCACCAACACTCAGGGAAATCACAACAACTAAGTTCGTCCCAACTGAATGAACGACAAACAACAAAATCTCAGCAACTTACAATTGACATCGATACCATGATGGCTACACGAAGAGAGAGATGGAACCACTGGTCATAACAAAACAGCTGGGTGACCACACGTATGAGCTACAGAATACAAATGGCAAGTTGGTAGGAAGATACCATAAAAATAAATTAAAGCCATACAAAGAAAGGACCAAATAGTCTTTGCCAACAAATGTGTAAGGCAGGAGTAGTAGAGATGAAGGAAGATAACAATTTTTAATGGGTTACTTATAGAAAATTATGTTCAGATTAGGAATTACAACAAGGAAGAAAACCAACACAGTCATTGGCTATATCGACCACGAAGAGCATTGTCAACAAAGACCGACGAGGACACTGATTGTCATTAAAGAAATTAATCATAGCAACGGAAGATAGTATGTTTTTGACATAAGGATGTCAGGAACAAAAATAAAAAGGAATCAATTATGATGACAAAGATATAATATTTCGACACAAAGATGTCGAGGGTAAATTGAGAAGAAAAATAATACAATTACAGAATAATTATAAGTATAGAAGTTTTCTCTTATAGAAATAAGAGACAAAGAAGTGACAATTAGTGAAGTGAGGAAAACCATAATCAGAAAAACAATGCCCATGAATTAAGATGAATATAGCCAATGCTAAGCTCGAAGAAATGTTGAACCAAACAACAATGAATAATAACCCAATTAAGAAAAATAGTACCATTAGTAACATCAGAGTTTAAGAACCGACTCAACAACCTGCCTATACATAATAAACTTACAAGACAAAGAAGGCAAAGAACTGAATAAAATATTGCCATAAACATGATCATAATCATTAGCTCAAAATTTGTATCCTGTTTTTCTCTCCTCATAGCAATGAATACAAATCAAAAAAACCACATAATAAACCATGATACACTTAAATTATATTTGTGTCAATGTCAAATGTACAATAACTGAGTATGAGTCGTATAAGAACTGAATATGTGTTGTACCATAACTGAATATGTATTGTAGGATAACTAGATATATTGTGTAATAACTGAATATGTATTGTATGATAACTGGATATATTGTGTAATAACTGAATATGTTGAGTAATAACTAAATGTGTTATGCAAAAAACTGAATGTGTATCGTGTAATAACTGAATATGTATTGTATAATAGCAAAACATATGTGGTATGATAGCTGGATATATTGTACAATAACTGAATATGTATTGTATAATAATTGGACATGTTATGTAATAACCAAATGTGTTGTACAATAACTGAATATGTATTGTATAATAACTGAATGTATTGTGTAGTAATTGAATATGTGAAATATATAAAGACATGCTGTATCATGCCAAAACAAAAGACAAAGACAAACAGCGAAGAAGACTGTAAAGAAAAAAAAAAAAAAAAAAATATTGTACAAAGTGATTAAATCAGAGGAGTAGGGAGAAGTATTGTATTGTGTTTCACGATTGTAAATATAGTTGACAACTTGAAAAACAAAACAAGGGGCATATGAGACAGAATATTGACCAATAGAAAATCGTTCATATAAATGTTTTTTTATAAGTGTATAAATTTCTAGTTCTTGTTTGGGTGTATCAGGGACTTATTTTTCAATATTTAGGATAGCCAATGTTTTCTTGTCAATAGATAGTCTGTTGTGTTCAACCAATAAAAACTATTTGCGCGGATGAATACAAAAAATGGCGGTGTGTCGTACCAAAGCGACGCCAAGAACTAGATTCATTAGCGTCTGTATGCTCAAGATGATAAGACGTGTGTTTGGTAGTGTGTGAACATGGAACTCTCACCAAACTTTTATCCAGTGTAGATTCTACCAAATCATTCAAATTGTGAAAGTCTTTGATTAATTAATATGGTGCTGAGAGTGTAAAATAACGAAGTGTTAATGAATAAATATCTTGTGATAAAAGAACATTGATTTATGCATTCCATTCTGTAACCACGACCCTGTAAATAGGAATCGCGTCTGCTATCACAGTATTTCATCTTTCAGTAAGAACATTATTCCTGCTGCTATGTAATAATCTTTATAAAAACAGCACCACTGTGTTGCATTTAACCATGTGGCACTAATAATTGCTAAATCTTTAGTGAAGCATAATTTATAATGTAAATTTACTACCCACCGCAATATGCTTAAACAAAAAACAACTGAATGCAGGTAAGTAAGCATTCGCGCAATCTACACTGATGTCGGAAGAAAGTAAACACAGCTGATGCAATGTTGCCAGTACTAACAGAGTTAAAAAAGCAACAAATTGTGGATTTTTAAAACTTAATTTACACAAAAACTGTTAATTCGATTGAAATATGCCAAAGGAAAAGGTCATTGATTCAATTTTCTATGAATATAGCCATAAATTAAGAACTTCTAATCAATTATAATTCAGCCAGGTGACAAATTTTTTTTTTCAAAAAGTATTCTTGCCTAGAAAAGTACAAACTTGTCAGCCATTTGGTATAAGAGTTTTTTGTTATTCACAATACGAGAAACTTGCTGTTAAAGTCTGGCGGATTATTTCACTTCTAACCTGTATAGTTATTATTTATTTATGCCAACAAACTTACTGTTGGTGTTTTTAAACACACAAGCCGTGTGTGGGCAAAGTTTAAGAGGTAGAACTGGAACTTAAAAATTCAATGCCACAACTTAAACTTAAACTTTGCCCACACACGGCTTGTGTGTTTAAAAACACCAACAGTAAGTTTGTTGGCATAAATAAATAATAATTACCATGTGAAGGTTATTTAATCCTGGGATACAAAGTACTTGCAATAGTAAGTCACCATTGGGGTAATTGTCTTTGATGTAAGACTGCCTTTGTGGTTTACCAGGAAAAAATACGAACTAACTTGAGAATTTAGTGCCATTCTGGCAGTTTGTCACAATAGCTCAGTGGTAGAGCGTCCGCCCGGCAAGCGGAAGGTCTGTGGTTCAAATCCCAGTTGTGGCATTGAATTTTTTAAGTTCCAGTTCTACCTCTTAAAAATCTGTATAGTTATGTTTACCTGCTCAATGAAGAGGCCACACGTTTGTTTATTTATAGCACTACACATTAGAGCCCTGCAAGACTAAGTGAGCAAGCACACAATAAACAATCAAATAAGCCCTGCCAGTTATCACATGTGTATGTATGTATATGTAGCAAGGTACAAAGGTCATAACCAAGTACAATGTTTAATACAGTATCTTATATATTTAAACGAGCAATTCCTGTGTGTGTATATAAATTTATTCCGTGCAACTTGGAAATGGCTCTAACGATTTCAATCAAATTTTGTATTCTGATAGAATTTCGCTTTATAAGTTCATCTATATAGGTGCAATTCCCGAAAAAACGCGATTTTACATAAAAAATAACATTTTTTATTCCCGCTTCTGCAGTGCAATTCTTGTGTATATATTCCCGGTATTTCAGAAACGGCTCTAAAGATTTGGTTAAATTTTTGTATACATGCATATTCATTATCAGTATTTTCTCTACTCACTTTTAGGTAACACATTCACATCTCTTTCTCTACTCAGTCTTCTATAAATCATTTTCCATCAAAAGTGTGATTTTGCACTGAAAAACACTTTTATCCCCACTTTTAAAGTAAGTCAAACCATGTTCTGTATCAAACGCAGCCATCGCCGAGACTAAGAGAGTATTAAGGCAACACCACTGAGGATGTTCGACGCAGCTTCAGAAGAAAACGTCTGGAAGGAGTTTCCTGACTAGACCACGGCCCACAAGCCCGGATAATCAGTTTCTACATCATGTTCTGTATGTTTGAAACAGAAGTGCTATTACATTCACACTGTTTTCTCCTCTCACTATTAGGTGATATATTCACATATCTTTTTCAACTCACTCTTCTACAAATCTCTTTCTCTAATCAGTCTTCTATAAACAATTTTCCATACAAAATGTGATTTTGCACCAAAAAACACTTTAATCCCCACTTTTAAAATTAGTCATACCATGTTCTGTATGTTTTAAATAGAAATGCTATTACATTCACAGTTTTCTGCTCTCACTAATAGGTAACACATTCACATCTCTTTCTCTACTTACTGTTCTACAAGTCATGCAATTTTCTGTATGTTTCAAATAGAGAAGTTGCATATTACATTCACAGCGGTTTCTCTAATTACTTTTAGGTAACACATTCACATCTCTTTCTCTACTCAGTCCTCTATAAACAATTTTCCATAAAAAATGTGATTTTGCACCAAAAAACACTTTTATCCCCTCTTTTAAAATAAGTCATACCATATTCTGTATGTTTGAAACAGAAGTGCTATTACATTCACTGTTTTCTCCTTTCACTATTAGGTGATATATTCACACCTCTTTCTCTACTCACTCTTCTACAAATAAGTCATGCAATTTTCTGTATGTTTGAAATAGAGATGTTGCATATTACATTCACAGTGGTTTCTCTACTTACTTTTAGGTATTATATTTACATCTTGTTCTCTACTCACCCTTCTATAAATAATTTTCCATAAAAAACGTGATTTTGCACCAAAAAACACTTTTATTCCAACTTTTAAAATTAGTCATACCATGTTCTGTATGTTTGAAATAGAAATGCTACATATTATATTCATACTGTTCCTTTAGGAGACACAATCAGTCTTCTTTCGCTATTTGCCCTTCAACATATAATGCATACAATTTGCTGTATGTTTGAAACAAATATAACGTGTTACATTCATACTACTTTCTCTACTCACGTTTGTTTTACGTAACAATTCACATGTTATTCCCTATGGTTTATCAGCTTCATACACACCAACACCTATACATATCTTATGTTGAAGAGTGATTAAATTCCAAAACAGGTTGATCGATCGCCATGAAAAGTGACATATCTAATTGTTTTCATGGCGAAAGTTTTTATGCAATCCATTTTACCATGCAATGTATTACGTTCACATGGTTTTCTCTACTCCCTTTTCTTTTACCTAACATACTACTACTTCTTCTGCAAACAATCCATACATTTTTCCATACCCTTGAAATATAAGTGCAACGTATTAACATTCACACAGTTTTTCTACTCATTTTTCTTTAGTAAAACACAATCACATTTCTTTCACTACTCGCGCCTCGACGAACAATCACGAATAATTCATACAATTTTCTATATGTTTGAAACATAAATGCATAGTACACTCACATGGCTTTATCAACCAGCTTTTCTTTCTGTAGTATTGTTATTCAACATTGCTTTTGCTTAGTGTCGCTCCGATGTTTTAATAAAAAATAAAGAAATAGTTAAAATAGTAAAGTAATCACAATTGGTGTCAGGAGTGCGACGAAAAGCACGATAAGGAACAGTTGATGAAACAAATGTTAGCCAAGATGGACATAATGGGAAATGAAATGAATTCCGGAATGCGGCAGAGGAAACAAATATGAAAACCGAATTGGAAAAATGTAAACGACGGAATAGAAAATATGGGAACAAAAATGGAAGGCAAATTGAAAATGTAAACTCCGAAACAGAAAAGATGAAGACGGAAATTCCAATATGAAGACAGGTCTATCGAATACTAACCCCGACTTGCCGTGGTTAAGGAAGCCATGGAAGAACTCGACGGAAGTATGAAGGACCTTGGCCAACGTGTTAACGTCCTGGAGTCAACCACAGCAGCAAAGAACTGAACTCCATAATGGAACAAATGCTCAACGAAAACCTCAAACTGGGTGAATATCTATGGAGGAGGCCTGCTTTCAGCAGTACACGTTTTACAGCTGAAATGATGGTGTTTATGAAATATTTTTGTGTATTTCTATATCTCTTGTATCTCGGACATTACTCTTAACAATTGCGACAAGTAGTTTTATTTAGTTAACGTTTTGCCTTTCAGGTTTATCTAAATAAGTATCTTCTCCCACAAAAAAATAAGATTTCACAAAAACAGAGGTGAAAAACGCCGAGCGAAGCTCAGTCGCCCAGGTACTAAATATATAAATATACTCGTATATTCCGCGTAACTTGGAAACGGCTCTAACGATTTCCATCAAATTTTGTAGTCAGATAGGTTTTGGCTTTTTTTAAGTTCATCTATATAGGTGTAATTCCCGAAAAAAATGCGATTTTAGATAAAAAAAAATAACATTTCTTATTCCCGCTTCTACAGTGCAATTCTTGTATATGTTGTTTGTTGTTAGCTAATGCTGGATTTCTGTATATATATTCCCAGTATTTCACAACCGGCTCTAAAGATTTGGTTAAATTTTGTATACATGCATATTATATTCACAGTGTTTTCTCTCCTCACTTTTAGGTAACACATTCACATCTCTTTCTCTACTCACTCTTCTATAAACAATTTTCCATAAAAAACGTGATTTTACACAAAAAACATTCTAAAGTAAGAATAAATTAGAAACTAAAAACTTCACTTATCTTAGTAATGTTGTTATTTGTCCAACAGCTTGAAACCCAGGGTCAGCAAAAACATAACAACATTACTAAGATAAGTGAAGTTTTTAGTTTCAAATTTGTTCTTACTTTAGAATCTTGTTGCTTCATTGTTAATAGCTTCAATTTTTCCTTATTTAACAAAAAAACATTTTTATCCCCAGTTTTAAAATAAGTCATACCATGTTCAGTATGTTTGAAATAGAAATGCTATTACATTCACACTGTTTTCTCCTCTCACTTTTAGGTAATGCAATCACATCTCTTTCTCTATTCACTTCTACAAATAAGTCATACAATTTTCTATATGTTTGAAATAGAGATGCTGCATATTACATTCACAGTGGTTTCTCTTAGGTAACACACTCACATCTCTTTCTCTACTCACTCTTCTATAAACATTTTTCCATAAAACACATGATTTTACACCAAAAATCATTTTTATCCCCATTTTTAAAATAAGTAATTGCATGTTCTGTATGTTTGAAATAGAAATGGTAATACATTCACATCTCTTTCTCTACTCACTCTTCCACAAAGAAGTCATACAATCTTCCGTATGTTTGAAATAGAAATGCTACATATTATATTCATACTGTTTTCTCTACTCACTTTTAGGTAATACATTCACATCTCTTTCTACTCACTCTACTACAAATTAAGTCATACAATTATTTTGTGCATGTTCGAAATGGAAATGTTACGTATTACATTCACACTGTCTTCTCTACTTACTTTTGGGTAACACATTCATAACTGTTTCTCTAATCACTCTTCTAGAAATGTCATACAATGTTCTGTGTTTGAAATAGAAATGCTGCAAATTACATTCACAGTGTTTTCTCTAATCACTCTTAGGTAATACATTCACATCTCTTTCTACTCACGCTTATACAAAGTCATACAATTTTCTGCATGTTTGAAATAGAAGTGCTGCATATTACATTCACAGTGGTTTCGCTACATACTTTCAGGTAACACATTCGCATCTCTTTCTCTACTCACTTTTCTACAAACAATTCCTATCATCTATATCTATATATACAAATTGGATGTTTGTATACATGTAAATGTTAATCTCTAAAACCGCTTAATCGATCACCGCAAAATTCGGCACGTATATGTATTTTTTCATGGAGAAAGTTTTTATGGTAACAATTTTAGTACACAATATATTACTTTCAAATGGTTTTCTACTCGCTTTTTTCTTACGCAGCACATTCATGTTTCCTCTGTTTGCCCTTCAACATACAATTCATATAATTTTCTATGATTGAAATGTAAATGTAATGTATTCACACGATTCCTCTACTAATTCCTCCTTTACAAGACACAATCAGTCTTCTTTCGCTCCTCGCCCTTTAACATACAATTCATACCATTTGCTATATGTTTGAAACAGAAATACAACATATTACATTCACACTATTTTCTCTATTCACTTTTGTTTTACGTAACAATTCACATGTTATTCATATTGTTTATCAACTTCATATATACCAACGCCTATATATATGGTATGTTGAAGAGTGAGTAAACTCCAAAACTGCAGGTTGTTGACTGATTATCGCCAGGAAAATTGGCGTATCTCAGTGTTTTCATGTCGAAGGTTTTTTAGGGAATCCATTTTACCACGCAACGTATTACGTTCACATGGTTTTCTCTACTCCCATTTCTTTTACCTAACATACTACTCCCTCTTCTACAAACAGTCCATACAGTTTTCCATACATTTGAATATAAGTTCAAAGTATAAAATTCACACGGTTTTTGTACTCATTTTTCTTTCATTTCTTTCACTACTCCCGCTTCCACCAACAATTACGAACAATTCATACAATTTTCTATGTGATTGAAGCGGAAATGCAGTACATTCACATGGCTGTATCAACGAGCTTTTCCTGCTGTAGTCTTTATTCTTCAACAGTGCTTTTGCTTAGTGTCGCTCCGGTGTTTTAATAAAAAATAAAGAAATAGTTAAAAAAGTAAAGTAATCACCAGGGACAGGAATTATACGGACTAAAAATGTATGAAATATGTAAATATATATGCAGTTATTTTTACCAAAATATGGAATTAAATACGGACTTATAATTATAAAAGAAATGACTACCTATGCTAAATATTGATATATTTTAATAAAACTAACCAAAGAATATAATAATGGACATACCTTGTCTTTAAATTATTATGTGAACTTCAAACAAAACACAATTTCTATTGTCTGTTATAATAGCAACGGGTTACAAACATTTCTTTCACGTCCTGAAAAATGAATCTTCTTCTATTGTCTCTGAGGACAGATTTGTACTGACTGAAACTGCATTCAACTTCAGCAGAAGTAACCAGTGCATTCTTTTAATTTCACGATGTCTGCTGGGGATAAGTCCAAGTTTACCTTCACTGTTGAATCACCACTCATCACAGCAACCACCTTTCGTAGCTCTTCATATCCAAGGTTTTTTGAAAGTACAGTGTCCACCTTAGCTCTTACTGTGTCTGCAACTTCACTTCTACCATGATTCAATTGTTCCACAGTGCTATTTATAATTTCAAAGCTTTCAGGAAGTGAAAGGTGCCTATTTTGGAGACTTTTCAGTGTTTTTATGATGCATGAAAATGTGTTCTTAATGTAAGTTAAGTCATTCCTCACACTTGTGTCACAGGCAACTGTTTTCGCAGATTAGTTGAGACTGCATCTTCAGAATCCAATGCAAGTAGACCATTCTTAATAGTCTATATGCTCTGCATAATATTCAACCGCTTCCAGCCAAGTACCCCATCTAGTTAAAATTGGTTTTGGTGGCAATGGAATATCAGGGTACATTTCTTTTAACGCATTAACTCTACTGGGAGCTTTGAGGAACCCTTTTTTCACTGATGAAATCAACAAATCTACTTTAGGGTAATTGCCCCTTATCACTTCTGCGACACAATGAAATGCAGGTGCCACACATGTGAGTGAATCATTTTAGGATAAACTACATATAATGCTTGTCCAGCTTTGAGGATACAAGGGGCAGCATCGCTAATAAACAGTAACACATTATCGTTCATAATACCCTGTTGCCATAGGATACCCATAGCTTTGTTGAACAGTTTAACTACAGTTTTGTTATTGCACTTTTCTAGAACATCACAATGTAAAAGAATCCGTTGAGAATATTGTTCACTTAACAAACCAATAACTACATTGCCAACAAGCCTACCTTCTTTGTCGGTAGTGTCATCGATAGAAACCCAAATTGGACCATCTTTAATTTCATCTCTTATCTTCTGTACTGTCTCATGGTAGATGGTTGGAGCATATGTCTTCCTAAGCATTGACTCATCCGGGATTGTATGTTGAGTATATTCCAGAAGGAATTCCCTTAAGATCTCATTTTTCACTTTGTAGAGAGGAATGTCAGCAGAGACGAGAGCACGGCACAGCTTGATGTTGAACTCGGACCTTGCATTCGATGCTGTTGGTTCTGTTAAAAACAATTGTCTCTGCTTGGAGTTTTGTTGTTTGTTAGACTGATGTTTACTAGTTTGAATATGTTGTTGCACTAGGAACTTTTGAGTAGAAGATAGTGCACACTGGCAGAAATTACAAAATAATATTTTATTGTCTGTTGATAAACCATCATCTTTAAATTCTGAAATGTAACTTTTTAATTTTAAAGTGACTGGATGTGATACTTTTGTCTTTATAGAATGAACTCCACCAATGTGTATTGTGACCAATGTTAAAAGTCCAATTTGCAGCCCTTGGCAGCAAGATGATGTAGCATAACAGCTGCAGGCACATGAATCAGTTCCGATTCGACTCTCCCTCACTGGCGATTCGTGGCTTCTTTTGTAGCTCTGCTCACTGTTTGAGAAATTACTGGTATTTTTGTGTAACAAACAAAATGACACTACAACCTTCCAACCTTTATCTGTTTCAGCAAGCTTTTTATCTCTGCGCTGCACCTTCCAGTTATCTATCTTTATCTGTTTTGGCAAGCCTTTTATCTCCGTGCTGCACTATCTGTCTCTTTGTGCACGTCGGCCACCAGTCACAACAATGGGTTTGTGACAGTATTCTGATGTGTAATACAGTGTCGGACTTTGTTTCCCACTGTTGAGGACCGCTGAGGTTGCTGAGGACCGTTGATTTTCAAATAGCTCTGATATGAAAGGAATGTTTAAAACTTCATTGGTGAAACGTATTTTAATGAAATTTTATTTTATTTTATTTTATTGTTACGATAGGCTGTTTTATATGAAACATGGAATATAAAAATAGCATTTTTCAACTCTACACATTGTGAAACATAATGCAAAATATAAATGATATTAGCTTTATAAGTACCTAAATATGTATTTACATATAAATCCTTTCCCTGGTAATCACAATTGGTGTCAGGAGTGCGACGAAAAGCACAATTGGAACAGTTGATGAAACAAATGTTAGCCAAGATGGGGAATGAAATGAATTCCAGAATGCGTCAAAAGGAAACAAATATGAAAGCCGAATTGGAAAAATTTAAACTATGGAATAGAAAATATGGGAACAAAAATGGACAAAATGGAAACAAAAATGGAAGCCAAACTGAAAATGCAAACTCCGAAACAGAAAAAATGAAGGTGGGAAAGTCCAATATGAGGATAGATCTATCGGAGAATACTAATGAGCAACTGGCTGGGATTAAGGAAGCCATGGAAGAACTTGACGGAAACATGAAGGACCTTGGCCAACTGTTAACACCTTGGAGTCAATCGCAGCACCAAAGACTGAACTCCATAATGGAACAAATGCTCGACGAAAGCCTCAAACTAGGTGGATATCTATGGGGGAGGCCTGCGTTCAGCAGTAGACATTTTACAGCTGAAATGATGGTGTTTATGAAATATTTGTATGTATTTCTATATCTCTTGTATCTCGGAAATGACTCTTAACAATTGTGACAAAAATTATTAGTTAGTTAACGTTTTGCCTTTCAGATTTATCTAAGTAAGCATCTTCTTCCACAAAAAAAAAGGATTTCACAAAAACAGAGGCAAAAAATGCCGAGTGATGGTCGGTCGGCCAGGTACTGCAGTTTAACAGCCAATTTAGCACATAAATACTGAAACTAGATTGATGGCCAATGTGTTCTGGCACAGAAAATATATATTGTTGTGCAAGTTTATGCCTAGACACTGTTCGCTAGTGTGATTTCAAAAAACACTATCATGCCATTCAAAATTGAAGGAAGAGAATGCTGACGAAGGGAGTAATTTTTCTTCACAACACCATTCGTCTCCACAATGTCCATGCAACAGCCAATCTCCTGACCCAATTTTGATGGAACATCCTCACCCACCTCCCCAATAGCCCAGACTTGGCGCCTAGTGATTTTCATCTGTTTCCAGAGATAAAGTCACACCCGGGTGAAAAAGATTTCAAGATTGACAAGTTGAAAAACAAGATGAGTGCTACCTGCACAACATGGCAAAGAGTCCTATGACAAGGATATATGAAAAATGCCATAGCACATGCAAATGTGCATCGATCTCAACCGTGACTACATCTAAAAATAGCTGAAAGTCCAGCCTTTCCTGAATGTAACATTCGTTGCCAATAGACGTAGTGAATTGTATGGCTGTTTTGTAAGCTAAGTAATTTGAGAGAATCCTGGATGAACTTGCTTGGTACCGCTGCAAAAATATTATCCACATACCTGTGTCATTCTGTGTACATGTGTGGAAAAGAGGTTATAAATGATGTTAAGTGTTTCAACACTGACTAATTTTACAACAGTTTATAGTCACATCACTACTACTAGCTTATTCAAATACATGCAAACAGTTGACTACAAATACCTTCAATGATTCCAGAGATTTCTCATGTGCTGCTTGAACTTGCATTAACTCTGCCTGAATAGCCTGCACTTGAGATTCCAATTTACTACGATCTTCTAAACCTTGTAGCTGATTCACTCGTATTTTATTACAATCTTCACTTAGATCTTCATGCTGACTCTGAAATACAAAATGCAATTTACATAACATGAATAAAGTGAACCCAAACTTTTAAACAAAATACTTGCTTTTAATACCTAATACATATGGGCACCATTCTTTATCTTCAGAGGAAATATAACAAATGTTATTTCTTCATTTAACAAAAATGAATTCCAAGCATCATATAGTTTGTAACAATCATCAATATAATCATAGCTGGATGTTTGGAATTCAAACATATCTCTAATCTACCTAACATTTTTAATTTAACACCCACTAGAAATACAGATATGTTGGAATGTACTGAAGCAAAGCAGAAACAAACTCAAACAGGGATTCTGTAGTTAATTAATTTGTTTGGTTCTCATAGAGATTGAATGCATAAAATTGCTATTACAATAATGTCTTCATATGAGCAAGAATTTATAACAGTTTACCTTCAGCAGTTTGTATTGCTGTTGTAGTGCACTGTATTTATTGATGGCCTCCAGATTCTCTTTTCTCAACTGCTGCTCCTCTTTGGTGTGTTCATCTAATTTATCTCTTGTTTGATGATGTTCAGCCTTTTCCTGCTGCAAGGACTTCTCTAGTCGCAGTTTGTACTCAAATATCACTTTTGAAGAAACAAAATTATAATTATTACTATTATCATTATCATTATCATTATCATTATTATTATTATTATTATTATTATTATTATTATTATTATTATTAAGATTCATCAGGAAAGAAAGGGAAAGGAATATCTGGAGAATCCACCTTAGCACTTGCCTAATGATGAGAGCAAGTCATGGAAAAACCCAATTCAGAGTGGTTGGTCGATGGGGATCGAACCTGGGACCTCCCAAATGCAAGTCACACACGGTGCTACAGTGCCATCTCGCTCGGTCAGAGAAGTCTTATTCTACCAAGCAATAGCTGGACCATTTTATTAACTGGAGGTGTACATTGCTCCAACAGAAGCTTGATCATGAATAGAGCCCAGAACTGCATGCAGTCACATGCGATACAGGTTTGTTGGACACAGAAAATGAATGACATAACCAGAACTGCACAGCCATTGTATATGCATGCACATCAGCAGACACCCACAACTGTGTGCATGTGTGAGTAGCAACAGTAAAACCCATGTACACTAAATTTGTGGCTAACCGCACAATCTTCCGGCTTCTAATTATGAGAACAGTGAGGTTACAAGAGGCCCTACATCTTACTGTGGACTTTGAAACACTTGGGCCCTGAAATAGTCCACAAGCTAGTCAGAGGGGAAGGCTTAAATAGAGCTGACTTAAAAACATTGTCGCCATCATCACCGCCATCATCGTCGTTATCGTCGTCATCATCATCATCATCAATTTCTTCTCTGAGTTGGAAATAGAACTATGGACTTAGCACGAGAATCAGAAATAAAACCACTAAATTACCTAAGGCCTGTTATATTAATGGTTAAGTACAGTAACCTGAAAGTTAGTTCAATTTGGTCTTTTCACTAAATTGTACTTTCCAAGACATTAATGATTTATTTTGCATAATATCCTAAATATGTAACATCATTCCCCCCCAAGTCAATATTCTTACAATTTACATTTTTGTCAATTTTAAAACTATTATCCATTGCATATATTAACTTTTTTCACAAAACTGAGACCAAGTACACTTTCAAGGTATGTAAACGCTTCACAGTTAAGATATCTGTATAATATTTAAATAGACAAAAATGTTTTATTTTTTGGTAGTTTTATGTTGTGCGTCAAGTTCAATGATACACAACAAAAGTAATAAAAGGCTTAGGTCTAAGCTACATACCTATTATTGTGAACATTATGTAATGCAAATACAGGTTAACCTACTGTATATTCAATGAAAAAATTAAGCTGTTAACAGTGAAGCAATAGAATTCTTAAATATAACAAATATCTAGAGACTATAAGCTTCATTTATCTTAGTATTTGCTGCAAGTTCTTGAAATTAAATGCAAACTAATTTCATGACGCATTCATCATGTAGGTTAACCTGCATTATTACTTTCTATGTCTGGAGCAAATACCTACATACATATAGACATACGTATACACATACATGACAGATAGACAGACAGTCAGACATACCTACTTGTTGAGAACTGCAGGTTATTTCGTACTCGTGGAGTTGTTCTCTGCCGTTAAAGTAGCCTGGAGTTAATTAAGGAAATTGAAGCTATTAACAGTAAAGCAACAAGATTCTAAAGTAAGAACAAATTAGAAACTAAAAACTTCACTTATCTTAGTAATGTTGCAAGTTATTTTTTCAAACACTGACTCGAGTTTCAAGTTGAGAATGAGTTGGAGTCAACTCGAAACTCAAGTCAGTGTTTGAAAAAATAACTTGCAACATTACTAAGATAAGTGAAGTTTTTAGTTTCTAATTTGTTCTTACCTTAGCCTGGAGTTCCTGACATGACTCACTTTTGTTTTGTCCAAGGGTGCTCATAAGTAGGCAGAGAAGATATTGCATTCCACCCAATACTGAGATTTCACTAGGAACACACATTATCAGGCCCCTCCAATAAAAACAAAAAGAGCAAAATCTGTGTGCATGTTTGTGTGTGCACACATGCATGCATGCATGCATGTGCAAATGACATAACTAAAAATTGAAGTGTTGGTTAATTACCAAACTTAGTAGTTAGCTTCAGCCAAAGGTGCAACACAAAGATTTTCAAGGAAATCTTCCCATCTAATCTTCTTTTACATAGAAAAATTTTGAAAATTTTGATTTTTTCAAAAATGATTATGATGATTTTGATTAATATAACACATCTTCCTTTCTTAGAAGTTTGAAAATAGTGTTGTTATATTCAATTTAATGTAAAAAGTGAATCAATTAATAACACTAAACAACACTTAACATTTATAGATTTCCAGAATGAGTTTTGGAGGTTAACTTTCCTCCATTATCAACCGGACAATAACTGGGTTTCCATAGCATGGATGGCAATGCTTCTTCTGATGTTTCTTCTGGTAACGGTTCAAGGAACTAACTGAAAATATTTTTCTGTGGAATGTCGAAATTAAATACTCGGTTTCTATTTTTTAAAATGAAGATTTGTTCTCATGTGGACAGCTCTCGTTTTCCGGTTATGTGTTTGAGGAGTTTGGTTCTAGCTTTATGTCATGATTTTTTGTCCTAAAGTGAAAGGCAACTGCTGATTTTTCTAATTGTTTACTCTTGATGTTCCTAATGTGTTCCTTGGAACCAAAAGAAATTTAGATCCAAGGAACACATTAGGAACATCAAGAGTAAACAATTAGAAAAATCAGCAGTTGCCTTTAACTTTTGGACAAAAAATCACGACATAAAGCTAGAACCAAAACTCCTCAAACACACAACCAGAAAACAAGAGCTGTCCACATGGGAACAAATCATTTTAAAAAATAGAAACAGAGTATTTAATTTCGACATTCCCCAGACAGATATTTTCAGCAAGTTCCTTGAATCATTACCAGAACATCCGAAGAAGCATCGCCATCCGCACCATGGAAACCCAGTTATTGTCCGGTTGATAATGGGGGAAAGTTAACCTCCGAAATGCGTTCCAGAAAACTATAAATGTAAGTGTTGTTTAGTGTTATCAACTGACTCACCTTTTACATTAAATTAAAATATAACACATGTTTAAGATATTTTCAATACAAATGAAATGTGCATCTTGAATTTTCTGCAAATAGCCTCTGAAGTCCACTTTGTTCTGGATGACTTTTGCATAACTGCTAATCCATAAGAAATACACAAAATCTTTTTTTCCTTTACCTGATTACCCTCTCCCTTATGTAGGACTTACACTCCCTAGAACTTACAAACCAGTGCCTAGGGTTTCAGATGCCTGTCGGGGAGTACAGGAAGCTGACCAGAAAGAGTGAAGACCTGGAAGCAGCTGGTTAGTCTAGATCTAGATATGATAGTGAGAAAGAGGGTGATATGAAATGCAGGCAAAATCGATGATTGAAAAGGTGATAATGGTGCAATTGATGGAATGAGTGACAGGGGAAACCAGAGAACCTGGGGAAAGCCCACCCTGATGCCACTTTGTCCATCACAAATACCACATGCGGGTACCTGGGATTCAACCCGGGCCACCTAGGTAGTAGGCGAACACCCTAACCGCTTGGTCATGGTGCCACCTTACACAAAATCTTACTGCACAAAAAATGTAAATCTCATTAAAGCAGAGAATGTTTGTCAAATCATTCTTTGTTTTTTTTTGATAGAGATAACCATCTTTAAAATACAGTTGAATCTGCTTTATGTGCTACTCAGTTCTAAGTAATTCATATTTATATGTAAATTTTTATAGGTCCCAGCAAAATGTGATTTGTAAACATGTTAATAGAACCTTATTTACGTGCAATGCATTTATACATAATTTGCTGTTATATGTATTAAATTTCAGCAAAATACAACTGCGTTTTACATAATTAGAGTGAGCATATGGCATGCACTATCTTAAAGGAAGCTAGAGACATATTTGGCTTATTTCTGTTGACAAAGACACAACCTTCTTGGGCAGTTTTCAGTCCCAGAAACAAAGACAAAGACCTTTGCTGCTAGAGTTGGAGGCTTTTGATGCAACAATGTCGTATCAACAACCACGAAGCAAAGATAAAAATGTTTGGTATCTGTTTACTGTTGAATAGCTGTTTTGTCTTTCAGTTTCTTTTAATCAGGGATGAAGAACAGAAAAAGGAAATGTTACACCTACACAACATCAGAAACTGAAGTTCACACGTGAGGTAGAACTTAATCCAGACAAAACTGAAGTTGCTTCAGCCTTAGGAATTCCTTATACCACGTAATTATTGGAGATTATTGCTGATGTGTGCCAAAAATATAGTGGTGATCAAAAAAGTAGACCAGCTTAAAGTGACACAGACAATAATGGGGATGAAATACCTAAAGTGAGTAGTGTTAGTGCAATAAATGTGTGTAAGTGCAATAAATCAGTGTGAAAAGTTGTAGTGAAGACGCTCTAAGTTCATTAATAATTTTGCAAACTGAGGTATATGCGCATAATGCAAGAAAAGTGAAGCAAGCCCAAGTTAACTGATTTGCTTAAAACAGGACCAAGTTCAAAATAATGTTTTCTTTGTACATATGTATCTCTGTTGTTTGTAAACTTTTACATGTATAAACCCACTGTATTGCATGCAATATCAAAGTCCCATTTGTAAGTAATTCTGAGTTGCAAGTAATTGTTCCTATTCCTCTTGATATATGCATGAATCAGATTCAACTGCATTCCTTGGTAAATAAGGAAAATTGAAGCTATTAACAGTGAAGCAACAAGATTCTAAAGTAAGAACAAATTAGAAACTAAAAACTTCACTTATCTTAGTAATGTTGCACGTTCTTTTTGCACAAACTGACCCAGGGTTTCAAGTTGTCTCCAACTCATTCTCAAAGCTATACAAACAAATTCGTTACCAAAGCTACAATCTTTCATTTTTTTCTGAAAACAAAAAACAAATACTGATATTCAATTTTTATTTACCAATCTCTGAAAACAAAAATTTATAAATACAATCTATAGATGGTAATTCGAAGTTCATAATAAGGTTCCTGTTTTTTAAAATAAAAATTTTTTCCCAAACCATTAAATCTATAGGTCCACTTAATTGTTTTAATAATTTAACTTCTGGATTAATTTCATGATTAAATGACCAAAAATGATCTGCCACAGCTAATTTATTGTGTAAGATTTGAAGCTTTCACGGCGCACGTTATTTATTATAGTTTCACGGGCGATCAGCCGTGTGAGGTTTGAAAATATTGAGCTTTCGGCCATTCTAAACTCCATGGCCTTCGTCAGAATGAAATGACCGTTATTTTTCCCGCTCCCCATATATATACAATGTTAGGTGAGAGGGGGTTGCGTTGCCCTGGCCAATGAGCGGGTGACAATTTGTGATTGGGCCTGCTGTTTCGGGCTATGTTTGTCACCGGCCACAGTGTTTTCTTGAGGGTCAGTACTTGGACCAGAATCACTATAGTTGCTGTTGTGAATGTGTTTCATGGCTATTGTCCAGGCAGGGCCTAGCTGACTGGACAATAGCCATGAAACACATTCACAACAGCAACTATAGTGATTCTGGTCCAAGTACTGACCCTCAAGAAAACACTGTGGCCGGTGACAAACATAGCCCGAAACAGCAGGCCCAATCACAAATCGTCACCCGCTCATTGGCCAGGGCAACGCAACCCCCTCTCACCTAACATTGTATATATATGGGGAGCGGGAAAAATAACGGTCATTTCATTCTGACGAAGGCCATGGAGTTTAGAATGGCCGAAAGCTCAATATTTTCAAACCTCACACGGCTGATCGCCCGTGAAACTATAATAAATAGCTGATTTATTATTTAATATTTCTAAAATGTTCTTTTATTCTGGTTTCTAAATGACGTTTACTTTTACCAATATAAACCTTATCACAATCTAAACAGCTAAATTCATAAAAGCCAGATTTTTTATAATTTGGTATTTTATCTTTTTTAGAAAAATTCAGTAAATTTTGTATATTAAATTTATTTTGAGGGACCAAATTACTTCCATATTCTTTAAAAATCTTTGTAAATTTTTTATTGGCCCATGGATGGTAAGTAAACTTTTTAAAAATACAATTATCTTTTATTTTTTTAAGGGTTGAAACTTCTTTAACAGCTTTTTGATGCTTAAATTTTTCTATCTTTTTATGTATAAAATCTGTATTAAAACCATTAATTACTGCAGCGTTTTTTATTACAGTTTCACGGGCGATCAGCCGTGTGAGGTTTAAAAATATTGAGCTTTCGGCCATTGTAACTCCATGGCCTTCGTCAGAATTTATAAATGACCAGACGCCAGACGCCAGTTCGAGTCGAACGGAGGTGAGGTGAATGTTCCTCCGGTCGAGTGTATTAGCTTTCCGCTCCCCATATATATACAACGTTAGGTGGGAGGGGGTTGCGTTGCCCTGGCCAATGAGCGGGTGACGATTTGTGATTGGGCCTGCTGTTTCGGGCTATGTTTGTCACCGGCCACAGTGTTTTCTTGAGGGTCAGTACTTGGTGCAGAATCACTATAGTTGCTGTTGTGAATGTGTCTCATGGCTATTGTCCAGGCAGGGCTTAGCTGAAGTCCGCGGTCCCTGTTGGAATTGTTTGGATGTAGTTTGATTTGAATGGCTTCCTTAATGACTCTGTCCCAGTATTTATCCGTATGCTCCAGAACTTTGATGTCTTCAAAGTTTATTTTGTGGACACACTCTATACAATGTTCGGCCACTGCTGACTTATCTGGTTGTAGGAGCCTGATATTGCGTTGATGTTCTTTACACCTTTCTTCTATTGTGCGTCCTGTTTGGCCTACATACACTTTACCACATTCACAAGGAATCCTGTACACTCCTGGGACCTTGAGTCGAAGTGGTTCTTTTACCGGCCTAAGGTATTCTTGGATCTTCTTTGGAGGCGTGAAGAAGGTCTTGATGTTATACCTAGCGAGTATGCGGGAGATCTTGTTTGAGACGGAACCGTAGAATGGTATGTAGGCTTTGTTCGGCCAGCTATCCATCCTTTGAGTGAGGCACTGGGGGTTGTTTCGATTGTTTTCAACCTTCTTGCGTGCCTTTTTGATGTTGTTATCACTGTATCCGTTTTTAGCAATGTGTCTCGTAGGTATTTAAGTTCCTGCTTAATGTGGTCTTCATCCGCAATGTCAAAAGCCCGGTGAAACAAGGTGGAGATAACTGTCTTCTTTTGAGTAGGATGGTGGTGACTGGAGGCGTCCAAGTAGCGGTTGGTGTGTGTTGGTTTCCTGTATACCGTGTGACCTAGGCTGCCGTCCGGCTTCTTGTAGACCAGAACATCTAGGAAGGGGAGTGAGCCATCGTTCTCAACTTCCATGGTAAACTTGATGTTCACATGTAGGTTGTTGAGGTGGTCTAAGAAGGCGGAAAGTTTTCCTTTTCCATGTGGCCAGATAACAAAGGTATCATCCACATATCTGAAGAATGCCTTTGGTTTGTCTGAGGTGGTATCCAGGGCAGTATGTTCCAAGCTCTCCTTGAAAAAGTTGGCAATAGCAGGTGACAACAGTGAACCCATGGCTACACCATCCGTCTGTTCGAAGAACTGGCCATTGTAATTGAAGTATGTGGAAGTGAGCGTGTGTCTGAAAAGCTGGGTGATGTCTTCCGGAAACCGTTCAGATAGGAGCTGTAGTGAGTCCTCTAGCGGCACTCTGGTGAACAAGGATTCCACATCAAAGCTCACCAAAATATCATCCGGGTCCACTTTCAGCGCTGAAATTTTCTGTATAAAGTGGCTGGAATTTGCAATATGATGTTGACAGTCACCCACCAGCGGATTCAGTAGAGTGGTAAGATGTTTGGCAAGCAGGTAAGTAGGTGAGCCTATGGCATTCACAATGGGTCGAAGGGGTACTTCAGGCAAGTAGGTGAGCCTATGGCATTCACAATGGGTCGAAGGGGTACTTCAGGCTTTGAATCTTTGATCTTTGTTTAATTCTAAAGAATTTAACAATTTTTTTAAAAAAATCAAAAGCTTTTTTCTAGGAATACTAGGAAATAAAGCAGTTACATAAAAAGAAACGAGTTTATCATTATCAGACAATACTATGTCATTAATCTTTTCTACTAATTCAAAAGCATTTTTAAATTTTCAAATTTATCAAAAGTACTAAATTTTTTAGTTAACCATTTAGCTAAATTATACGTAGGTGAATTTATAGAATTTATAATGGGTCTCATTTTATTTCCAGGTTTGTGAATTTTTGGAAGTGCATATAACCTGGGTAAAACAGGATTATTGACTTTTAAAATACTTTTTTCTTTTTTAGGTATCATTTTCACTTCATTGAGAGTTTTATTAAAAGTTGAAATACATGATTTTAAAGGATCATTATCAATTTTTAAGTAATCTTTACTTTCAAGCAAAAGTTCTACTCTATTAATGTAATCAGATTGATCTAAAATTGCAATTTTGTTGCCTATATCAGCTTTAGAATAAATTACATCCTTTTCTTTCAATGATTTAATAATCTGATTATTATAATTACTTTTAGGATGATTTTTATTTATATCTTTCAAAATTTTAGTGCATTTCATTTTAATCAAAGATTTGTTAATGTCATTTAAATCTTGACTGGCGATTTCAATATCTGCAACAAAATCATCTGTGTTTTTTGAAAAACTTACACAAGTTTTCTTACCTTTATTTAGAAAATTTCTTTCTTTCTTGTTAAAGTTACAATTTGATAAATTAATTACATTATTTGTTTGACTATTTGGTTTATTTATATTCAATTTCTGTTGCTTTTGGCATAATCTATTAACTTGTTTTTTAACCTCTTAGTTTTTCTTTTCATGCTAAAATTTAGATTCTCAAACAATTTAGATTCCAAATTAATCCAAATTAAGTTACCTAAAATACATATTAATTTTAAATGTAAGTCGTATAACCTAAGTTCAATATTATTTAATTTTTTAAAATGTAAACTTCTTTCAACTTCAATAACTTTCTTTTCTGCTGCCTTCTGGTGAATACTATTATTATCCAATTTAACAGTTCTTCTAACAAAAACAGGAGTTAGTTTTCTTTTTAAACAAATATTCAAAACCCTAATGTCTGCAAGAATGTCTTTTTTTCTCTTGTTTGTGCAAAAAGAACGTGCAACATTACTAAGACAAGTGAAGTTTTTAGTTTCTAATTTGTTCTTACTTTAGAATGCATTCCTTGCTGTTGGTTTGAGTTTTCAAAAACTACACTTCTCTCAAATAGGAAGTTGCTCTTCATTTTTCTTATGTCCTAGCCAGGCAAAGAGAATAAAATGCCCAAGTCATCACATAGCGAACAGCTCTTAAAAGTTTTGAATATTGCTTAAGGCTAGTGTATTCTATTACCATTTACCCATAAGGAAATATGTAATAAAACAATTTCTACAAAATTTATCTTCATTAACATGAAGTAGACAGCAGAATAAACATTTTAAGCACAGTGTGTACAAGAGTGAGTAGAGAAAATCATATGAGTGTACACATCAGATTTTTTTCTGCGATATGTTCAATGATGAACTGCAGCTACATACCCTGTAATTGTGCTGAGAGAGATTCCTGCTGTTGTTGACACTTGTCAGCGACTTTACGTGCATCATCCAACTGAAGTTGAGCACCATGAAACACATACACAGCCAGGCCCACCACTATAATAACTGCAACATACAGGAACAATCTACTTCTGGTCCCTCGGACCAGCCTTGATCCTGTCATTCTTGCCGCCCTGCGCTCAGCGCTGGCAGGCTGCCAACCTCATAGTATCATGCCACTAAAACAGAGTCAATCAATTTCTTTGATGGAATGATTTAAATCCTTTATAACTTTAAATTTACAGACTAAGTTAATGATTTCTGTTAAGTTCTTTATATAGAAAATATAAGGATTTCTGACAATTCCCTATAGTCATGTATACCAATGGAATAAATGTAACTGCTTAGACAACATAGAAAAGTGAAGCAATGAAAATCGTTCATATAAGATTTTCCCACTTACTTCATACTAAGCACAATAAATACCTATACAAATGTAATTAATTACACTTGGAAACTGCACAATGAAGTAATGCAACAATACACACTGGAAAATGACTTGATCACACAATTTTTTCCCTCTATACATGTTTCAAGGCTGTTGCTGTCATCATCTCGTTATAACTGGTGAGGCTGATAGGTTACTAATGGCAGTCAAGTTTGGAAAGTTGGATGTACTTGCTAATCAAATTTTCTTCCTTCAGGATATTAAAATTCATAAGTTGCTGCTGTTTTTCTAAATGAAAATCTTCTCCCACTCCCTTAGATCTACCATATTGTTGACATACTTTACAAATGTTGTCTTTACTTATTTCGCAACTGCTTCCCAGAAATGCACAGCAATTGTTGATTTTTCTATTTGCTTATACCAGGAGAACAAAAAGGTTCTGAATGGGCTGCATTGTGTTTTGCCTGTCCACACCCTCGGCACTCATTGCTGTCTGCCACTATCATAGAAAGGTGCAGATGAAACCATACGTTTTTAAAACTACTTTTAAAGGCTTTACTTACCAACCTTATGAAAGGAGATGTTGAAATTGGCCATTGCTGCCTATTGGAGCTCTGAGAAACCTTTCTCCACTAAAGCTGCACCATACACCAATCTTTTCGTCATGAAGTGGTACTTCATGAACAATATTACTGACTAGGCTTAGTAGTCCAGCTACATTAAAGAGGAATCAAGTTATGAGCATTCGTAGCGCAGTGTAGGCAACCGGTTCTGTGCATCTGCTGTAAAGACAAAGTGTGCACAACTTCATTCTTTTGGCAGCTCACCTACTAAACTTATTGCTGAGTTATAGTGCCAATTTTTTGGGGGGTCAATAGTTAGCCCCCATACATACGTGAATACAATTTGCCCCCTTTTTTTTAGAGAATTAACATGCAGGGAGCATGATCTTGCCTTTTTTCAATAAGACTCCATAAAAGCTCATACTGCCAATCTTCCGATGAGAACAATTGAAAGTGTGTTTCAGGACAGCATTAATAGTACAGATTTGTGGCCTCCTCAGTCTACCGACCTAACCCCCTGTGATTTCTATCTCAGGGGTATCAAATTGTACAAATTGTACCCACACACCCTGGAAGAATTAAAACAAAATATCTGTCAGGAAATTGCCAGCATTTCTCCACGTGAACTAAGTGAGTGATGGATAGTTTCCTAAAGAGGTACCAAAAATGTATGGACAATGACGATGGCCAGTTTCAGCATCTCCAATCATAAAGATGGTATGTAAAGCCTTTAAAAATAGATTTAAAAATGTTGTATGGTTTCATCTACACCCTTCTATGATAGGGGCAGACAGCAATGAGTGCCAAGGATGCAGAGGGCAAAACGCTGCACAGCCTGTTCAGAACTTTTTTGTTCTCTTGATACTTAATGTTTCAAAAGTGTTCTTTGCCAATGCTCCTTTTTATATGAAGACTGATATAAATTTGTCACACTTTTTGCACTCTATTTTGCATACAACAGATTTTTTGCTCAGAGATTTTTTATCTTTATAATCTGCTTTAATCAGATTTTTTAGATTTAATTTAGTTGTGCTAAAGTACTTTTTTAAAACTGTTAAATATTTTTTTAAACTTTCTGTGCGACTATGGATAGAATATGAAGCTTCCATATTTTATGGCTTCTTTTGTTACTTTTCTTTGATGCGGTTATCAGCATGTATTTCTTTCCTGTTAGTTCGAACTTTATTTTGTTGTTGCTCCTGATAAGTTTTAAATTCACAATTTCTATTTATATTGTGAAATATTGTGAATTTAAGGCTTTTTTTCTTACAAGTTAAGGAGTTCCAGTGTCTCTTGAATAAATCTTTCTGGCATTATGGCAAAAAATATAACTGACATAACTATGGCATATCCCGATCAACCATGGGAATCCTTTTGTGATCTGCATTTCTAGGCTGCTCATGAAAATATTGGCTAAAGTTTGGAAAAGAGGATTTCTTATAGCCAGATCAGATTTTTCTTTGTGGTATTTCCCTTTGAAGCTGAAAAACTAGTGTTTGACACACAATTTTGTAATTTCAAGGCATTCTTCTGTTATTTTGTGATTTAGACTCACTGATGTTAACAAGTTTTCAAAGACTGGGAAGCCTTTGTTGCGGGTATGCTTGGAATAGGGCAGAAACAAATAAAACTGATGCATCATCTTCTGTGAGAAGTTCATTTTATAATTTCTAGACTAGATCCAGAGTTTTTTACATTTAGGCATTCATTTTTTGTAAGTTTCTGGCACTTATGGACTAACCAGTTTTAACGGTTGTTACTTATCATTAGTCTCATATTGGCTATTTTAGGCAGTCCTTAGATTTTTGGAGTGATAGAATTTAATGTTGTATTTATCTTTCTCCACTATTACAAAGAAATATGTAATAGCATGTAATCAATAAGGTGGTATTGATTATATGCCTGCTCACTTTAGCAGGATCTCTGTAATTATCTGTACCATGTATTCATTTCTTTGTTTTATCCAAAATGACTAGCTTTGTTGCATTTATCTTTTAAACATTTACTGACTGATCAGGATACAGTAACACATTAATATAAGCACCAAAATGTGTAAGGTCTGTTTCTGCTGCATAGAGATCTATAAAAATATAATTTAATGAAATTCTAAGTCATTAATAAGTAAACTAAAAAATATCCGATAATTCTTATGACTTCCTACCGATGGGAAAATTTACATAATATATTAATTACACTGAAGAACCGAAGAAGAGGGGATTAACGATCAATGAAAACAAGACAAAATATTTACAAAGAACATACAGGATAATTGCAAATTTGAAATTGTTACACAATTTAAATATCTTAGGACTGTTATAGCAAGTAATAACACACTGTTACAGAAACAAACTCAAGGATGAAGATGGCTAATGATATTATTATGGGTTGAAGAAGCAACCCCAATCCCATCTCCTTAGTATAAAAACAAAATACACATTGTATAAAACATTGATTAGACCAGTGCTAATACTTGGATCAGAGAGTTGGACCCTAAATAAACAGAACACAGAATGATTGACGGTATTTGAAAGTAAAGTATTAAGAAAGATTTGGCATATTAGGTATAATAGTGAATTATATAATTTGTATAAAGAGTCAAATGTATTTAAAATAATTAAGGGCAATAGGATGAAATGGCTAGGGCATCTGTCTTGGATGGAGGATAAGAATCCATGTAAAAAGGTCACTCTCACTGATCCATTATATGCAAGCAGAAAAGTTGGAAGACACCCATCAGATGGCTCGATGATGTGGAAAGAGATCTGAAGGCAATCAATGTAAGCCTTTGGAAAAGAGAAGCACTGAATAGAACTGGATGGAGGTAGATTATTGGAGCAATCTTGGCCTAAAAGGGCTGTTGAACCAAAGAAGAAGATTCATTACATATCATAGTACAGATGGCTCAAGCTAGCAAGTTGTCTGGTTCGCACAGGTACACAGAGCCAAGAGTCCTCAACTGCTACATGACCAAAGAGTATATGTCCTTTCCAAAAATAGTTGGTGCATTAGAGTGAGTGTGTGGGGTTTAACAGCCCGTCGACGAGGTCATTTGGTGGTGCATTAGATCAGGTAGTGCAAATTTACATACGTAGCTATTTGTGTTTGTATTAAGATGAGCAAATTATAGCACAAAGTCCTGCACAGCCAAACTTGCAAGGTTATAAATAACGTGATGGAATTTATGGTAAAGGAAAGTGAAGCCGGGACATTGATTATAGATATTAAAAAAGTGAGGGAACAAGTTTCTGCGCCAGTAGGAGTTCCTAAAATGACATTAACGTGGATACATTATGAAGCGAAGGGAGAAAAAGGTATTGGTGAACCATTGTTTGAAACTCCTAAAAAAATAAGAAAAAGGAACAAACAAAAACATGTCTCAATGATTTTGAAAAAGAGATAATAAGGAGGGTGATAAACAATTTCTGCCTAAGGAAAATGTCTTCCAACAATACTGAAATTGGTTGGTGCAAGCGGACAATTGTTACATCAGACAAACTTATTGTTGAAGCATGTTTTTCTTTATTGTCTGTTGTAATGTGTGACGAAAGGAAATATCTTTCTGCAACAATATTGTCTCACCATTATTAGATATATTGTATGAGATTATTTTCAATCAATTATGTGACAGATTCAGTAAATTTATTAACATCTATATAACTGGTATTTTAAGAGCAGGTCCATATCACCATAGACTTGCATGTTTTAAAACTTCCGGTACTATATTTGGGCAGTTCTGTAACAGATACTCAGTGCTGCTGAGCACTGGCCTAACTAAAGCCCTGGTTGTATGTCAATTGTGTATTGCTACCCTCATTAGTGAAGTGTCGAAGACTGTGGGATGGGGAAGTGAAGTGAAGCATAGTGAAGAGTAGCAGGATGGGCCCCTCCAAGGCTACACTACTACCCCTCTCACAGCAACTTCCTAGTTTGAGGCATCTGTACTCATAAAAATTATTCTTCTACTTGTATAACATTACATTATTTACAGTATAGTTTTACCAAGAAACAGTTTCAAAATAAGCATGAATGCTAAGTTACATACAATGTGGAGAAACAGCATTCAGATGTGATTTTATATCTAACCATTGCAATGGAGAGAGAAATAAGAACTGCAAAGTTTCAAGTAAGTTTATTAGATGCACGTAAACACAAACATAGAACACTTACAAAATGTGTTTAACTTCAAACAAAACCATTTTTATAAACATGAAAGCTAATGAAAATGTTTCCATGTAAAAAATACCTTACAGTCTAATCTTTAAAAGAAGATACATGACAAGTGTCAGCTTCTCCACGTGAAGTACTACAGTGTTGTCAATACGCAGATACCAAGTTTACGCATACCCCCTCTCCTTAACCCTCAATACTCTGTACATATAAACAAGTGTTTGGGTTTATTTCACGGCAGTGAAAACACACAAATGTAATCTATATTAGCCTACGTTAAGAATAAAAGTAGTTTGTTCTCAATAAACATGAAGTAATTTGTTCTCAATATGAATTCACTGTGTTTACATAATTGTAATTCTGAATACCTATTCAGTTGAATCTCTATCTCTCTCTGTTGGGTGTCAGCATAAAAACCATGGGACATACACATGACCAATAATAAAGCACCTACCTACTACTTTTAAGCATACAGTCAATCCACCCCTTTGACATGATATGGTCAGCATTTAGCCAGATTACATCCAACCCACCAACTACATTTCCTTCAAGCCCTTGCTTTGCATTTCTCTTAAAAACAAAGCCCTTAGCATTACGATATGTGATCTTTCTAATATCAGTTTTTGGTTATTTATATTTTGAACTGACATCCCAGGTCACGGAGGATTTTATTCCAAGAGCTAAGGCTGCCCTCAAATAAATCTGTTTCTTTATGAGAAGGAAGAAGTGTACCTGTGGTAGGGTGCTCTTTCTGGTTGTAATAGCTATAGATGTGCCTTTTTATAGCATCTGACTGAAAGGTGTCCAGTTGCATAACTGGAGTTACAGTTCATGATGGACCTAGCTATAGCTGCTTCTCTTTAAAGATTCTTGAAACAGTCACCTCACTTATTATTTTATATTATACTTATTATACATTTATTTTGCACAAAATATCCTCCTGTTGCATCTAGACATGCCTGCAGTCATCGAATGATGAACTGTGAAACACGTATATGTATATATGAGGGCAGTTCTAAACATTCTCGGCCTGGCTCAAAGATATCATGAAGATTTCCAAATTTCTATAGCTATATGCGAGCACCTTTTATCTCATGTACAGTCTCACTGATGCCATACAAACCAATTAGAATCTAAGTTAATCTATATTTTCTTATGTATAGTGCTCAAAAACTAGTAACAATGGATTTTTCTTCCATATTAATTTTTTTTACTCATATCATCACTGTTTTGATTAAACTAGGTCCTAGCGAACCAACTCTTATGCATTTTTCTGATCACTAAACAGCAGTTGGTACAAATTGTAAAGATGGCAAAAATTGGGAATTTGGGAATTCAACACATAAAAGAAGCAGTGCAGAACTGCGAGATGAAGCAGATAAGTGACTTCAGTGATTATATTATAAGTACAAAAAATATGATGTGTTACATTAACATTACCTTTCCCTAACCATCATTATAAAAGCTTATTCTTTTATCTATTTCATGTTAATCAAGATAAACATTTGCAAACATGGTTTATTATATACAAGGTATGTTCAAAAAGAAACCAAACTTTTGAAATACTGCACCAACCAGCAGAGAGAGCGCACTGAGGCTAATGAGTGCACCTAATGGCAGGTTTAGATAACAAATTGCCATTTGCCGTGTTTCGCTCGGACAATTAGCAAGCAAACCATAACCACTGAAGTATGAACGTGTACAGCCTGCTTGTCGGATTAGCGACAAAGTAACAATGAAGAACTTTGTGTGTGTGTGTCTGTCTGCCTGTCTGCATCTGCGTGTGCGTGTGTGTGTGTGTGTGTGAAATTTTCCTACAAACTTGGCAAAACTTTCTCAGAGACATTGCAAACTCCTAGCCAAACATGCGGGAGGACTGTATGAGTCACACATAGTGCTATGAGTGGTTTAAACATTTTCAACAGCATGAACACATTAATAACTCAAACTAAATTAAGATTTGAACCACAGAAAAAACTGAAATTTCTGACCTTACTAGATTCTAAACCTTTTGTGAATTACAATAAAAGTTTTCCAACAAATGTATTATGTGAACCAAGAGATCCATACTTCCTATTTCAATATACCCTCTTTGAAAATAAATTGAAAGTGTTATATTCATTCAAAAAAATTGTTTAACAAATTTGTTCAAGCCCTTGCAAATGATATGTAATCAAATGGACTAGATATTGTGTACAGTGAAATTTACAAACATGTGAACTGATTTTAACATTTCCTTCCACTAATGCAAGTGCAGAAACGAGTTTCCCAGCCTTGAAATGAATGTAAACTTATTAACTTCAACATAAGAATAAATTCATCCAAGCAACTTGGCTCTTCCATCGGTGTAAAATGACACAATTTGTTTTATTGAGAAGACATAACGAGGCAATTTTTTTTTTTTTTTTTTATAGTGTGACAATGCAGTTTACCCGTACAGCATGGCTGAAGTACTTGTATATATAAACAGGTATGGTGAAATTGTTTGTTTTACTTTCATGTTGTTTAGCTTGTTTTAAGAAAAATATATTTAAATGCACTGTTTGTGAAGCTAACATTTGATCAACAACCCCTTATTGTCCAGATGTACTGAGCCTACTTTTTACTTTCTGGACCGGTAAGCAGAGGAAGATTGTATTCCACCCAAAATTCGATGCCAAGATTTAACTGGAAATATATGCTTTGAGACCCCCTGAAAAAAAAAAAGGCATTTTTAGAAAAGTGTGTGTGTGTGCATGTGTGTCAGTCTGTGGACAGCATAACTTAAACCAAAAGTTGTTGTTGTTAGCTAATGCTGGATTTTTGACAATGAAGTCATTAATCCTCTTGATCTCCAATATTTTGATATTGAAGAGAGCAATAGCAGTATTAGTAACCGCTTTTTAGAGAGCACCATATTTTTATGTTTTGGCAGTCACATCGCTCTCTCACAACCCTCAGAATGTCTGGAGGACCACACCTGTCGTTGGTTTACGGGAGAGTTATCAAAATAAATTCACTGACCATATCCTCTGATTACCAATCAGAGGACGTATTACATGCCATGACAGGTCAGCATGATAAGGGTTAAGGTTTTATAGAGAAATTAGAGAAATGGAGAGGTTGGAAAAATAAAGACTCCCTAGCCCTCAGGAACCCTAATAGCATCAGGGTCGGAAGAGAACAAGAGATGCGACACAAAGATTTTGAAGAAAGTAGCCCCACTCTTAACTACCCTTTACATGGAAAATTTTTTTCGAAAATCTTGATTTTCTTGAAAATGCCTAATGATTTTGATTAATATGCCACATGTCTAAGATATTTGTATGACAAATGGAATGTATAGTTTGAACTTTCTGGCTATAGCCTATGTAATCCTGTTTACTCTGGATGACTTCTGAATAACTCATAACTTACAAGATAGACAAAATCTTACTATACAAAAAATGTTGTTGGCTAATGCTGGATTTCTGACAATGAAGTCATTAATCTTCTTGCTCTCTAATATTTTTCACTGATGGATGGGGTGCTAGAAGTGGCCGGGCATATTGGAAGGTGGTCTCGGTCCATTTCCTCTTGCAGATCACATAGAGGACAGACTGGTGAAGAATATATCCCAATTCTGTTTAAATATTTTGCCAGACAATCATGTCCTGTAATCAACCTGAAGGTTGCAACTGCCGTTTTTCAAGGATACTCCGGAATTACTGTTTGAATGTTCTGTAGTTCCCATCTTTTATTTTCTTATTTTTCATAGTAATATTTTGCAATAATTTTATTGAATTCAGAGTTGACTATCTTTTAGCTGCATAAAATGGTAGATTAACTATAGATTCCTGCACATTGCCGGTACCCTTTTTAGCAAGAAAATCAGCTTTCTCATTACCACTCAGTTCACAGTGAGCTGGTATCCATTGGAAGACTAGGTGTTATTGAAATGTGGTTAGATGGGTAAGGGTTTTCCAACATTCTATAATTATTTGGTTTTTTGATGACAACTTGGAAGTAATTGCTATAATTGACGCCCTGGAATCTGAGAGAATAACTGCTTGATGAAAATCTGAAATTCTATACAAAAGATTTTGTAGGGCCATTCGAATTGCTTCAATTTCTCCATCAAAGTTTTTAGTTACATAACTTAAAGATTTGTAATAGGAAAAGAGGCGGCAAGTGACTCCAGCCCCTGCTCCATCTCTGTTTGATATCAATGATCCATCAGTATAAATATGGAGCCATTCGTGTTCTGGAAATCTGGTATGGATTGTCTCTAATGCCAATAATTTTAGAACACTAGTTGGAGTATCACTCTTCTTAACTTCCTCTGTCAGGTGTAAATAATGTGATGTCTAATGTTTGTGTCGGATTGACTTTAGATATGAAGTTTTCCGTTGAATTAGGAAAGTATACATTCTTCTTGATCTGTTGAATTTTGTAAAGAAAGCTCTCCTGAGTCTTTAGTGTATGTGTAAAATTTCTCTTGTGCCATGTATTGAATGGGAGTCTGATCAACTTTTCGTGTTGAATAAGAGCCTCTTTTTCTATTTCATATTCAATGGGGTATTGGTTGGTTAGTATTTCCATAGCTGCTATTGGTATGGTTTTGATAGCACCTGTAATTAGTCTCAGACTTTGGTTTTGAAAGATTTGAATTTTATTTGTGTTTGCTGTTACAAGAACTTCGCTGCAGTAAGTAAATAATGGCTTTATATATACATTGTATGTTGTGTTAAGAGTTGCTCTGGAGCATCCCCACTTCATTCCTGTTAAGACGTTTTAACAATGAAAGGCGCCTCTCTGCTCTTTGTATTACATTTTCTATTTGTTTGGTCCATGTAAGTTTGGTATCAAATGTAACTCCTAAATACTTTGCTTCCTTTGTTTTTGGTAGCTGTTGACCCTCAAAATTTAGTTTTATTTTTAGTGTTTTTTTTTTCTTAGTGCAAAGATTTGGTAGTTTGATTTTGTTGTATTAACAGTCATTAAATTTTCTTTGGTCCACTTTTGTAGGTTGTTTAAGGATTGTTGCATGGTTTTTTCTAGTTCTGTAGGTTTGTTTTTTGGTTTTGAAGTCCACATTACTAAGTCATCAGCAAATAGTGCACACTTCACACCTGATTCTTGTATTTGTTGTGGCATATCGTTAATAAACATATTAAAAAGTGTGCTGAGCACTGTGCCTTGTGGTAACCCATGCTGTACTTGTTTGTATTTAGATATATTTCTTCCATATCTGGTAGCAATAAAACGTTGTGTTAGGAAATGACATAGCCGTGAAAACATTGGACCTTGAATCCCTATTTTTTTTACTTTCTTTGGCAGTTTTGTTCTGCATATAGAATCATATGCTCTTTGGAAATCAATAAAAACTGATAAATTATCTTCTTTTCTATTGAAGGAGTCTCTCTTGACTTAGAAGTAAGACTTGTTCATTTGTGGAGTGGAGCTCTCTGAATCCAGCTTGACATGGGGAAATTAAATTTTGGGATTCTAGAAACCAATTTAACCTATTTGACACCATTCTTTCCATCACTTTTGCTATTATGCTAGTAAGAGCTATTGGTCTATAATTTTTTATTTCTGATGCTGTTTTATCTTTCTTCAAGAGTGGGACAATTATTGCTTTTCGGCATTCGGCAGGTACAGTGGTGTTCCAGAATAGATTGTAGAGTTTCAGTAGCTGTTGTTTTGCTGTTTTTCCAAGGTTTTTTATGAACTCTGGATGTATGTGATCTGGTCCAGGAGACTTTTTGTTTTTTAGATTACTAATTGCAATGTTCAGTTCTTGCATATTAAAATTTTGATAAAAGATATTGTATTGAGTGTTAGGATCACATTCTCTTTCTTGTTTAAATCTTTCTTAAACTGTTTACGTTCCTTTTTATTATTTCTTGTTACTTTATGTGAATTAGCATAATATTTATTGAATGTTTCGGCTATGGCTGCATCATTTGTTAATATTTTATTGTTGTGTATAATAGGTGTGCTGTTGCTTTCTCTCCTGTCCTTGACATTTTTGATGAACTTATCCCTTTGCTTTTTCAGTTCTTCTAACTGAAAGGTTCCAAAAGGGTTTGAAATTTTTTATTCTTCCACGAGGAATATGTTTTTTTTGCAGTTTCTAGGATGACTTTACAGAAATTTTTGTTCATATGATTTGGGTGGTCATGCAGCTGTGAGTTTGTTCTTTAAATTTATGTTCCAGTTGAGTTTTATATTTATTCCAATATGCTTTTTTGAAGTTCCAATACAGATATATATGATTTTGACTGTTATTTGTATTATCTAGTTTTATATCAGCAATTACTGCTCTGTGACCAGAACTTGGGTCTTCTAAAACTTGTTTTTTAATTTTTGAAACTATCTGTTTTAGCTAACAAGAGGTCTGGGCTACTGCCTGCTCCAGAGTAATGTATAAAGGTTTTAGGATCTTCTTTATCATAAATCAGTTCAAAGGTTGTGGTATTCAAAAATTCTTTCACTATCTGCCCTGTAGAATCCACTTTTTCATAACCCCATCTTTTGGAATGGGCATTGAAATCCCCAATTATGATTTTTTTATTTAATTGTTCAATAAGTGAGAGATTTGGTTCATTCCTCGGAGGATTGCACATACTGTATAAATGAAGATGTGTTTTGCTATCCCAAAAATTTAGCTTTATTAATTCAGCTTATCTGTGTTATCCATTTCTTTAATAATTTGAAAGGAGGATTTAATATCATTTTTGACTCCAACTAATATTCCACTACTTATCTGTCTATTTTTGGGTAGTAGGCGTAGTAAAAATCCAGTAAAATTGAGGTATTTAACTTGATCATTTGTTAGATTTGCCTCTTGTATGACAAATTTATGTATGTTATAGTCAAACACAATTTTATTCAGTTTTATTCTTTTTGTTTTGCTGACCTATCATGGCATGTAATACGTCCTCTGATTGGTGATCAGAGGATATGGTCAGTGAATTTATTTTGATAATCCTCCCGGTCAGGTCGGTGAGACCCGTAAACCAACGACAGGTGTGGTCCTCCAGACATTCTGGGGGTTGTGAGAGAGCGATGTGACCGCCAAAACATAAAAATATGGTGCTCTCTAAAAAGCGGTTACTATTACTGCTATTGCTCTCTTCAATATCATTAGTGAAAAATATTGGAGAGCAAGAGGATTAATGACTTCATTGTCAGAAATCCAGCATTAGCTAACAACAACATTCTTTTTGTTTGGGTGAGACCACCTGTGTTCCATTGAAGAATTCTGATGTTAGATCTTCTATTTATATAATGTTTTGGTTCTCAAGAAGTAGTCCCCCCGAGAGCACCATATTTTTATGGTTTGGCGGTTACATTGCTCTCTCACAACCCCCAGAATGTCTGGAGGACCACACCTGTCATTGGTTTACGGGTCTCACCGACCTGACCGGGAGACTTATCAAAATAAATTCACCGACCATATCCTCTGATTACCAGTCAGAGGACGTATTACATGCCATGATAGGTCAGCATGTTATGGGTTAAGAGTTTATACAGATATTAGAGAAATGGAGAGTTTGGAAAAATAAAGCTCCCTAGCCCTCAGGAACCCTAATAGCATCGGGGTCGGAAGAGAACAAGAGATAACCAAGGTAAGGTCAGATAGAAAAGTTACAGTGAGGAGCAAAACACCAGTAAGTGGAAGTAATGTTCTGCTCAGCTTGGGTACCTTGTGGTCACCATTCACATATCCCCTAGACGGATACCCCGGAGTACATACAAAAAATGTAGATCCTGCTAAAACACACAATTTATGTCTAAGTAATTTTTTTTTCTAGAGTGAACCATTTTGGAGTAGTGATATCCCAAGTAACAATCCCAGCTTACGCCACTGGCACAGCCACACATAAAAATATCTGCTTGTTCACAAAATTAATATCCTGCCATGGTTGAACCAAACATGTGCAGTTAACTCACTACTGAGATGTACACAACTGAAATGTTGAAGACAGACTAATGACACTGTAAACAAGTCTCCATTAATTGCTATACTAATAATGTACTTCTTACTAGTAAATATGTGCGGTTGCAGCCTTCCGACTATTGACAAATCACAACTGCTTAGCAAGTCATCTCTACAGAATAGGTATCTCATCCTCACCAATATGTGTCCTGTGTAACGATCCAGCAGAAATGAACGAAGACCACTTTAAGACCTGTGAAGCATTAAGATCAGAAGAAACTACAGCTCAAAAGTATTGGAAAGCACGAATGCTAATGGCTTCATTGCCAGATGCAAGGCACTAGAAAACAACAACAACAACTAGTAAATATGTAAATTCTTCAATATGTTAAGAGATAAAGACTTTTGTAAATAATACGAGTAATAGGCCTCTTCTAACAGCATCTAAGAGTTTCTTCCTGTTGCCTGACAGTAGCTTGAGAGTGCCTGCTAAGCAATCTGAATATTTTGATACACTACCCATAACAGTCCTTTGGCAGCAAATTTGTTTCCTTTGGTTTTTAGGTCATATCAGACAGTGAATGAATGAATGAGTGAGTGAGTGATTAGGGTTTAAGGGCCCGTCGACAGCTAGGTCATTAGAGCCCCAAGTCAAAAGATAAAAAACGGATAAAACTCACCACCACTTAAAACTCAAAGTTAAATATTAAAACGGAAGCTAAAAACGATAAAAGGTAAAACACTTAAAACTTATAACTTGTCTAAAAGGTAAGCTCAAAACAGTTAAAACATGTCAAGTTATCTAAAAACGTAAGCAGATAAAATGTAAAAGATAAAAAGTAAAACCACGAAATAAAATTTAAACTTGCTTACCAAAGCCAATGCTGCCGACGAACCGCAGCACTGAATCCACAGCTACCGGGTCGTCGCCTAACATCGTCTTTAAACTAGAACCCAGGCCAAACAACTGGCGCTCACGACTGTAGCGCGGACAATCAACTAGGAGTGAATGAATGAAATGGATGAAATTATTCTCAAATGAGCCCAAGGTCCACAGAGCTCAGAGTAATATCTTCTCAGAATAAGAGAAAACCCTGAAAAACCATATCTGAATAACTCACCCTAACTGAGATTTGAACCTGGGACCTATTGAGTTTAAGGCAGACCTCCCACACCAAAGAGGCAGGCTGAAAACTTTTATTGGTCCCTGGGCACCCATGTTTCTTGCATTGAAACTCTGTTTTTATAAATTTATTATAAATTCATATTGATTTTCAGCGTAAAATACCATGTGAGAAAATGTGTTCGCATACTTCAGTTAAAACAACTCCCAGACTAAGATTCACCAGTATCAAGCATGGGAAGATGCAGGATATTCTCAACAGTGGGATAAATATGATATCACATATTGAACTTAGCTTTTCTATCTGACCTTACCTTGGTCATCCCTTGTTCTCTTCCGACCCCGATGTTATTAGGGTTCCCAAGGGCTAGGGAGTCTTTATTTTTCCAACCTCTCCATTTCTCTAATTTCTCTATAAAATCTTAACCCCTAACATGCTGACCTGTCATGGCATGTAATATGTCCTCTGATTGGTAATCAAAGGATATGGTCGGTGAATTTATTTTGTTAACTCTCCCGGTCAGGTCAGTGAGACCCGTAAACCAACGACGGTGTGGTCCTCCAGACATTCTGAGGGTTGTGAGAGAGCAATGTGACTGCCAAAACATAAAAATATGGTGCTCTCTAAAAAGCGGTTACTATTACTGCTGTTGCTCTCTTCAATATCATCAGTGAAAAATATTGGAGAGCAAGAGGATTAGTGACTTCATTGTCAGAAATCCAGCATTACCTAACAACAACATATTGAACTTAGCAAAGGGACAGAAAACCAGGAGGAAAAAGGCCTCCTTCAGCTTGTGCTAAAGCTACAGTTTTCTCTGCCTCTGCGAGAAGGAAATAAGCAAAATGAAGTAATTTATTGAAGTTATATGACACCAACCACAAAGATGATCTGAGAGCAAATCTGAAGTAAGAGTTCTGGAGCTTTGTTCCACATCTACCTTCCATAATTAGCCCACAGTTTGGGCAATAGCAGGCATTGTGTGGCTGTGCTGTTCATATGTAAGAGCAGCCAACATCTGAACAAAAAAAAGAAAAGAAAGAAAAGGACATCACAGTGAGAGTGATAAACATGCAGCAAAATAGGATACTGTGATTTTGAAACTTAGCCCATGTTAAGCTATGACACCTAGGTTAGTGTGTGTATATGAAGGGAATGACAGGATCCTTCAGTATTGAAACTTAGCCGATTTTGCTAGTATGCATGAGTTGGCACTTTAAGAAAGCATCTTAAAAAGGATAAATGAGTGGGTTAGAGGCTTTCGAATTGTTCACATCTCCTAACATACTTTAACACTTGTATCTGATTTGGCCCAAAATTACTTCCACAATTTCCAAGTTTCCCTACAGATGTCACTTGCTCCCTCCAGCTCTTTTACAAATTGTAGAGTCACCAATATATGACTAACAGTCATTTCAAAATAACTTATTTGTCATTAGCTGCAGGATTAAGGGTCCTAAGCCACAAAGCATAACCAAGAGATTGAGGATCCTAAGCCACCAAGCACAGCTGAGGAATGGTTTTTACAAGGAGTCAAGCTGAGGAGCGACAAGAGCATAGCCATAGGATCCGTATAGCTAAGTCCCAATGATACAGGTTGGAAATAAGGGTATTACATATATCACCTATTGTTGTGTAAATGAGGCAAATGAGTATGACTATCACACTTCTAAGAAAAACAAATTACAAACTGCCAAATGGCAGTCATCACACAAACATCACAGCTTGGAAATGGTCATGTTTGTTGTCCTTACAGAATGAGAAAAGAAAACATCCTTAAAAGGATGCTTGGGTACCAGTCTCTATAAGTGAAAGCATTGTCTCTAAACAACACTCCCATTACAATTGCACCATTCTCTTTCACTTTTATCAGTGTTTTAATTTCCAAGTATAGCCACATCTCCTTTTAAACTGTATAACATACACATTTTCCTTCTTTAAATCATCTTTCTGCATTTCAATCAGGACCAGTAAAGAGATTTGCAGCAAAATAATTTATGTATCGTGTACCTGCCCTAGAACACATTATACACATTTATAATGTTTCAAGAAATATTTACTATAACAGTATGTATTACTGCTGCTAATAGCTTTCAAAATATATTAAGACACCTGCAGGCTTTGGAAGTTTTTAATCAAATCATAGGTTGCATTACATATCAGAGTAACACAAAGCATAACATAATGTGTTCAAGATTTATGATGGGAAAACATTTTAATGCAAAATATTTACTCGAAACGACAGCTCTAAGTATACTAGTAAAAAGCTTGTGTACTTGGGGGTCCGGGCTCACTTCCGGTTTCTGCACCCTTAATTCCAATTTATTTAGATGGACAGAACCACCATATTCTTGCCTCAGGCAAACTGCAAAACAACGGACATAACCAAAATATCAGTGTAGTTAAACCCCATATGATACTGGATTGCAGAAAAAATGGTTTACAAAAGAAAAAAGGAAAAAGGATTCAAAAACTGCCCATCTCCAAGATACCCAATCTATGTATAGCACACATGCAGATGGTTCTTTGCCAAACTGGACTGCTGGCACCAAGAGCAAATGTAGGGTTGTCAAGTTATGATTGTAATTAAAAATCTCTAGGATATAATGGTAAAAATACAATTTTTTCATGCCCAAACTTGCTCTGAAATTACTTATTGATAGTTTAAAGAAATCAGCAAGAAGTATCATGGAGTCTGTGTTTATGTTTTTCCCTATTTTTTTTGCCCTCAAGACTAAATTCTCTCAATAGTTCTAAATAGTGTATGTGCAATATCCTACAAATAAGGTTGTTTGCAATACTCTTGATAAACAAACCATACCATTTCCGTATTGTTACTTAGATTACTTATACAATCCTATCTATTGCTAGGTACCTATATTGAATCACTACTGGCCCTTTCACCTGACTGCGATTACAGAAGAGTAAAAGCAAAAATGTAAACAACTTGCATATTTGGGTCATTACTTTCTCCGACGCTTTGTGCCTCAACAAATGCCCAGAACTCTTATTAAAATGTATAACAACTTCGAAGGCGTTATAAATCGCGGAAAAGTCTTAAAACAGTATACTAGTCAGTGTAATAAATGAATATGTAACTGTTTTTGACAGAGAAAAGCTCATAACGAAAGATACAAGAAACATTTATCCACAGCAAACTGGCTAACCGGTGAAAAATTGTACGGAAGAAACAAATGGACTAATTCAGCACACAAATATTCTGATTGCCGATGGCCCAACAAAATGTATTTACGGATGTATATTAAAAATGTTTGCCTCAACTTACTGCGACATCAGCTGGACTAGTCATTTGATTTCATAACATTGGGGTACAATATAGATATAAATTATTTCTTAATAAACAGCTGTCTTGGTAAAATTAACATTTCATTAACGTCATTTTAAGAAAATCAACACGTATACAATAAAAACAGATTTCTATGCACACCAGTATAACCTTGCACAACCACATTACAATGTTGCCAATAAATGCAATGTAAGAAAAATACTGCTTTTAATGGTGGATGAGCTAAGAATTGTATTATTGAGATTGCATACTGCTGTCAGAGTAAAATGTTGCACAAACACTTGCAAATGAAATGTGTCCAACGTGCCTAAAGAAACAAATCCTGTATAGACAAATGTGATATTCGGTATATATGCTCTTTTCTCTATGTCACCTTAATTTCTCCTTGGATTTTCCAGCGGGAAATTTGTCCGATTACCTCTGTTTATGATAGCTGGAAGCTGGAAAGATAAAATACACAGAACCACATGGAACGTGCTACCTAATAAATAAAGTAAATATTGCACTAGGGGCTCTGTGGTATTGCATTTAATCCAAAAACCAGGTGAGTAACGTTAAGACCTGCAATAGAGGCGGCCCCAGGATTTCGGGGGCCCGCAGACGAGCAAATAAAATATTCTGTTTAATAGTGGCCCAAGTTTCTTCTATTATCCTATATATTAGCGGCTTGCCTTAAAAAAAAGCATTACTTTGATGCTCGGATTGTTAATTCTTCAACAAAGAATTAAAAAATGGAATATGATAACTACCGAAACTCACGCATCCAGACCTGTTGCTGGAAATAATATATCCCTAACAGTAAATAATGTAGCTTTATAATTCTCAATTACTTTATTTTCTCTAATTTATTTACAATTAGGTGTGTCCTTACACCAATCCTGCCTTTTCAAACTCTTAACGTTATTTCTCTCCTTTGACCGTGACTAACGAAAAATACTTGATACCACGCCACGGAGCTTCTAGTTTATGTTTAGGGAAGCTTTCTATATAGAGCTATACCAATGTCACAATAATGTAGTAAAAAATCCAGCTGATGTCCCCAACATCCTCAGCAATAGGTGTTCTGTGATCCTCAGTCACTTCAACACTTAATGGATAGAGTAATATTGCCACAAAGTGGCACTAATAATATCCACTATCCTAAATTTGATCATAAATGAAATTAGCATCTTCCCTAATCCAGTGGCGCACGAAGAAATAATTAAAATCATAGAATCTATATGGGTCGTCTCCTTAGCACTGCTGCTTACCGAGTGGGTGATACGGGTTCGATACCCAGTATAGGTGTGGGGATTTTTCCCCCCACTGAGACCCCTGGTCTGGGGTGTACTCAGCCTCGTTAGATCCCTGAGGGGCCAGTTGAGGAGCTACTTGATTGAAAAGTAGTGGCTCCTGGTTGAGAAGTCCGCATAACCGGCCGGGAGGGACCAGGACACTGACCATATCCCACTGCACTACAGCACCTCACTTATAATACCTGTGGTAGGCAGAGGTGGGGGACGCAGCAGTCGGATGGTATGCCTTGGCCGAAGGGACTGTTGTGCCCCGGAGTTACACTAGAATCTATAAGAAACTGCTTCTCGGCCAGTCCTGATGAAGCACTGGATTATATGAGATAATAGGAGCTGAGGCCAGGCCACTATTATGCAGGAGAAGCACATTATTGTTATTATTAGCACTAAATTATAAAGATTAAAATATATTTTGTTGATCTAATGTGCAGGATTTTGACTCATCAATTTTTCCCTAGCCAGCCAGTATAAATTGAGATTAAAATATATACAAATATAAATCTTATTATTTTAATGTTCATGCACTTGACTTATCACCACTTGCCTTACAAATATAAATATAGAAATATGCATGAAATGTCAAATTAAATGCCAGTATGCACAGAAATGTTGATCAAGGCGGTTTTATTTTTGAGTTGAGTGTAACACACCTTTTATAAGTGTAAACAAGGCTTGTCCTTGCTTTCTCATAACACTTGGTTTGCAGCACGTTCTATCATCAGCAGCACATATTAGTACAAAACAATGAGAATGTAATGTGTACCAAAACATCACATTTCAAGTAGAAAATGATTCATTCTGGAATGCGGTGCACCTGAAGTTGTAGTATGTACATTTTTTCTAAATATTTAACTTTTGTCACACCTTTGTTCGACAACAGTGTCATTTATCCAAAAAGATGTGTAGATAGTTTGCTTGTTTGTTTGTTTGTTCATTTGGTCCCACTGCAAGCAGAGCTCAGTGATGTTGAACATGTGATACAATTTGAAACATGTATCATGACATACCCACCACCAATAATGCTCTTATTTCCCTCGATCTTGAATTATATAACAAAGAAAGGAAAATATTTAAGCCAGAACCATTTCAAAAGTAAACTTCACAACATGTAAATTGCTATCATGTGTAATCTGCCCCAAACATATATTTAATATTTAGCTGTTGACGAGACATTAAAGGAGTCCTCCACAGCATATGGGGAGTGAGTATATAACAATGTCTTTAAATTTTTCTTAAAGGTTTTGTGTTGACTATGATTGCTTAATAGCTTTAGATAACATGCAAGATTACTGTAGACTTTTATTGCAGAATAATAACAGCCTTTTGAAACCTTTTAAGCTCTTTGCTGGTCTGTGCAAATCAACTGCATGCCTCATACTGTGGTCATGCAGCAAGATTTGTTGTGAAGTTATACCTAATTATCTATAAGGTAGTTCAACAGAGAATATGTGTATCCACTAGCAAGAATAAGAATTTTTTTGGTTCGAAATAATGGCCTAAAAGAACGACAGGGCAGAATACTACAATTAACGTGTACGGCCCTTTTTTGCAATATACATGCTTGCTTGTGTTCTGAATTGCTCTAGAAGGCAATTACATATCTCAACAGGGAGTGAGGGAAGGCAAAGTGTATGGATCATAAAGCATTTTTGTTTGGCAGATTTGTAAAATTTCTTAATGCAAAACAAGTAGAACTAAGTTTTTGTAGCACTATTTTTGCTTTCTCTAGCTTAGCTCTTCATCTAACAGGAGAACAAAATACCTCTGAACAGACTTGACTGCGCTTTCCCACTCGGCATGTGGAAATATGATAATGGACTGTTGCATAAAGAAGGTTATACTGTTGACATGGTTTTATTCCGCAGTATTGAATTGATGGTGATGTGATGTGGTTCAGTTATTATTTTGTTCTGTACTTACTCACAAAGTGTATTATGGCTCAGCATATGTTTTCTACTGCACAGCATGCATTTATTTATGATTCATATGTGTTAACTCAGTCAGCCTGCCAAGCGAGTATACGATTTGCAGAAAGATTTCCGGGTGTGAAAGTTTCATGCCGTAAAACAATCTATGAACTTTACAATAAATGTCAGACCACAGGCAGCGTTCAGGCTAAGAAATCTGAAAGATAGCATATAGTTCTTACTGAAGAAATATTAGATGACATGGACCATTGTTTGGAGAATTTGCCCCCAAAAGTCGCTTAGGCATTTCACAACACAGGTAGGCATTTCTTATGGTTCTGTGCGAAGAGCTACTAAATTGCTGAAGTTAAAGCCAAATAAAATAACTGTGATACATGCTCTTCAACTAGATGATCCTGTAATGAGGCACACATTTTGTGAGTGGACTCTCAATAGTATATAGAATGGCAAAATGGAACCACATTGAATATTTTTCATGAACCACATTTAATATTTTTCTTGGTTCCTCCTTCATGGATATGCCTGTACACGAAGTAGTCATTATTGGAGCTCTGGGAAACCTAATATTGTTCATGAAATACTCCTTCATAGCAAAAACATTGGCGAATGGTGCACCATTAGCAGAAAAAGAGTTATAGATTTTTTTTTTTTTTTTTTAATCAAGAGTTGACACCCGTACATAAGTGAGTACAATTTTGCCCCCTCCTTTTTTTTTAGAGAATTAACAGACAGGGAGCGTGATTTTGCCATTTTTCAACAAAACTCTGCAACAGATCATGTAGTCAATCTTTCAATGAGAACAGTTGAAAGCATGTTCAAGACAGAATTATTCGTAGAGATTTATGGCCGCCTTGGTCCCCCAACCTAACCCCCTGCGATTTCTATCTCTGAGGTAACTTAAAAGATAAAGTGTACAAGACAAACCCACATACCTGGAAGAATTAAAACAAAATATTTGCCAGGAAATTGCAAACATTTCTCCACATGGTCTATGGCGAGCGATGGATAGTTTCTTAAAGAGGTGCCAAAAATGTATGGACAACAATGGTGGCCAGTTTCAGCATTTCCAATCATAAAGGTGGTAAGTAAAGCCTTTAAAAGGAGTTTTAAAAATGTTGTATGGTTTCATCCATGCCTTTTAATAAGAGCAGCAGATGGCAACGAGGGCAGAAGGCACAGAAAGGCAAACATCACACAGCCCATTCAGAAGTTTTTTGTTCTCCCTTTTTGGAGCCCTAGAAATTTTGTATCAGATACTTTACCTATAGTATAATTGTTGTATTTGATTGTTAATTCATTTACTTGCTTATTCTTTGTTTTAAACTGAGTAGTTGTTTTATCGAAGTTTAACCCATAACTTGTGAGATACGTTTATTGGGACATAGTTTGTGATGCAAGGTCTATCAGACTGCTTTATTTTTTTTCTCAGATCTGATATCCCAACTATACAGGGTAATATTTAGTGACCATAGTAACTAGTGAAATGCTATATGTCGATAAAACTCTATTCAAGTATGCTTTATACAGCTTGGTTAATCCAACTAAAAAAAGTAGAGAAAATTACAGACACTGATTCCAACTGTTGACTAACTACATTAATAAAAAAATTAAATAATTTATTGCATTATTTATTTATGCCAACAAACTTACTGTTGGTGTTTTTAAACACACAAGCCGTGTGTGGGCAAAGTTTAAGAGGTAGAACTGGAACTTAAAAATTCAATGCCACAACTGGGATTTGAACCACAGACCTTCCCCTTGCCAGGCAGACGCTCTAACCACTGAGCTATTGTGACAAACTGCCAGAATGGCATTAAATTCTCAAGCCAGTTCGTATTTCTCCTGGTAAACCACAAAGGCAGTCTCACATCAGAGACAATTACCCCAATGGTGACTTACTATTGCAAGTACTTTATATCCCAGGATTAAATAACCTTCACATGGTAATTATTATTTATATAAAGTACTTGCAATAGTAAGTCACCATTGGGGTAATTGTCTCTGATGTGAGACTGCCTTTGTGGTTTACCAGGAGAAATACGAACTGGCTTGAGAATTTAATGCCATTCTGGCAGTTTGTCACAATAGCTCAGTGGTTAGAGCGTCTGCCCGGCAAGCGGAAGGTCTGTGGTTCAAATCCCAGTTGTGGCATTGAATTTTTAAGTTCCAGTTCTACCTCTTAAAATTTATTGCATATTTAAAAATGAAAAGGTGCAATTGAACAATGGAAAGCTTATGATGTTTTCCATTTTTCACATTGGAGTATGCTATGCTGGTAGTGTTACTTTCACCCTTCCTCTCTTGTGCAATCCAGACGACATTGTATTGAATGATATCTGAAAGAAATACACTGATAATACTACTTTCAACCTGACAAATATTTCTTCTCCCTTTGCAAAATATCAATTTCTCAAGTGAAACAGAATAATGAATTAAGATCACCAAAAACCTGTTAAGAGTATGTTAGGTTTTTATATCCCATTTAGGTGTTTTTAGGTACCACACAATTTATGTCTGTGAATCCTATGCATCTCAATCAAAGTGTATGACCATTTTTGATGTTTGTAGTAAGGAAAATTCCTGCGGCCCTGATGGTGTTTAAGTGTACTTAAAAAGACAGCTCTATGTCAGATTTACTGGCATGTAAAAGAACTCTTGCAGGACGAAACTCCGGCAACGCTGAAGTGATCTTGTCAATTGACAGCGTCGTTAAACATAAAAATAATGTAAACAGTGGAAAAACACCGCGCAGATGGTTCACAGGTTTTTCGCTCTCCCGATACCCACGAAATGTGTAGCGAAACTATATCTGCAAACTTTATCTCGAAGTAGAACAACAAGCATTCATAAGAATAGTGTAATATAAAAGTTATATAAAACTAAACGATAGTGAATAAAGAACGTCATGTGAAAGTAACACAAAGTAATATTTTTTTATTCAAATACATTCCTAAGTGCTAGAATATATCAATGTTCAAATTTTGCTTTTGAAGTAATGCCTAAGCTAAATAATATCATTTTTTATTGTTTTACTCCAACGATAGGGGCTATTTAACTTCTTGAGACATATCGAGGATTTTGACTTGAGAAACACCTGAAGGTGTTACTCGCTGAACTGAAGGGTTACTTTCTCTACTACGTATAGTAACTAGAGGAAGTATTGTATTCCACCCAAAAATTCGATGTCGAGATTTCACCGGAAATACATGCTTTGAGATTCCCTGACTCAAAAAAAAAAAGTTAGAAAAAGGTCCGATCGCGCTCGCGAGCGCGCGCCAGTCTGTGGACAGCACAAGTCAAAAACCAAAGTTGGTATTTAAGCTTCACATCTTTTAATGATGCGACGCGAAGATTTTAAAGAAAATCCCTCCACTCTAAACTACCCTTTACATGGAAAATGTTTCGAAAATGTTTATTTTCTCAAAAATGGCTCTAACGATTTTGATTAAAATGCCATATGTTTAAAATATTGTTATAACAAATGAAATGTATATTTTGAATTTTCTGGCAATAGCCCATGTAGTCCTGTTTACTCTGGATGACTTTTGCATAACTGGTAAACCGTAAGAGATGGACCAAATCTTACTATACAAAAATGTAGATCTTGCTAAAACACACAATTTATGTCCGAAAAAAATTTCTATGGAGTGAACCATTTCGGAGATATTCCTTGTTATTTGTGTAAGTTATAGAAAAGCTTTCCTCAAATGGAACATCGTTATTCATTTGTATATTTATATGTATATTGTATTTGTATATGTTAGCACATACAATACTTCCTATTTGCTTAGAACCTTTGGTAACATTTTTTTTTCTGGTATTCCTTGTTCTGTACTACTGATTTAAGCCATTACACATATCACCAATCTTTATTCTGCCAACTCATACAAAAGTTTTATGAATTTAGTCACTGTCATTGGCATTATCATAACACTTTTTCACATATATTTTTTTGAGATTGTTTAGACACAAGGCTTTCAAACATCGGGCACAGTGCGATCAAACTATTATGTATTTACTCATCTAAAACCTCTTGCAGAAGTTTTCGCATTCTTGCTTGTTCTACTTCGTAAGGGTCCATAGCCGAATAAACAACACACAGTGACAACAGACAAGGTGTACAACTATTTCTCGGCACACAATAACGTAAAGAGTCGCATGGGGTGTTGACGACATCCCAAGGTATATCGTTACGTATTTTCTTGGAATTCGGGCTTCCATTATTGATTTATTTTTACTCAAGACTTGCACGTAATTCCTAAAAGGGTACCAAAGATCATGAAGGCACACTCCTATCCATTATGTAATAATACATCGATAAGAACGACTGGAGTATTCTGCAGCGCGAGCACTGAAGGGTTAAAAAAAAAAAAAGATTCCCAACCCGAGCCAGATGTCGAGTCCAGGGCCTCTGGAAGCCAGAATGCTGACCTCTCAACTGCACAGGCACGTTTTATGAACAGATGAATCAAGATTTCGTAACAATGGAATAACAGATCAAGAGGAGTAGAACTTTGTACACCCTTTGTTCAATTGTGCTTTCCTTTGTAAATGACAGAAACATCGAGGAACGAAAACATATGATGCTCCTTATATCGTTTGAATTAGGATGAAGAGTACACTAAGTTTATGAAATCAAACGAATGTTAGAAACCCATACAACTTTATGCTGCTACAAAATTATGGAACACACTGTATAGGTTATACAACACAGGGGGATACTTCGCAAACTACGACCTACATGGAGGAGGAAGAGGTGGGATTAACCAACCATAGGAAGTTACAGATACACAGGCCACAGAAGTCCCGTAACAGTTGCAGACTGCTGGAGTTGCCTAGAGCGGGCAATGAACGTCCCGTAGACCAAGCAGCCATAGAATAATGTGACATGGCGTCTCCATGTCATTAAGACTCCTTGATTTTCAATTGTGATTGGTGAGAGTTTTGGGAAGGTTAAGAGACAGAAACCAGTAGTATTTAAGGAAACACGAGGTTGTGTTACATTGCCACCAGGCACATATAGTACAATGTCATCCGCGTACACCAGCAGTTGAGCATGAGGCAGAACCACATCCGCCATTCCTGTGATGTAAACCAGAAATAGGAGTGGACTAAGGCATGAACCCTGTGGCAAACCCTCACTTGTAGTCCGGGGTCCCACCATAGTACCCCCAGAACGCACTGTAATGCGGCGCATCACAAACAGCTGATACAATCAGTTACAAAATCGCGCTGGAATACCGAGTTGTGTCAGCCGGTTAAAAAGTATGAGCAGCGAAACACAATCAAAACCTCGTGCGATATCTAGAAAAAATGCGTCGAGTGTAGTATTTTCTTTATAGGATAAGTAGATATCTGTTACCAGAAGGGATAAACTATCGAGAGTAGAGCGGCCTCTGCGGAAGCCGTTGTACCATTTAGGGAACAAATGTCGATGTTCCAGCCAACGATACAGCCGGGTGGCGAGTAGGCGTTCAAATATTTTGTGGGGGCAAGAGGATAAAGCAATGGGTCGAAAGTTAGATGGACAAGTGGGAGGTCTTCCTGGTTTCAAGAAGGGTAGAACTGTGAAGTGCTTCCAGGTAACAGGCAGAATACCATAACTCAAAAAATAATTAAAGAAAATTAAAAGTTGCTCCTTCCAGGAATGTGGCAGCTGCCGGAGCATCGCATAGGAGATCTCATCAGGACCAGGAGAGGTGGATTTAGTACCCGACAGAGCAACTACAAACTCCGACTGGGTGAAAGGATGCAGTAAGGGATCATCAGGCATGGAAACAAGCGAAAGCATGCAAGGTGGAGGAGGTGATGTTGAATCAGGCGTACATATATATAAAAAATTGGTGAGGACCTCAGGTTCTACAGGATTCTGCAAGCTACGTGCAGGTAATTCACCCCTAAAGGAACGATATAATGTCCACAGTACCTGCATAGGAGTTTCGAAGGAAAAGGAACTGACCTTCCTTAGCCAAGCAAGTCTCTTGACTGAGCGGAGATACCGTCTTGTCACCGCTACCAGCTTTTTATAGTGTAGATAATCCTCGAGGGATAGCGAGCGCCGGTAAGTGGCCATTGCTTGTCTGCGTCGAGCTATATAACTGGAACATTCTGGGGTCCACCAAATCGGAAATCGTCGTCTCCTGGCACGAGGTACGTAGTAGGGATGAAAGGTATCCAAGTAGGCATGTAGGATCTCCATGAATTCGGTATACTTATGTATCCCACGAGAATTTGACAATAATCCTAAGCGCTCCTTAAGGAAATTTCGGAAGTTATCCCAATTGGTATGGGACAGTCTACGACGGGGCATAGGAGGAGCTGTTACACATTGGGAAGAGGGGCAATATTGCAGCAATATAGGGAAATCGTCACTTCCCCACGAATCGGGCAAAATGGACCAATCCCAAAGAGTAGAGTGGCCAGGGCTGCACAAGGCCAAATCAAGCACTGTTGGAACAGTACCTGGTGCAGGAGTGCGTGTAGGTAAAGGGCGATTTAAGCAGAAAGCCTTGAGAGAGTGGACCGACTCTAACGGACTAACAGAGAATAAAGAGAAAGCTGCTCTCGTACATTTTACCTGCAATCGTCGACACATTCGCCTTCCCCCAATTTACTGGGAATCCCAACCTGTACGTGAGGTTAATACATACACCTTCTTGGGTATCACATTTGATCATCGACTAAACTGGCGGGCACATATTTCTCGCTTACGCAACAGGTTGGACAGTAAGCTCTACTTCTTTCGTACGTTATTATGTAAAAACTGGGGCTCCCACCCCAAGGTACTTTTGCACCTATACAAAGCTATAGTGCAGGAGATGATCACGTATGCAATCTTTCTCTGGGGTACAACTACTACAGGTGCATTATTGCCTTTACAAGTCAGCCTCAATCGCTTTCTTCGACTTATGGTGGGCTATGCACACTCGACACCAATAATGGTAATGCACAGAGAACTAGGCCTCACCCCTTTGAAACATCTTGCCCCGGTGGTGACTTTACGCTATCTCCTCGCCCGTTGGGGCAGTACAACCTTTCCACTATTCCCTAAGTTACAATTGTTACTGGAACGCTGTCCAGAAAGGCGGCTTCGTATGGCAGTCATGACCTTACCACTCATGCTAGCTTACCGCTTTCTGACAAACCACGCCCGGTTTTTACATCGTGCAGAAACTTACCCATGCTATTCTTTTGACTATGTCACAGGCTTACATACCATTACGTATGTCACGGCCTGTGTGCGTATTTTAGATTATCCTGTAGCCTTCCGAGCACGACTGTTATTCCAAGCTCCTATTTCTGTTGCAGGAAATGGCCGCGTAACCTTTTTTTATCGATGGCTCACGTCAGGGGGACCCCCAAGAGTAGGATCAGCCTTTTCCTCACCGGAATTGGAAGTACGACGTACCTTTCGACTACCGGATTTTTGCTCTAATTATTTTACAGAGCTTTTCGCCATCTACAAGGTGCTAGACTTTCTTAGAAATACGGAATTCATAATAGCGAATATTTATACTGATTCCTTGAGTGTGTTGCAGACGCTACAGAGTCCTACGCTATCACCCAGTACTTGTTGGTATGTACAAGCACTCAAATCGCTCCATCTTACCCTAAGGATCATAAGGGTGCTCTTTGCTTGGATACCTAGTCATTCTGGTATCTATGGTAACGAGATCGCCGATCGATTAGCCAAATCTGCTTGCTTTTCCGATAAAATTTTTCCAATTGCTGTACCCCCGCGGGAATTATTTAGATCTGGCAGACATTCTCTTCTTTCTCAATGGATCCAGGAGTGGGAAGCCTTTACAAATAAGAACATGTTTTTTGTCCCTGTCTCTCACCCTTGCAGTCGTCCTTGGCTTGCTTCTTTACGCTATCCGCGTCACTTCATCTCACTGTTCTCGCGGATGCGTGTGGGACATAGCTACACTCCCGCGTACTTGTTCCGCTATGGTTCTGGGACCACACCTTATTGCCAGTGCGGTCAAGAGGCCACCTTAGACCATCTTTTATTAGGATGTGCGAACCTTGCACACAAGGTACAACGGTTCTATTCAGACCTGTACTCCCAACTTCTAGTTTTTCCGGTGTCAATTAATTATTTATTGACCATAAAAAATGACCGCGTTTTACAGGCGATTTTTCGTCATATACAGCGTTGTGGTTTTCGATTTTGACATTTTTCTTACTCTTTCTTTTACTCCGATCTTCTCCTCTGCATTTTTATATCATATAACATACTAAATCACGTTTTTCTTACTTACAGCATCTAGTTAACCTGCATTTATGAATGTGCCCGCAATATCATTCGGTTAAATTATATCTTTAATTTCGTACTGTTGGTACGACACATTACTACCTCCGTACAGTTAGTGTGGCCGTATAGCTCCCGATAGAGCTCTTGGCCAAGCAAGAAAAAGAAAAGGAAAAAAAACCAGTAGTATGGCTGTACTTGAAGGTTGAGAAAATAAATTATTTGCTAAACTTGTTACATTTGGTGATCAGAAGTGGGATCGAGAGCTACGATGGAAGCTGCATTGGAAAAGATTTTTTAAGAGCTGTAGGAAATGAAAGCGGCGAACGACAACTTCGCTGTGAAGACGCAAACGGCAAATAACAACCTGGCCGTGAAGATGACCGAATTAACCACGGAAGTGAAGGCTGCGAACGAGGTCCTTGCCGCCAAATTTGAAGAGCAGTTGGCCGGCGTGAGGGATGTCGTCACGGAGCTGGGCAAGTGGATGGGTCAAGTGGATGAGCGCGTTAATGTCGAACCGCGTTAATGACCTAGAGGGAAAGGCCGACAGCAGCACCAAGTCCCTGAACGCCATGGTGGAGGAGATCGTCGGCAGAAGACTGAAAGATCTGAAGGCCGACGCGCCGGGACGCGACACCACATCGGCGCGCGTCAAACCACCGAAGTACGACGGCACGTCAACCTTTGAGGTCTTTCGCCGCCAATTCGATACAGTGGCCAAGCACAAGTGGTCGCCAGAAGAAGAGGCCGCACAGCTGATAGCCAGCCTCCAGGGACGGGCCGCAGAGGTGTTGAACGCGGTCCAGACAGAAAACTTGAAAAGAAAACTTAGAAGTTCTCAAAGAAAAATCCTTTTAAGGCATACAGCGGCGGTCTGCACCACCCCAACAATGGCTTTATTGATTATTACGGGCATATGGCCAATTGATCTTTTACTTAGACTAAGAGGTGCCACGTTTTGGATGAAGAAGCAAAATTGGAACAAAGTACATGAAATAGTTGGTAGAAGATGTGTGAATAAGCAGGAAATCAAAAGATCTCTACTTAACGAATGGCAAGAGGAGTGGGATTCTATTAACGAAGGAAGAAGAACTTATAAATTTTTTCCATCTCTTCACGAAAGATTAAAGCTCAAACTTGCCAAACCAACGAAAGGCATGGTACATTTCTTTATCCGGACATGGACCATATGGAACTTATTGGCAGAGAATAAATAAAACTAATAACTCTATTTGCAGTGAATGTAAAGTAGTTGACAATCCACAGCATGTGCTTTTTGCATGCACTAAGCACGATAGAAAAATTATTGAAGGAAGAAATCCACTAAGGGGATATACTTTAATGTACATTTTAAGGGAAAAAGACTTATATAATACACTTGCCAAGTTAGCAAATGAGATCAGTGACAGCCTGGGAAGTCAAAATAAGTAACGATATTATAAGACCAGATATGTACATTACATACTCCAGCAGTTAGAAGATCGGAAAGAATAAGTAATCTTATTAACATTGAAGAATCAAATATTGCCAGACAGAACCAAAATAATAATAATAATAATAATAATAATAATAATAATAATAATAATAATAATAATAATAATAATAATAATAATAATAATAATAATAATAATAATAATAATAATAATAATAATAATGATAGTAATGTAATAGTAATAATAATAATAATAACCATAATGATAATAATGATAATGATGATAATAATTAATGATAATAATAATAATAATAATAATAATAATTAATGATGATAATAATAATAATATTAATGATAATAATAACCATAATGATAATAATGATAATAATTGATGATAATAATTAATGATAATAATAATTATAATAATTAATAATAATAATAATAATAATAATAATAATAATAATAATAATAATAATAATAATAATAATAATAATAATAATAATAATAATAATAATAATAATAATAATAATAATAATAATGGAGGAGAGGAGATAGATGCACAACAACCTAGCTCGGAGGAAAAAGAGGACTTCTTGGAGTTCTTACGACAGCAATGATGTAGCAGACGGCGAAGAGTAGCAGTTTTGCAGAGACAGTTACGGCCAGGCAATGGTGTACCCAGGTGGTAAGAAATTTGAAGAAACATCGCAGTGGAAGGAGGAGCCGACTATTTTGCAAAATTCATAACATTATGGGTCCGGGAGCTGGTGTAATTGCCCCAAATGAGTGAGTGTAGTGAAGTAAGGGGAGGGACTTTTCCCTCCCCATTTATAATTTAGAAATAAAATTGGAGAATGTTAAACTGGTTTGGAAGGGGGAGCAGCGTAGCCCCTCCCCCGTAATATAAAGAGATTTTTTTATCTGTGATTAGGAGTTTGTTTGGATTTGATGAGAGGAGATTGTGATTTGGTGATTTAGAGGAGGGTTTTGTAAATTTTTAGTTTATGTGAATGTTTTGATGTGGTGTATTAGTGATTTTGTTTAGGTATTTGAGAGAATGGGGTTTTATCCTTTAGATAAAAGGTGGATTGGTGAAGTGGAGGTATTTTATGTGATGTGATATATATATATTGAGTGAAGAATATTATATATGCATGTGTATGTTTAATTTTGTTACAATTTTTGGTTATTTGTTGTAAATCTTATTTTTTTTAAAGAGGAAATTGTGAAATATATTTGAAGTTTTGGATGTGAGTTTAAATTATATAAGTTTGTGTTTTTATAAATCATAAATTGAGTGAATTTATTAAAATTTAAGATTTGAAAGTAGTATTTGTTTTTAAATTTTTGAAATTGTTTTGTTTTAATTTTATGGTTTAAAAAAATTTAAGAGAGTGAATATTTTGTTTTGGAAATTTGGTAATAGGTTTAAATTATATAAATTCATATATTTTATAAAAAAAATTAATTTTGTGTTTTAATTTAGGTATTGAATTTAAATTATGTTAATTGAGTTTTTGTGGTAATTTTAAAAATTTGAAATATTAAAACTTTAAATTTTAATTTAAAATATTTTATATTATTGAATATTTTTAAATTAAGCTTAAAAATTACTAATGTTGATATTTTTTTATATTATTTAGCCATTATTAATTGTGTACTAATAATTATTATATTTCAGTTAATATTTAAATATTTTTGTTACATATTTATAGTTTTAAAATTTTGGTTTTTAAAAGTTCAAAATTGAAATTGAAATTTTGTATAATTTAAATTTTTAGCTTATGGTTTTTAAGAATTTGAAAGAATAGTATATTTTGTTTTGAAAATTGTTAGTGAGTTGAAATTAGTGGTTGGTTAATTCTATGAATTTAGAGAAATGTTTAGGAATAATTTGAAATTTTTGTTGCAAGTTAGGTATTGAATTTAAATTAAATTTGGTAATAGGTTTAAATTATATAAATTTATCTTTTTAATAAAAAAAATTAATTTTGTGTTGTAATTCAGGTATCGAATTTAAATTATGTTAATTGAGCTTTTGTGGTAATTTTAAAAAATTTGAAATATTAATATTTTAAATCTCATTTTTTAATTTAAAATTTTATATTATTAAATATTTTTAAATTATTAAGTTTAAATCTTAAAAATTGTTGATATCTTTTTGATATTATTTAGGTGTTATTAATTGTGTACTAATAATCTTTATATTTTAGTTAATATTTAAATATTTTTGCTATATATTTATAATTTTAAAATTTTGGTTTTTAAAACTTTAAAAGTTAAAAATTGAAATTTAAATGTTATATAATTTAAATTTTTAGTTTATGGTTTTTAAGAATTTGAAAGCATTGTAAATTTTTGTTTTGAAAATTGTTAGTGAGTTGAAATTAGTGGTTGGTTAATTTTATGAATCTAGAGAAATGTTTTGGAATAATTTGAAATTTTATGCAGTATTGTGTGTAGTTTTTGTATTTGTATATTTTAATTGATTTAATTAGTTGAAAAAAATTTTTTTTACATATTTAATACCAGTATTTGCAATATCGGTTACCGGTATTTGTGTTGTTAAAAGTTTTTGTAAATTTTATATAGAATTGTAAGTTTGTAAATTTTTATTTATTTTAGTAGAGGATTAACTGGATACCAGGTAATTTTAATGCTGGATACCGATATTTATTCTGTATTTAAATTGGTAGCTTATTTTATTTTATTATTTTATTCCATTTTATATTATATTTCATTTTTATATATATTTTATTTTATTTTAATTTTTTCATCTGAAGAATTGTTTTGTAGATTTGTATATTTTTTATAGTTTATTAATAAATGTAAGGAATTAGGCACCGGGATGGAAGTTTTCAGATTTTCTTATTTATTTGTTTGTTTGTTTGTTTATTTACTTATTTATTTATTTACTTATTTATTTATTTATTTATTTGTTTATTTATATATTTTATTTATTTTATTTTTATTTGGTCCAGACAGCGGCGGCACCCAAGGACATCTGGGAGGCTTTGGAGAACCGGTTCGGAAACCACCGCTTAGCCTCAGCCTGCCGTAGCCTACCGCAGCCAACTGAAATCTAGGATGCCACAGCCAGGGAGACGCTGCAGGAGTTCGCCCTGGCAGTCGAACAGCTGGCCAGCAAAGCCTTGGTCGACCTCCCATCCGAATTCGTATCCCGAGAAGTCGCTTACACCTTCGTCGACGGGGTATGCAATGCCAAGATACGACAGCGCTTAATGCTTGGCGACTACAAGACCATCCACGAGGCACTAACGGCGGCATTGAGGATGGAAGCGGCCAAAGTGACGGCTACCCCGACCTCGAAGACAAGGAATATCCGCTACGATGAAGACCGAAGACCAGTCCAGGGACGCCGACGAAGACCAAGTGGCGTGTGTTGGGGGTGTGGCCAGCCGGGACACCTGGAGAGATACTGCCCGCACAAAGAAGAGCAGCCGGAAAACAAGTAGGGGCCGGCGTGGCGAGGGGCACGTCGGCGCCGTCGCCACCATCCCCTCGAGTGACACTGCGCGCCGTCAACCGACGTATGGATGACAGCCTCATCGCGGACGGTTGGGTGAGAGGGAAGATTCAGGTCAATACGGACGCCATGTCCCGAAGACCCTTCCCAGAAGAGTGCGGCCAATGTACAAAAGTAGAAGAGAAGGAGCGCACCGCAGCTGCCAGATGGATCACGGCAGTGCCTGCGGACGGATGGGATAGCGCGGGCCTGAGGAGGGAGCAGCTGGCGGACGCCGTCTTGGGACCACTCTTGAGAGAAGTGGAGGCAGGGACAAGACCAACCTGGGAAGACATCGCACCCAGAAGCGCTACAAGTCGTATTGGACCCAATGGGACTCGCTGAAGGCCAAAGAGGGCGTGCTTTTCCGCGTATGGGAATCACCCAATGGCAAGATGCAGAGAAAGCAGTTGGTACTTCCCCGGAGTAAGATGCCGGAAATCTTGGAGGAAGTGCACGTCCGTACCTCAGGCGGACACCTAGGAGCAAACCGGACAATCGACAAACTCCGACAACGCTACTACTGACTGAGGCTCCGAGCAGACGCTAAGAATTGGTGCCGTCAATGTCACGTGTGCGCGGCGAGTCGCGGCCCCCAGACTAGGAGCCGGGGTCGCATGCAGCAGTACAAGGTCGGAGCGCCTTTCGAACGCATCGCCGTCGACATAGCTGGACCATTCCCAGTGTCTGATCGAGGCAACAAGTACCTGATGGTGGCTGTGGACTACTTCACCAAGTGGCCGGAGGTGTATGCCTTCCCGAACCAGGAGGCGAAGACGGTTGCAGACTGCCTCGTGGAACAGCTGTTCTGCCGTTTTGGGGTCCCGTTAGAGCTCCACAGCGACCAGGGCACCAATTTTGAGTCCCACCTAACGAAGGAGGCATTGGAAAGACTTGGGGTGAACAAGACCCGCACAACACCTCTACATCAACAGTCGGACGGCATGGTCGAGAGATACATCAAGATCCTAGAAGAACACCTGAGGAAGGTCGTGGCCAGCCATCAGCGAGACTGGGACCTCAAGGTACCACTGTTCTTGCTGGCCTACGGCTCATTCGGCGCACGACACCACTGGGATGACGCCAGCAAGTTTAATGTTCGGCCGAGAGCTTCGCCTCCCTTGTGATCTGGCTTTTGGGAGCCCCCGGAAGCGAAACAGCTGGCGACCGAGTATGCGGAGAATCTGGTAGACCATCTCCACGCACGAGATGGCTCGTCGGAACATCCAGATGGCGAGCGACTGCATGAAGACCCGGTACGACAGGTAAGCCAACAGCCGAGGATTCCAGTAAGGTGACCTAGTCTGGTTGTACCGCCCTATCCGGACCAAGGGACGCTGCCCAAAATTTCAACAACCATGGCAAGGGGCGTACCGGGTGGTAAAGAGTAATGACGTGGTCTACCGCATTCAGAAGATGTTCCGAGGAAAGATGTTAGTGGTACACCTGGATCGTCTGGCCCGTTACGATGGTGCTGCTCGGGGCGATCAGCATTGAGGAAGGAGCAGTGTGACATGGCTTCTCTATGTCATTAAGACTCCTTGATTTTCAAGGAGGTTGCCATGGAGACAGTTTTGATTGGTGAGAGTTTTGGGAAGGTTAAGAGACAGAAACCAGTAGTGTGGCTGTACTTGAAGGTTGAGAAAATAAGATTTGCTAAACTTGTTACAATAATAATTATACTCCACGGGGAGTACTCTTTCCTTTGAGCAAGCATCCGGACCATCGGTCCGGCACCGCCATGCTTCACGAAACCTAAAAGCACATCTAAAAGATGAGAAGGAAACGAAGTGAAAGGGAAATGACAGAAAGGAAATCGTGGTAGATGACAAGCCACCAAAGCATTTGCCTAATGACCAGGGAAATTCACGAAAAATCCAATTTCGGAGTGGATAGACAACGGAAATTGAACCGAGATCTCCCGAATGCGGGCCTTACACACACAACACTTACTATAGTTCAAACGCTTCAAATCACGGGTTTTGCTCAACACTATAAAGCAAGTACTAGAACCTATTATATGATAGTTATGAAACTGTCCCAACGCTTATGGAACGCCAAATATAATGTAAATCTTCATGCTTATACAATTGAAGTTCATATGTTCTCGATTTTAGCATTCAAGTAAGATAATAAAGTTATTGTCCTAATATATAGCTGATACTACCATTCAGTTATAGTGCCACAGTAAATATTATTTGGTGGTCAGTTTAATAATGCATGCTCTGTTATAAACTGCGCAGCAAACAGATATGATATTTTACGAAACAAAAATGAACACTGCACCAAGAGCACTGATTATAATTTTCTACAGTACACCATTACATCTAGCAGTCCAAAAAATGCAGGTTGGCGCCTGCAACTCGACGGATAGAATATCCCGCTACACAAAAGGGTAAAAGAAGTTGCCGCCCAGCTTGGGCGATCATTTTCTTCCGATATTTCTTTTTCCCTTTTCTTTCATTATACCTACTTTGTGAGAGCTCTAAAGAAGAAATGTCAAGACAAATCTATTTGCTCCCAAACGTTAATAGATAAAACGTGATTTCGGAAAATAACATTAAGTGCAGTTTACTCCCATCCGAAGTTGAACAAACATTTGGTGTGTTTCAGGTAAATACATTTTTTTTTCTGAAGCTGCGTTTAAATGTATTTGATCACGAAGTATATGTATTGTATTTTATTTTTAATAATTCTTAATGTAGACAGAACTGTTAAACTACAAATGTTGATTGAAAACAACATATTCAAATGACGCGAGAATGAACATCTCTGTGCGTGCGTGTGTGAGTGTGTGTTGTTGGTCTGGGTGGCTCAGTTGGTTAGACGTTGGCCTACTGATCCTAAGGTCGCGGGTTCAAATCCGGCCCAGATGGATGGTTTTTAAGTGTGCTTAAAAACGACAGCTCCGTGTCAGTAGATTTACTGGCATGTAAAAGAACTCCTGCGGGACAAAAATTCCGGCACACCGGCGACGCTGATGTGATCCTAGCAATTGACAGCGTTGTTAAACACAGTAATTTTAATGCGCGCTTGTATATGAGCTTGTATATGAGATAGAGTAAAGCATTGAATATTAGCTCTTGTCCAGGAACGTATCGCTTCTGTACAATAGATACAATATTGCAAATCAGACATTTAACCTCCCACATTTATGTATATTCCTGAACATAGAATAAGCATGTTTTCATGCCCAGGAGGTTCCAAGTTCTATTCTAGCTTGGTGTGGGTTATCGGGATAAGTTTTCCTGTGTCTCCATCCCCATAAAAACAGGGTAGCCCGTCTCTGTGGTGTACGGGTAGTGTGCCTACCTCATATTGAAGAGGTTTTTTTTTTTTTTTTTTTTTTTTTTTTTTTTTTTTTTTTTTTTTGTGGTGGGGAAAAAGGCTACTTACGCCCTAACCGCATGCATGCATGCGAGTGTAAGACTCCTACCCTGGCTTCGAACCCGGGCAGCCTACTCACTAAAAAAACCCCACCGGAAGTCTTGAGGTCAAGGCCTCTATGCTGCAGTACCGCATAAAGCACCTGCGCATTCTGTGGTGAGAGATGGAAGCTGCCTGCCAGTGGCAGTAACAGCGAGTATTACTGATGTGCCGGAGGGCAAACATGACATAAGCCCTGAGTGCCCCCTGGTAGTAAATAATGGTGATGTGTATGATAGTTGATGGTGTTCTTTTTGTGTTTCAGCCATTTGGCATCGTTAGGTGTAGATGGATGTGAGGGATGAGTGAATGAGTATGTTTTGTTTTAAAACTCCACCCGAAGGTTTCGTTTCTTGTCCTTAGCGTAATTTTTTTTTTAAATTATTATTAATTTTTTTTATTTATTTATATTGCGTCCTATAATCTATGCTAGTAGTATTTTAAGAAATGCTTATATAACTAGGTGCAGTTATGGTGATATTTATAAGATTTACAGCTTGTAGAGATAACTTCTACTGTGTCATTTAATCTTAGTTACTAGGGTGTGATTAAGCCGGAGGCTTCGTCATTAATCGTGTACCTGATCTTGCCTGGTCGTATAAGTAGTGCACACATGGCGGGCTGTCTGCCTGAAGTGCAGGAGCGAGCCTGTGCCACTACCGGGGAGGCCCTCGTCTCCCGGGGTCCGCCTTGGCTAGGTAGCACAAGGACTTGTGAGGGCTTGAGTGTAAGTGTATGTTTTTATAGTGTTGTGCGTTTGTTGTGTGCTTCCCTTCATCCCCTAACCAGTAATTTCATGGTACTAAATTATTCAGGTATTCCTGTATGTTGAGTTCAGGTTCGCCTATGCTTATAGTGCGATCGAACAATGATAGAGGGCGGAGGTGTTTGTCGCGAGTCATATCATACTCCCCGAGCATTCGTATTTGCTCGTTGTGGTTCTTATTCTTTTTGGCGTATAGGTTGCATGCCAGGTGTTTAATAAACTGCTCGATTGTGAGCATTTTTAGCTCTTCATGTAACTGGTACGTCGGAGCCTCTGGCGGTAGTTTAGCAATAATTCGCAGTATTCTATTTTGCATCGTTTGGAGGCGTTTTATGTGCATTTTTGCCGCATATCCCCATACCGGGGCGGCATAAGTTAAGATGGGTCGGATCAGCGTCTTATAGAGCGTAAGTCCCATGCGTAGCTAGACTAGACTACCAGATGGCAGGCTGAGAACAGCCCGAGGTGTGTCATCCGTGTACCTGCCCTTTTAGGGCTTAACCACTGCATGACGGGATTAGGAAGTTATAGGATGGCTGGTGAAGAATGAGAATTGAGGATTGTTGGGAGGTAGCATTTTTTATGCTCCTCGTCGGATGTTACTTTCAGCTTGCAACTGCCGTTGGGCACTGCTGATGGGTGGTCCAAATATGGATATTGGCGAAATGTTTTGGACTTCCAAACTGCTCTTGGAAGGACTGTCAGGAGTTCAGCTTGCGCTGTTGATGGGGAAGCTCCTGTGTTACCGGGGGTGCCCGCAAGCCATGCGGGGAACCCGGTGTCGCACAAGCGTGCGTTCTCTAGGGATATAGTCCCCAAGAGACCTAACCAGGGCGCTCCGATGTTGTGGAAACTGGTCGTAGAATTTTGTTGCCCGGCGCCTAATTTCGTCCTCCACGTACGGGAGGGACGAGGCTTCGTGCAGTAGTCTCGTGGGGAATCTGCGGTATACAGAATAGATTACACGAAGACCTCTATTCTGTATACGTTGCAGGCGCAGGAGATGGGTGTCTGCAGCCATGCCCCAGATTTCGCAGGCATACAGGAGGATAGGGATAATGAGAGCCCGAAAGAGACGTAGCTTTAAGGGGATTGGCATCCCCGACCGCAGCATAGGGTACAATGAGGCAATTGCCCCACTGGTCCGCGCTGATAGGTCGTTGATGTGTCCCCGAAAAGTCAGGCCCTTGTCGAGCTTTACTCCCAGGTAGGTAAGGGAATCTACCCACTCAATCCTTCGGCGAAGGTATGTGAATGTGGGGAAGTTGGCGGGAAAGCGGCGTTTGGTGAAAAGTATGGCGCGGCTTTTCTCCGGGTTGATGGACAATCGCCAACGCCTACACCACTCTTGGATGAGGCGGAGGTGTCGCTGTATGGGGAGGAAGGTTCTGCGAGGGTGTTTATTTGTACAGTAAAGCAGCACGTCGTCAGCATACTGGGCTATGTTAACGTGCTGCTCGGATGGAATGTCGGCCACATATACGCTAAACAGCGTAGGGGACAATACAGAACCTTCAGGGACTCCGCCTCTGATTGGCCTTCGTGTGGATTTGGTTCCCGCAACTGCGACCACATAGCTTAAGGCTGCTGTTAAGATTTATGAGCGGGTACAGTCTGTTGAGTTGGCCATTGGCCTTTGCTCTGGCTGAGTTAATATGCTCTCTCCATGTGAGATATTCGTCCATCTTAACCCCTAGGTACGTGACGGATGTCTCCCACCCGATAGGTTCCTGATTTAGGGTGAGGGGTGGGAGGGCTCGCCTCCTTTGCCTGTGCAATTTTCGCCTGGTAAAAATGATTGCTTGGCTTTTTCTTGCATTTAGTTTTAACCGCCATTTCGTGAACCAGGGCTCCAATGTGTTTAGAGCATTCTGGAGCCGCAGGTGTATGATGCGTGGCTGAGTAGATTGCGTGGCCAGTGCCGTGTCGTCCGCGTATATGTATTTATCTACTCGTACTAGTGGTCATTGATATATATATATATATATATATATATATATATATATATATATATATATATATATATATATATTAAATAGTGTAGGCCCGAGTAAACTTCCTTGTGGGACTCCCGCGTTTATGGGGTGCAATGAGGATTCGAGAGGTTTCGAGTTCGGTTAGGTTGGGTTATCCGGATACGTTTTCTTCTGGGGCTTTCCCTTATTCTGAGAAGACAAACATCGGGTAACTTTAAGCTCTAGAATCGTTACTCATTTGAGCAACATTTCATCTGTTTCATTCATTCATCGTCAGATATTACCAAAGAAATAAAAGAAAATCCAGGTAACTGATCTCCCTGAACCACTAACACATTTCATAATTCATTATTATGAATTCAGTTATACAACAACAACAACAACAATAATAATAATAATAATAATAATAATAATAATAATAATAATAATAATAATAATAATAATAATAATAATAATAATAATAATAATAATAATAATAATTGCTACTCTTGCAGGTATCTAAGAAATAGTTCGAGGAATTGAAAAGGTATCTGATGGTTATGCTTTTATGTTTGTGAAATTTGAGTGGCATAAGTGAGCATGGGTTGTTTATTGGTTTAATTAAGGTATACTTATTAAATTCAACAGAGAATGAAATACTGTTAATTATTATTACAGACGTTCATTAATCACTCTCAAGTTATTAAAACGAGCACCCAGCAAGAGCTTATCCTGCCATTGCGTATTGAAATATTGTTAGTTGAATGCAGAACCTTCGTTTGGATGCGTGGCTGCCTGACGGGAGTTTTCTTGGTACCGGAAGGCACGCTATTTGCCTGCAAACTTAGCTCTTCATAGCCCCTTAAAATCATGTTCGTAATCGAAGATATTGGAAATGATGTGTGCCACCTCATATCTCTTACGTATTTTAAGAACATTTGCGTTAACATTCATTAATTGTTCATGGCCATATAAATAAGCTTCTCTCGCTATAAAGAAAACAACATTAAATATGGTAGTTGAGCGATCATTAACATTATCCAATACATAACTACAGAAATTAACCCCACTCACATTATCGTGTGGTTGTAATTTTTGTACTACAGTTACTCGTATTGTTCTAGTTTTTAGTGACTTCCAAACCGAGATTTGCGAGATTGCTGATTCCCGTGAGATTTATTTGCACCTACTTCTTTCTAACGTTCCTCCGATGTTATCATTTTTTTTTTTTTTTTTTTTTTTCTTATCAAGAATAGAACTCATTTCCCTAAATCTGTTCACAAGATTGAGAACTTTCTCTGTGAGGCGCATGAACAGCAAGAAATCTGTCTATTAATTGTGATCCCGCTTCTCTACAAGAATTTATCATATAGGAATCATACATAAAGATTGTGTACTAACGAAGTACAGGGCTTTTGGCATTTTAACAGCACTAACACCATAACACTGAAACAAGGGGCCTTACAACGTGTAAACCTCTGCATAAGGATCTCGCGACCATTATTGTTAGCCAGTACTCGAAGGAAGAACAGAATCGGTTAGAACCAGCACAGTGCAGTGCAAGCAATTTCTCGAAATAGACTACGAATCAAAACAGAGGCTCTGTAGAAAAGTACATGTTGCCTGCTAGGAAACTTTTGTCCTTCAAGCTAAACTAATGCCCAACTGCAACGGAAATTCGTACGGCAAACGTACGCAAACAGCGGGCATTAAGTGTGATACCTGAGATTTACGATGGCAACGTACCTCGTCTGTTAAGTTATCGAGTATAAATTTCCTTTCTAACGATAGAAACAATTAAATTGAAGGGCTCGGGATTAGGTAGTCCTATGCCACATCATATTGGAACTGAGATATAAGACTAAACGTATTTTGAAAGATTCTATAAATCACAATTACATAGAATAAGCATTCATATATGCTTCAATATATTTGTATAAGTGTTTTGAACTTCCTCAAGAAGTTTCATGTATGTAAATAGAACAATTCTTGAGAAAAGTAAACAAATCAATGAAAAATTGTTGTTCATATGTGGCATAGGCCTTTCTAGTTGAATTAAGATATTAGTTTCCTTTTTCTATTAACTACCACTGATAATTTTTATCTGGTCTTTATGTTCCATTTATGAAAATATTTCCTCAGAATGTCAATGCATGAGAACAGAACCCTTAACATACTGAAACAACTTGCAGCAGCTATTGAAAATTAACAAACTTTGTTGTAGTAACTTATTCGTTTTACAAAATCAGTTCTCTACGTTCAAATAGCGCACGAATTCTGTTAAATATACTGTTGAGTAGCATAGATTAAAAAAAGTCAAGGCCTTACTCATCAGCAAGACCTCGGCCTCCTGTATCTTTTTACCTGAGTCCTTTTTATATCTCAGGCTTTTATACTCGTTCTTTATTACTTTTCATGCATTATTTTGTTAGGTACATATTGTTTTTATACAACTATTTAACTAACCTAAATTGCATTATTCACTTCTATAATGCTTTTGCAGTTTTAAAGTTTATCTTTTATTCTATATGTAATATATAATATTTAGAGTACCTGGGCGACCGAGCTTCGCTCGGCGTTTTTTCGCCTCTGTTTTTTGTGAAATCTTGTTTTTCGTGGGCGAAGATACTTATTTAGATAAACCTGAAAAGCAAAACGTTAACTAAATAAAACTACTTGTCGCAATTGTTAAGAGTAATGTCCGAGATACAAGAGATATAGAAATACACAAAAATATTTCATAAACACCATCATTTCAGCTGTAAAACGTGTACTGCTGAAAGCAGGCCTCCTCCATAGATATCCACCCAGTTTGAGGTTTTCGTCGAGCATTTGTTCCATTATGGAGTTCAGTTCTTTGCTGCTGTGGTTGACTCCAGGACGTTAACACGTTGGCCAAGGTCCTTCATACTTCCGTCGAGTTCTTCCATGGCTTCCTTAACCCCGGCCAGTCGGGGTTAGTATTCGATAGACCTGTCTTCATATTGGAATTTCCGTCTTCATCTTTTCCGTTTCGGAGTTTACATTTTCAATTTGCCTTCCATTTTTGTTCCCATATTTTCTATTCCGTAGTTTACATTTTTCCAATTCGGTTTTCATATTTGTTTCCTCTGCCGCATTCCGGAATTCATTTCATTTCCCATTATGTCCATCTTGGCTAACATTTGTTTCAACTGTTCCATATCGTGCTTTTCGTCGCACTCCGGACACCAATTGTGATTACTTTACTTTTTTAACTATTTCTTTATTTTTTATTAAAACACCGGAGCGACACTAAGCAAAAGTAATGTTGAAGAATAACAAATACTACAGAAAGAAAAGATGGTTGATAAAGCCATGTTAATGTACTACGCATTTATGTTTCCAACATATAGAAAAGTGTATGAGTTGTTTGTAATTGTTCGTCGAAGCGGAAGTAGTGAAAGAAATGTGATTGTGTTTTACTAAAGAAAAATGAGTAAAAAAAACCAAATAAATGTTATACGTTGCACTTATACTTCAAGTGTATGGAAAAATGTATGGATTATTTGCAGAAGAAGTAGTAGTATGTTAGGTAAAAGAAAAGGGAGTAGAGAAAACCATGTGAACGTAATACATTGCGTAGTAAAATGGATTGCATAAAAACTTTCACCATGAAAAAAATTAGATATGTCACATTTTATTGCGATCGGTCAATTTGTTTTGGAATTTAATCACTCTTCAACATAAGATATGTATAGGCCTTGGTATGTATGAAGTTGATAAACCATAGGGAATAACATGTGAATTGTTACGTAAAACAAAAGTGAGTAGAGAAAGTAGTATGAATGTAATACGTTGTATTTGTTTCAAACATATAGCAAATTGTATGAATTATATGTTGAAGGGCGAATAGCGAAAGAAGACTGATTGTGTCTCGTAAAGGAAGAATTAGTAGAGGAAATCGTGGGAATGCAATACGCTGCATTTATATTTCAATCCTAGTATATTATATGAATTGTATGTTGAAGGGCAAACAGAGAATACATGAATGCGCTACGTAAAAGAAAAGCGAGTAGAAAACCATTTGAAAGTAATATATTATGTAGTAAAATTGTTAACATAAAAACTCTCCATGAAAAAAATACATATACGTGCCGAATTTCGCGGTGATCGGTTAAGCGGTTTTCGAGATTAACAGTTAGATATATACAAACATTCAAGTTGTATAGATGATATGAATTGTTTGTAGAAGAGTGAGTGGAGAAAGACATATGAAGGTGTTACCTAAAAGTGAGTAGAGTAAACACTGTGAATGTAACATGCGGCATTTCTATATCAAACATGCACAAAATTGTATGACTTATTTCTAGAAGAGTAAGTAGAGAAACAGTTGAGTGTGTTACCCAAAAGCAAGTAGAGAAAACAGTATGAATGTAATACGTGGCATTCTATTTCATACATGCAAGAAATTGTATGACTTATTTGTAGAAGAGTGAGTAGAGAGAGATGTGAATGTGTTACCTAAGAGTGAGTAGAGAAAACAGTATGAATATAACATGTAGCATTTCTATTTCAAACATACAGAAAATTGCATGACTTCTTTGTAGAAGAGTGAGTAGAGAAAGAGATGTGAACGTGATACCTAATAGTGAAAGGAGAAAACAGTGTGAATGTAATAACATTTCTATTTAAAACATACAGAACATGGTATGACTAATTTTAAAAGTGGGGATAAAAATTATTTTGGTGCAAAATCACGTTTTTTATGGAAAATTGTTTATAGAAGGGTGAATAGAGAATGAGATGTAAATGTGATACCTAAAAGTAAGTAGAAAAACTACTGTGAATGTAATATGCAGCATCTCTATTTCAAACATACAGAAAATTGCATGACTTATTTATAGAAGAGTGCGTAGAGACAGAGATGTGAATGTGTTGCCTAAAACTGAGAGGAGAAACCAGTGTGAATGTAATAGCACTTCTGTTTCAAACATACAGAACATGGTATGACTTATTTTAAAAGTGGGGATAAAAGTGTTTTTTGGTGCAAAATCGCGGTTTTTATAGAAAATTGTTTATAGAAGACTGAGTAGAGAAAGAGATGTGAATGTGATACCTAAAAGTGAGAGGAGAAAACAGTGTGAATGCAATAGCACTTATGCTTCAAACATACAGAACATGGTATGACTTATTTTAAAAGTGGGGATAAAAGTGTTTTTGGTGCAAAATCACGTTTTTTATGGAAAATTATTTATAGAAGTGTGAGTAGAGAAGGAGATGTAAATGTGATACCTAAAAGTAAGTACAGGAACCACTGTGAATGTAATATGCAGCATACAGAAAATTGCATGACTTATTTGTAGAAGAATGAGTAAAGAAAGAGGTGTGAATGTATCACCTAATAGTGAGTGGAGAAAACAGCGTGAATGTAATAGCACTTCTGTTTCAAACATACAGAACATGGTTTGACTTATTTTAAAAGTGGGATAAAAGTGTTTTTCGGTGCAAAATCACGCTTTTTGTGGAAAATTGTTTACAGAAGAGTGAGTAGTGAAAGAGATGTGAATGTGATACCTAAAAGTGAGAGGAGAAAACAGTACGAATGTAATAGCACTTCTGCTTCAAACATGGTATGGCTTATTTTAAAACTGGGGATAAAAGTGTTTTTTGGTGCAAACTCACGTTTTCTATGGAAAATTGTTTATAGAAGACTGAGTAGAGAAACCGCTGTGAATGTAATATGCAACATCTCTATTTCAAACAAACAAAAAATGCATGACTTGTTTGTAGAAGAATGAGTAGAAAAAGAGATGTGAATGTATCACCTAATAGTGAGAGGAGAAAACATCGTGAATGTAATAGCACTTTGTTTCAAACATACAGAACATGGTTTGACTTATTTTAAAAGTGGGGATAAAAGTGTTTTTCGGTGCAAAATCACGCTTTTTATGGAAAATTGTTTACAGAAGAGTGGGTAGAGAAACATATGTGAATGTGTTACCTAAAAGTGAGAGGAGAAAACAGTGTGAATGCAATAGCACTTCTGTTTCAAACATACAGAACATGCTATGACTTATTTTAAAAGTGAGGATAAAATGTTTTTGGTGCAAAATCATGTTTTTTATGGAAAAATGTTTATAGAAGACTGAGTAGAGAAAGAGATGTGTTGCCTAAAAGTGAGTAGAGAAAACACTGAATGTAATATGCATGTATACAAAAATTTAACCAAATCTTTAGAGCCGTTTCTGAAATACGGAAATATACAAGAATTGCACTGTAGAAGCGGGAATAAAAAATGTTATTTTTTATGTAAAATCGCGTTTTTTCGGGAATTACACCTATATAGATGAACTTAAAAAGCAAAACACTATCTGAATACAAAATTTGATCAAAATCGTTAGAGCCGTTTCCAAGTTGCGCGGAATAAATAAATAAATAAATAAATAAATAAATAAATAAATAAATAAATAAATAAATAAATAAATAAATAAATAAATAAATAAATAAGTAAGTAACTAACTAAATAAATAAATAAATATATATATATATATATACAAGAATTGCTCGTTTAAATATATAAGGTAGCATAGATATCTAGTGAAGGGTATTCTTCATTACATTCATTCTCAAATAACTTCCTTTTCAAGAGCTGAGATTTTCCATGTACTTCTTCACTCGCTGCCATCTTGAATTCAAGTGGCATAAGAACTTTCTATGCCAATAAGTGTCACTGTTACACAGAAACTTACATGAATAACTAAGCCATCTGTTGTCAGAACTTGATACTACTTGAGCAGTGAGAAGAATGAATGCTCAGATGGTAATATTTCAGTTTTTTCCAAAATGTGGCATAGAACTATCTGGTCTCAAGCCCTTCAATCATAAGTGATAATGCTATTCTTTCATGTTCTGTGAGATAAACAAATAACACTGTGATTAAAAAAAAAAAAAAAGCAAGGTACCTAGTGTAATGGAAATGCAATACAGCAGTTATATTCATTGCATTTGGGGGCGGGGCCATTATAAGTAAACGTCCAAAGTATATTCCAATAACCAACTAGTGTTAGTCATATCATTACCAAGAGATTTGTGCAATACAATGCATTACATCATCGGCTTAATAACATTACACACGGGTTAGAGCATCTTTTATTATCTACTTTTAGGTTGTCATTAGTACAAGGCATAAGAAGTAGAACACATTAAGCTATGTTTGCAGTGTTCATTTAGATTTCATAAAGTATGGAACGCTGGCCCATCCAGCAGCGTATATTCCATATTTAAGTAGAGCAAGTTATCACAAAAATATCCTTCGCGGGGGATCTGGGGGAAGTTTGGAGGTCAGCACAACAGTTATTACACAAAGACAATTCATGGATGGTGCACCCCATAGCATAACAATGGTAATCAGTGTTTACAATCAAACACATCCGCAAAGAAAAACCGTACAAATACCCGAAAACATGAAGCGCCTAAGTTTGCTCTCCAAGCAAGTTCTCAACATTCAGTAAGTTGTTTCAACAAACAACACAAAACCTAGATACGAACTTGCATGATGACCTTCACTTCCACTTGTACAGTTGCAAATGGTTAAGTACCTAAGAAGGAAACAAGACTGGTCTGTGACATACTGCTAATGATGGTCCTGGAATCATGAATTCCCTCTTTGGACTGATGGGGCTAACTTGCATGTGAATAAACAGAATTTTAAGTATTTGGGCGCCTGAGAATGCTCAAGTAACTTTCGAGACCCGTGTATGCTCAAAAGGCAATTGTTTGGTGTTTATTGGCAGATCTGTGCTTTTAAATTCATTTCTGAAGATTTGCGCCAAGCTGTTCTTTCGGACGAAACATCACTATCTTCAAGCTTGCATTTCATTATTTTGCAGTAGCAAACCTGTTTCTTCCACAAATGTTTTCAAACAACGTTCTCCTGTTGGTTTGAGAATCGGTTTCGCTCACATTTATTCTTCCTTTGTGGGGCTAGATAAAATCGAAATGATGTGTTCTTTTTAATTCGCCTCACAAATGATTCGGATACCCTTAATCTTTGATAAATCTCTCGATTTGAAAATAAATCCGTTTTATTGGCGTTTTTACCTTTGCAACTTTTCGGGGTGTCAGATCACATGATTTGCCCATTATGTTGCGAATAGAAAACACAAAATCATAAATTTCTCATTAACACCATATATAAACTGGCAAATTTACATTCCGATAGCACAAGTTGAACCTGTCGCTTTCCTTCTTGTTAGCACTAGCACAACTGATGTTTGTGAATCAACAATTTCAACTCTTACAAAACAGGAAACGGCATAATTTTATTGTAGATAATGGTCCCCTAAGAGCATGACACACATCCACTGCAGACAACAATAGTCCCCTATCATAGTTCAGCGAGATTCACAGTGATAGGTGAGAATTGTTATTAAGCTAATCCTCAGAATGTAGTGAACTATAAAACAGACTAGGTGCGTCTATTAATATGACCAGACACTGTACTTCTTAGTTGTGAGAAAATTTGTTATTCCTGCACTGCGAAATTTTGGTTATCCTTTAATAAGTTTCTGGTATCAACAGGATGGTGTCATGGTCCCTATGTCCCGCCTCAGGATCGGAATACTGTGGGAGTTCCTTTCCGGGAACATTTTCCCGTTTTCGGGACGTTTCTTGCCCAGCACGGTCACCAGGCTTGACTGCCCCGGATTACTTCCTATGGGGTTACCCCAGAATGAAGTGTTCGCAACCGTTTGGAGAGTGTTGAGCTGAAGACAAGAATCAGAGACGAAACTGTACACGTTACTCCTGAGCTCATTGTATGCGTCATGCGAAGTTTTGCAGACTATCTGATGCAAATGTGTTGCAAAGGAACGAGCGCATGCGAAATACATTTTCCACAATGACACTAAAATGTAAATCCAAAGGTGTATATCGTGTGCAAAATATACATACATTTCACTACAAGTGCTCCAATCTTTTTTTTTTTTTTTTTTAACTGGATAATCGAAAATGCTCCACCTTGTAGAACCTTCTTCACGAAGTTCATAAGGAAGTTACATATCTTCTGAAGCTGGCCTTCCTGAAATAAGTGCGTTTATTGACTCCAAAAAACTTTTATATAAATTATATTGCTCAACTAGTTCAGGGTCTAAAAGCAAGGGATAATTGGGATACGTCGAACATACTGGTTGCCTGGAATCTCCCATACATTGTTTGGAAACTCATTGTCCGGAGGCGGCTGCAAGCTGCGCAGACAACCCTGACAGACATAATCCGACCGTCCTGTACTTAGCATCAAATGTGGAGTCTCTCAGCCGATCTATCACACCACCTTGAGGAATCGTTTTGTTGAGCATTGCGGGTCTATATACAGTTGAAAGACTGAGGTCTTATTCTTGTTTTTGCAACTTGATAATTTGAAATGAACATTGTATGTCTTATAACTTTCCTAATTTGCATTGAAATCTACTCAAAATGCTAACTAGGGACGTTGTCATCGCTTCTCACTTCTTCCAATTTTGATGTTGCCATTATTTGCAGTATTTACCGAATTTCTTCATTTCTTTCGTTACAATTATTACTAGCGGTTTTTAGATCATCCACAAATTAAAGTACGCGTTCTTCTGTCACCTTACATTGATGAAGGGCGTTTATATTTTATTTTCATAATAAAATGCATATGCCAGTTTATTATTATAGGATTCATATATATATATATATATATATATGGTATAACTCAAAGGTTGCTCTTGCGTCATACCCAGAGCCGAAATCGGGCAGCCAGCTACCAAAACAGTTTCTCCTGCTTACAGGAATTAAGTTTGTAAGTTTGTGTTCATTAATTATTATTATTATTATTATTATTATTATTATTATTATTATTATTATTATTATTATTATTATTATTATTATTATTATTATTATTATTATTATTATTATTATTATTATTATTATTATTATTATTATTATTATTATTATTATTATTATTATTATTATTATTATTATTATTATTATTATTATTATTATTAATCGTTATCATTATCATCATCATTGGCCACGCCGTAGCCGAGTGGTTGCACCATTCGCTTCTCACCAAGGCAACCGCATGTGGGATTCGTGGTGAACGAAGCTGGGGCGGGTTTCCTCCGGGTTCTCCCGCCATCTCATTCTACCGGGGCTCCATCTTCATTCCACGTATCACCAGTGTCACCGCCTTTTTTTAGTGGTAGTTTGACGTTCTTTTTTAACATTATTGATCTTAAGAGTGGTGTTGAATGAAGTTGTTCTGTTCAATGATTAGTCAAATGAGCTCAAGGTAAAATGATTGAGGGTTACCAACATTTAGCCTTTCCAGAATAAAGGAACACCATGGTATCAGCCTGTTCAGGCGATTGTTAACTCAATCCAACTGGGATTCGAGCTGTACTGTAGCAAACTGGACTGGATTCCTATGCTGGTACCCCCATTATCCATGTCATTCAGAATGTGCCGTCGCGGTTACCATGGCAACCCTGCTGACTAAGCTTGCCTCCTTGCACGTGGCAGTCTACAAGCCAAACCTCTGCTCTGGTACGCACTACTGAAGCTTAATGATACGAGAATCAGCTTTGCAATTCGCATGCCATTACCATAACAGGTAGTGGAGCATATTAATATTTACATTCTTTGTTAAATTCTAAGTTATGAGATACTATGTTTTGTGGAATAAACGTTTAGTTAAGCGATTCTTCACTTATTTCGTCTGAATAATAGTCTCTGGCCTCCGCTGATGTACTGCTATAGTTATGTTCAGCTTTTAGCAGTCCTAAAACTAGTGGATAAAAGGTGGTGTACTTGGAGTATCGAAACAGATGAGGAACTCTTCTGAATTCACAATATGTAAATGGAGATCTTCTCCACTTCATGCCGCAAGCAGTCAAATGCCTGTTCCGGTAAATGGAGATTCAGCTCTAATTTATCCCAAATTCGATTCTGCTAGAGAAGGTCAAATCGAGTTTCGTTTCGAACAATGGCGTTTAAACACGGATGGCAATCACAGCCAGCTCCAGTAGTTTTGCCGCCCCATGCGAAAACAATTGCAAGTGCCGCCCCCTCACAATTTAATAATAAAAGATATTATGTATGGATTCACATGACTTTCTCTACTAACTCCTGTACAAATTATTCTTAAAAACGCTTATTCTTCTACTTTATGTTAATCGAGATAGACATTTGTAGAAAAATGTTATCATATATTTCCATTTAGGTAAAATGGGAACAGGAGAATATGGTAGGTTTAAATGACAGTCAAATCTTTTCAGAGGTAATCGCTATGTGATGGCTTTGACATTCTATTCTTTTTGAATGGCCAGGACATAAAAAGATAACCTATTTGAGAAAAGTATAAGTAGGTATTTGAAAATTCAAATCAATAAGGAATATGTTGGCAACGGTTATCTAAAAAAACACATTTGACATAAATTACGTATTTTAAGGAAATCTACATTTTTTGTGTAGTAAGATTGTGTCTATCTCTTACGCTTTACCTGTTACACAAAATTCATCTGAAATGAAAAGGGCTTCACAGGATATTTCCAAAAAAATGTAAGACATACATTTAATTTATCATGAAACCACCTTAAACATATGGCATTTCAATCAAAATCGTTAGAACCATTTTTGAGAACATCAAGATTTTGGAATCTTTTTCACGTAAAGAGCAGTTTGGAGCGGGAAAATTTTCTTGAGAATCTTCCATATAAATTGAGCTTTCATTTATGGACGCTTTCAACTGCTGTGGTTCTCAGCCTCCCATTCTATATGTACATATATTGGGCGTGAAGGATCACTTAAGTGTGCTCAATGGCCTCTTTATTACCAGGCTTCAGATTCTTTATGTGCCGTAAATCTACGAGAGGGGACCACCGACTTTACTTTCCTTCCAAAGGAAGTCACGCTAAGGATTTTTACACCAGAAAAAAAAATTGTCCTTCGCAGGGTGTGAACCCGTAACCTCGTGGAGGCTAGCATGTTACTCCTAGACCACGGAGGAAGACCGAAAATGTTCATGGCGCTTTCTTGAAAGATTAAACACCAAGTTGGTAATTTTTCTTTTTTGAGTTGTGTTCATATACACTGAACCGCGGTTTACAGTATACGAAGGCAGGCCGTATTTGCAAGGTGCATGATGGAAGGAGATCGTCCCTTTACATTTAGTATAGTGTATATAGTGTATAGTGGCTTAGGAAGAAGAATTCCAGAGCAATTCACTTTTGATAGGTTTAATCAACTTGTAATAGTTGTGAATATGTATGTGTTGAATTAAGCTGTGCCACAGGTGAATATTTGATATAGGGAAATGTAAAGAAAAATTACTCACATTGACACACCTTTAGTTTTTATAGAATTTATATCTTGTGTACCAGGCAGTAATGCAAGTGTGGAAGGAGTATTTAGTCTTACGAACACACTCTGGAATGATGAGAAAAACAGGGTCGCACTTAAATCAGCTTTAATTGCTAACAGACACTTCGATCTTGTGTAGGTTTTCACGAATGGATAAAAAAACAATCTAAAGTGCTGTCAGAATTATATAGTTCCAAGAAATGGAAATTAGAAAATTTTGAAGTTGATTGAAGGTTGTAATCTAAGTAAATCCATTTTGAGTTATCTTGTCCTATTTTATACCTGCAATTTTGTTTGTTACTGTACAAGAGTGTCCCGCTTTTTCATTTCCAAAATCTGACCACATTGGTTATAATGTGAATGCAATAATTACCTATGTAAGAGCTGTACGAACTAATTGGAACAACTAATATTTACGTTTCATTTAAATAATTCTGTGTGTATACAACTGGCACAAAAGGAAGACAAGTACCATACGAAGTGTCTACTACAATCAGACATTTGCTTAAGATTTGAAAAAACCATCTAAAACATGTTTTGAAATATACAACTTCCTAAAGCCCACCTCTGTGGCGTATCTGTCTTACATTCAGGAGATCCCGAATTCGAATCTCAGGATGAGTTGTCCAGGTTTTTTTTTTTTTTTTTTTTTTTTTTGGGGGGGGGGGGAGATGGTGGCGGTTTCCTTATCCTGAGGAGACATGTCGGGGTAGCTTTAAGCTCTATTGACCCTGGAGTCTCACTTCACCCATCCATTTATCGTCCGATTTAACCTTCCCGGTTAAACGACGTTGAACTTTAAAAAATAAAATAAAACAAAAACCTTAATAGAACAGAGAAGTTGGCTTCAGAGAGCAAACGGTAACAGAAAAGTCAATATTCTCTTTCAAATAAAGTATTGTCTCAAGAATAATGTATACTGTAGGAGGAATCTGCTATCTCTGCAAACTATAACATCCTTCTTGCATTAAAGATAACCTATGCCATAAACGATAACCTATGCCCTGCTTGCTCCATGTTTAAATAACAGGACACAAATTCAAAATAGTTATAAAGCGCATAATTGTTTCCCCAACTGGCGAAAAATAAGTCACAGAGTCTCACGAGATTCGATACTTGTTCCTCAAATATTTCACTTTTCTATAAATTATTTACCTCTCCTAATTAAAGACAGGGTAGCGCAACTTTCTGCGTGTAGTATAATAATTTAGTACGTACTGTATATTCAGATAATAAAATTATTAGTTCTTAGCAAAGGAGTGTATGTTTTGAGGAAAGCAAACTTGCTTTTAACTTTATTGAAAATAATAAGGTTCACTATGTACGACTTCAAGGCCCATACATGGACATATGAAGCAACAGAAGTATTTGAAAAACTGTTGCAGGTAACTATAAGTTATAAGTTCTTGGGCTTGCAGATCGATAACCACTTGCACGGAAAATATCACTACATATGTGCATTGGTAATCCAAAGTAAATTCAGCTTCTTAGGTGTATAATCTAAACGTAGTTCAGCTTGTTATGAATGTTCTTAAATCTCAGAGCAGTTTCAGTACCATAGAAACTCTGAAGGTGGTGTATCCTGCGTATTTTCATTCCACCTTGAAATACGGAATTATTTTCTGACGCCACTATTGAGAATTTTGGTAGAGCTCATTTCAGATCACCCTGCAGGGCCTTCCATACCAGACAAAGTACTGAAGTATTAAAAGAATAGAAATCCAATGATAAATGTATACGAGTAAACACCATTGCCGACAAGAATATGTTCCGAAGGTAAAAAGGGCGCCTATATGACAATTGAAAATCTGTCAAGTTGCTATTTTCGGTTTGAATATTTGGCGATGATAGTTCCGCGAGATAAAAAGAACGTATAGCGGGTAATTTATTGGTATACTGTTTGATATATGACGTACCTATTCAGTATCCCAGAGCTCTGTTCGTTGTGGAATCTCATGAACGAAACATAAATAAACAAACAAAATAAACAACATTCCCGATTTTCTAATATTGAAATCATATCCATTCTCCGTTTTTGATTCTATTTCGAAAAGAAAAAGGAATAAAACGCAACTCCAAGCTTGGGAAACGACTTGTGCCACGGATTGTAAATAGCTGTAATTTAATAATAAGAAAGTCTTCTTTTGGCCTAAACCTAGTATCTTTTCTAGGCTGATGAGGTCTGAAACCGACACCACGTATCAATTCTGACCACTGTGCTTCTTGGTAGAGAGCGCTGATTCAGTAGGAAAAGGAGATTGGATACTACCGTAGTGAGAAGATTATCGGGAAAGACTTGAGCATCTGATTAACTTCTACTTCGTGAGGACATCAGTGAGATTTTTTCGTTATATTCAGAGCGATCTTGACTGTAGAAAAATTAGGTATATACGGTGAGTAGGTACAGATCAAGAAAAAGAAAATTCAATATTTATTTAGAATGAGCATAATGAGGGTAGGTCTATATTGTGATTTCTATCTTCTTTTATAAACACACTCATACTAAGATTAAACATTTCAGGATAAATATATGAATGGGCCAAATATATAGCATAACATTGATTGCAAATTAAAATATACACTTTCATGTAATAGTAAACGGTTAATTACCTTCATTTTAACACATCGATACTCAATTATAGGAATATCTTCTAAGTTAACGTGGTTTATTAGAGCCTAGAAGGCGTCAGAGCCTCGCATTTACCAATATCAGCTGCATTTCGTTGAGAATGGGTTAGATCGAATAAAGCGTACGGCAGTGATCCAGGTCAATGTTTTGGCTGCTTGTAATGGAGGAACAGAAAACCTGATCCTGTTCTTTGGTTAATAAGAGTGTTGTTCGAGGCGGGAGGTAATACGGGGCTTCGATGTGGGGACATTCGTTCAATGGACTGATCAACAGATGAATGCACATATAAGTCAGTTCATATGATGTGAAATTCTCTCCCCAGCACAGTGTATTCTGAGTGACAAATTAACAGGCGTTACACGTCAGAGCCCGTTAAAGATGTTTAATTTTGTACAAGCTTGCTTTATGACAGATACGAACTATCAAATGAAGTGCGAATACAAGGTGAGACATGCAATATACCTACATGTACATAAATTACCCGTTTCATTATAGACATGTTTGTTTTCGTTTTTGCTTATAACGCACGCATTGTGCTCCACTTTAAAATCATATAGTTTAGCTTAACACTTAAACACTTTAAGTTGAACTTAAAGAGGTTAGGCTTACAGTGCTGCAAACATCGGTAAAGCTGGAAGTGGTTCATTAATACTTGTGCTATGAGTGCTAGTAGTTGTTTACATTAGTTACTAGCACTATAAGCAGTTATCAAGGTCAAAATATGTGCTGAACATGAAATATGCATTTCTCATGGCATTGTAAGCAGTATATGCAAATTCCATTTTCACTTGTTTAAACAGCTTTATAGTTTTATATTTCTCAGAAGTATTCAATAAATTCAATTCAATATTTCTCAGAACTGATAACAGTTGTCTCTCAAAAATATAATTTTCATATACCAAGTCACATAGAGAAATGTAAAAGTACACAAAATATAATGCATTCAAATTGCATTTGCAAGGACGTATGCTATCAGCTATAATTTTTCACTGCTAATGGACTGCTTCACAAGGACTTTTAGGCCCAGACTATTATTTTGAATGCATTTGGAGCATAGAACATCTGATTAGGAGTCATGTGTTTTTTTGTACTATTTACCTACAAAGTTCTCTAACTTCTACTTTGTGAAATTATATCAGATCTTTGTTAGATTTATTCTTCATCCTTTGTGAGTGAGACTCAAGCATGTTGAACATATATGAAACAACACTGCCAAACACATAACTCAATATGTACTAACACAACTAAACATTTTCTCATAAATATAACTATCTATATAGTACTTAATGATTGACAATCTAAATATCTTATAATTGTAAAAATTACCTTTAAGGAAATTTTATTCTTGCAGATGATTTAATCATGCATGCATAAAGTCATGTTCAGAATTATAGGCCTGTTGTGCAGAACTCTTTTCTGAGAGCAACTTTATAACTCTGTTTTCTTTGTTACCAGATAATATTTTATATGTTTGTACTGATTCTATTGAAGCTAATTTTGTCCTAGTAATGATGTTCAAGTATACAAATTTAAGAAGATTTTGAATATAGAAATTTAATTAAGAAACATCCTATTTGTAAGTGTTAAAGCTTATTAACTGTTTAAATTGGTAGGTATTAAGAGAAAAGTTATGTTCTCATTAACATGAGGAGCTCTTCACTTATTTCTAATTTGGTAAGTACTTAGAAACTAACAACACAGTATAACAAGATGCCAAATCATCTGTCTCATTTGGCATATGGTGGCACTGATAGTTAAATGATGGCTTTCTGTGAGGCAAACTTCCGCAGACCAACCCCAGCGGAAAAAAAAAATTATCCCAGAATATTTATTAGGCACATACCCAAAATTCTAGCTTCCAAAAGTGCCTCAAACTGCTAGAAAAAATTTCTCAAAGTTTCACAAAAAACCGAAAATTTTAGAGATAACACTCACAAAGAAACACATTGAAATGCAGTTGCAGTACACTTTGCCTCTTCTCTCCTCTACACTCTCGTCCCTCATCATTCTCGATTTGATCCCTGAACCTAAAAGACTGAGCTACACCTAACCTACGTTAACCAAAGCTAAGCTAACATGGTGCTCCCAAACATTACCAGCTGTAACATAATCTTCTACTACAGGTGACCAAAGTCAACAAATATTTTCTCTGATGCAATATTGGGGAGCTTTCCGACTATGGGGAACACTCTAGAGTAACTTTTATACTGTTTCAATGCCATTTTATTAATTTTTGATGGGGTTGGTCTGCGGCAGTTTGGCCTTTCCATGTCCAAGCTTGTGATTTCAATTTCAACCCTGAATGATGTCATAAGTTGCATAAATGTGACAGCCTTGTGTCAGTAGATTTATTGTTGTATAAACTACTGTTGCAGGACAAATTTTCAGCCACTTGTGTTAATAATCTTTGTATTGTTAGCATCATTAGATAGTTTATTGCTATCATTTTCATAATAGTAGGACTAATAATAATGATGATGATAGTGGTAAAGCTCTGTCTTTGTCATTCATAAATCGTAGAATAGCAATCTGTTTAAAATTAGAACAATCCTGTTGTAAACATATGGAAGAAGAGGCAGACAGACAGATGGTGACAGTGTAATGGAATGCTAGTAGGTCGCTGGATTGGTGGAGGGAAGTTCATCACTGTTTTCTTTCACTTTTTATTGTACAGTAACTGCCTCCTTAAACACATGAAATTCTGTCCACCAGTCAGTGGCCTATAGGCATTCTGTTACAATCTCTGTCTCTCTCTGTCTCCCCTCTCATATGTTTACAACATGATTGTTGTGTTTGAGACAGATTATACTTAATTTCTTATATTTTTGTCTTGAATGCAAAATTATAAGACACGTGTTTATTCAACTTTTTCTCATTGCTTGTGCTGATGCTTGGCTAAAATGGATAGTATAGCCGCTTACAAAACTTTGTCTACATTCACATTTTATTCTGTAAAGCAACTCATTAAGTTTACATACCTAAACATATTAATTATAAAACAGCTTCTTTAAAAAACTATGTAAAGAAATGGAACAAATCCACAGCTGATTACTGATCTACCACAGATATCTTGTGTAGTTTATCCAGCTTGCTTACTACTGTGACTGTTTAGCCAAGTATCTGCAGGGGATTGAAATATACCAATCATCCTATCTGTGACTTGCAGTAGGAATTGAATTTAAATTGTCTGAAAATTGTACTTCAGCAGTCCATCTTGAAAATACTCATGAAACTTATTAGAGAGTAAGAAGACAAATGATTTTGCGTTATACAATATTGCCATCTGCTATTTTTTTTACTGCGTTGCATTAAAAAAAGCTCAGTTACTTTTTAACAAAAAAAGAAAGCTTTAAGCCTAATGTATATTTGTTTACTTGAGATTTAACCTGGTGATATCGGGTGACAAATGAATGAAATTAATGAAATGATGGTCAAACAAGCCTGGGGTTCTTAGAGCTTAGAGGTGCCTGACATTCATCTTCTCAGGATAAGGGAAAGCCCTGGCAAAAACCTTATCAGGGTCACTCAACAAGATTCAAACTCAGTCCTGAATGTGAGGCAGGTATGCTACCCCACACCATAGAGATGGGTCCTAATATTTTAATTCATGACATTGCTTGGAACTTATTTTTGAAACATCAGAGATAAAATGACGATTTACTTTATTATTGCTTTCTGTAACATGTCCATAGTAGGTAGAGAGGGTATTGCACTCCACCCAAAAATATGATGCCAAGATTTCAATAGAAATATATGTTATAAGGTACGTTGAATGATCTTTTAAATGATTGTCCATGTTTATTTATTTATTTATTTTTTTTTGTTTTGTGTGTGCTGTATGTGTGAAAAACATAACTCAAAATGAAAGTTGGTCAAATACCTAACTTACTACTGAAACTTAACTGTTCCAAGGATATTACACAAAGATTTTCAAGAAAATCCCCCCACCTCTAACTGCCCTTTAAGTGCGAAAATTTTCAAAATTTTTAGTTTTCTCAAAAATGGCTCTTAACAAGTTTGATTAAAAGCTAGCTCCATAGCTCAGTCGGTAGAGCACCTGCCTGCTGTGGTAGGGGTCCAGGGTTCGATTCCTGGCAGGAGGTTCTCCAGCCTAGAATGTTCCTTATCCTCCCTAGAGCCTGGAAGTATGAAAGAGAGTGTGAATGTGCATATGATCTAATGTACTAAAATCCCTAAAGATACAAAAAAAAGCCCAATGTTAAATGAGTACCACCATTGCAGATAGGCACAATGTTCCACAGGAGAAGCTGCCGATATGACCTTTGCAGTAAAAGGCCGGATGTAAAAGTAACAAAAGAATTGATTAAGAGCACAATAAGCAATTTGTTGATGATAGTATTCCAGTCTTATGAAGATGTTTACCCAAGCCGTCATGTACAATAATTAGCCAAAACATAGCAATACAGTTTTGCGGGATAAATCAGCAATTAAAGCACGGTCGTCCAAAAGCTTCTTCAGTTGACAATTTTCATTAGGTTGTATAAACTTATGTTTTTGCTCAAATTTGTTTTCTTATAATCTTTTTGATAGTCATAAGGAAAATGTATTTATTGTTTTTTCCTAACATGTTAGCTTTCTCATTCCCTGTTATATCACAATGTGTTGGAATCCACTGAAAAACAATTTGTTTCACAAGTTATAACAGTTAAACTATCTTACATGTATGTATTTCTTTAATTTTTAACATATTAAAATGGTGACATTGCTTGAATTGCAGCAACCTTCCGACCAAAGGCAAGTGCGGCTTTCCAAACATACTGGGGGTTATGTGTGGAGGAATTAGCACCAAAATGTCAAAACTTGATATCCACTTAAACCAACTACTTATTGCTATTAAGACATACAATTTATGTTGTATACTTTTTTTTATGCAAAGTAAACCATTTTCAATATATTTGTTGTTATTGGGTTGAATTTTCAAATACGTATAGTTTTCTCAAATAGAAGGTAGGTATTGACTTTTTTAATGTCCTGACTAAGCAAAGAATATGAAATTTCAAAGCATCACATTGCAACCAGCTCCTAAAAATTTTAACTCGCATAAGTCTACTGTATTTTCTCATTCCCTTTGTAGCTATAATGATATATGCAATAAAATGATTTCTGCAAATGTTTACCCCAATTAACGTGACGTAGATAGAAGAATATAATGAAAGATGCAGCAACATCAACAGTGTGTTCAAAATGGAGATGGGGGGGCACATATTCCGAATGGAGCCTACAAAGTGGACTCGTGCACTGACTATGTGGGAACCTAGAATAGTTTTGGAATGTAGGGAGAAAAAAAAAGCGGTGGAGGAAGTTAATTAAATGTCATCTAGGAAGTTTGTGGTACAGAATAATGAAAGATAGACAAAAGTGGCAGCAAAGACAAAAGTTAAAGTCCTATAGAATTGGTCAAGCTGGGGATGCAGTCGTAAATCACCGTGCTGTCACAGGAGGCCCTAGTACGAACTGGGATGTTTACAGGCTAATTCTTAATTCTTAGATAGAGGAATAAGTATTTGTAAGAATAGTTTGTAGAAGTGTAGAGCAAGTAACAGACGTGAGTACAGCAGATTTTTTTCTGTTCTAATGGAACATCTGTGATTGACATAGTGAATGAACAGTGATGATTAATGATTGTCAGATGAATCATAATCCCTGTTTTAAAGAGCTGAAAATTAACACATTAATCTGTCCAAGGTAAGGAAAAGCCTTCTGGAAGCAAATCCTTTGTCATGCAACTTCTTTATCTGATTACCCTACCCGTATGGAGAACTGAGACCCCATAGGACTTGCCTAGGTTCAGATGCCTGTTGGGGAGCAGACAAACCTATGGACCGGATAGAGTGAAGACCTGGAAAAAGGTGGTCAACCCAGCACCAGATGTTAGAGTGAGGAAGATAATAATATGAACTGCAGGCAAAGTGGATGAATGGAAGAGTGATGATGGAGCAGGTAGTGGCAGGGGAAACCTGTCCAGATGCAGCTTCATGTAACTCAAATCCCATATGCGGGTCCTTGCGATTGAACCCAGACCACCTTGGTGAGAGGCAAATGGTCTAACCGCTCAGTCACAGTGACACATTTCATGCAACTTTTTCCACGCAAGGTTCAAATGCAGCTCCACCAAATTATGAGGCAGGCTACCAGCTTGGGCTGGGCTAAAATGTTGAAACCCTAGTGACTTCTAGAAATATTAGAGCTTATTTCATTGTAATATAACACATTGTTAAATACAGAACATCATCTGCCTCTACAATTGATATTTGAGGGGAGACTAAATGGCAAAACCTGCCATTTATTAGATGTTTAATTTTTTACAGTCTCATTAATTGGTATTTTAAGTTTAATTCGATACAAATTTTATTGTTGTAGGTAAATATATTTTAAACATTGTACTCTACCTACCATTTTGTAGTGTGGATCCTACACCGCTTCCCGGAAAAAAATTGCAACTCATACACACTTTGATGCAGAAAGATAAACTTTTGGCCATATTTTAGAGGAAGTTTTGCTCTTCAAGTTGGTAGTAGAGTGTTGCAGCCTCGTTGTACTCAAGTTAAGTGATTTGTTTCTGTACAAATATATACAAGTTTGTTTTCTCTGTTTTTGCATTGAAAAGCCTTTATTGTGAATAGCATTTACTGGTGTACATGAGCTATTTTCTCTGCAGCTACTGAAGAAAGCTGGATTAAAACCAAGGATCATAAAAACAATCCCTAAGTGCTGTCATGGATCTACTGCAGTGTTAATTGCAAGGTTTGCTATTTTTAAAAAAAATTATTATTGATAAATTTTACTCAAAATATGGTGTAAGAATTAAGAGAATACTTCTATCATCCTTGATCAATATCCAGTAAGTTTATTTATTAACAAAGATGAATGATTTTTGGAGACATGCATTTACATTGTGTAAAACTTTCAGTTTGATATCTTATACAGTGTTTTGAGTCATAAGTTTAGCAGACTTAGTATCGTTGAGCTAGGGCTTTTAGTCTCTTCTTAAGTGATTCTAAAAGGAATGTAGTATTCTATTGGGAAAACAAGCATTAGATAACCTTAAAAAATTACTTTCCATAGGCAAGATTCCAGATGGATTACCTGTTGTACTTAGTAATATCTATAGGAACTGCTTGTCACAGCAAAGAGAGCCCATAGGGAATGAGGCATGGGGGGAGCCAATGATTGACATGGCTGTAGCACCCTTCCTATGTTGTGTATGATACTCAGGACAACTCAGTTACGGCCCATTCAAAAACATATGGGCAACACTTGGCACCTTTTGTTTTTGAAGGGGCTTTAGGGCGCTCAAATTTTGTTTTTGTGAAGAATGCTTCTCGGTTTTAGTACACCTAGTGAGCTCTATAATGTACATCAAGCGACATTGTGTTCGCAGAAGAACCAAATAGTGATGTCTTATGTGCATCAGAAAGCAAAACTGTGCCCAATAAGTTGAGGCTGATAGGGTTTTACATGTAAACTGTACAGTGCACTCAAATCACTTAACTACACTGAAGCTAGCCCAAATCATGTTTCTCTGCATTTCATTTTAGAGACATTGAGAACCTACATGATGATTAGGGGTTCACAGTTACTATTGTGTGAACAAAGTTAATTTGAAATCAATTGAGGTTATTACATCCTGAACGTTTCATTTAAGGATGAATTTCATTGGCAAAATTTGGGCAAAAATGATGAAAAATCTGATTTTTCATGTTTTGGTTTAAAATTATGTCTGTACCTTGTACTTTAAGAATCTACAGCCGTTTATGCTGCATCATCATTTAAAAGGCTTTTACATCATGATTTAAATGCCCTCGTGCAGGTGGGCGTGGCTCCTGAAATTCAGCAAAACTGTGTACAATTTGAAGTTTAAATCAGGCGGTCAGATTTAGTGCTGGTGGATATAAGTAGAGATGTCTGTGGGACGTTTTGCAAACATTTATCCCGGCGAAACAGTGCTAAAGTATTGTGAAATTTGTGTCTGTGTACATGTGTTAACCATGTGATCGCGTTTTTCTAAATTTTATACAAGAATTTTTGTTTCTAAAAATAAGTTGCAAATTGCAGTGACTTCAGCTATTGCATTCAGTATGGGTTGTGAGGCTATTCTTTATGTAGAGGAAAGGGTCACAGCTAGTAAAATAATTCCAGTCAGTTAAAGAATTAATGTTATTGATGAGCAAAGAGTAGAGCTTAGTGCACTAAGGACATTAAATACATTCAAATTAGCAAAAAAAATAAAAAATAAAAAAAATAAATAAATAAATAAAATAAAATGAAGGGTAGCAAAACTTGAAGAAGAAGAAGCTGAATAGCCAGCTTCAACATTGTCAATTGCCAGGAGCATATCAGTGTCGCCGGTGTGCTGGAATTTCCTCCTGCAGGAATTCTTTTACATGTCAGTAAATCGACCTGCAACCTTCGGATCAGTAGTCTAGCGTCTAACCAGCTCTCAATTGTGGTGGCCTCAAATCTATCCATAGTTTTGTAAAAGCTTCTGTATCCGCAAAGCTACAAAATATTTGAGGTTTTTTTAAGCATGCAGAAGGCAGTTTTCTTACACATATTTTGTCACAGTAGGAAAAAATTAGAAGAGGGAAGCAAAAGTGTGTGACAGATCCTAAGAAATTAACTTAAGAGTTATGTGGAATGTTAATATCAGAATGAGTGTTGTCACTTTTTCCTTTAACTTGGTAAAATAATACTTCTCTCCTCTGTAGTATATAAATTAAATTAAATCCTGCTAACTACTTAACAATATCTGTGAATATACACATGTATAGAACCAATTATAATTATAAAACCAAATTGTTGCTGTAATAGTATTCGTCAACATTTTCATTTGACTTTTAGGTTGTTTTCGCACACGTATGCTATTGTCACTTAAAATTTTTGCTAATGGTGTGTTACATTTACATGACTTTTCTCTACTCATTCTTCTGCAAACAGTTCTTAGAAAAGCCTATTAAACTTACTTTTGTTAAACTAAGTAAATGTTTGCAGAAATAGCTTTGATACCTTTCATTGTAGGCACAAGGAGAATGAAGTTCACCAAGTGACAGTCAGCTGTTTAAACTTTGGTCACTATATGCTGGCCTTGAAGTAAAGTAAATAAAAAAATTCCAATTGGAGGGTAGTTCGAGTTAGGAAGAATTTGAAATATGTTATGTTGCATCTTTGGAAAATACTAAAGTTAAATTCTGCCTTTTGTATTTATCTGACTTTTTAAAAATGCTTTTTTGATTTGGGGAGTCTCAAAATGTGTTTTCATATAAAAGCTCAACATAAAATTATGAGTGAAATGCAATATTAGCTCTACCTACTAGGTGTGTTGTGGACAAAATAAAAAATGTTGTCACACCACATGACCTTCTGTATCCACTACAACTTGGCATAACCCTTCATATATTGTGGTATTTACATAAAAAGCAATTCTTGCATTAATGTTAAGTTACATTAAGGTTGGTCAGAAATAGTTTTAAATTAAGCATCAAGGATTTGTAAGTCAAACTTTTTTTGTTACTTTATAAAGCCATGCAGGAAAAAATAATCACATTTATGAGCTGTGTATGTCTTCTCAGTTATATGCTTTATGACAATTCAGCTAGGGAAAACTTGCCAATGTAACTGAATATTTAAAAAATTGTAATGCTACAGAAAAATTTGAAGTACACATATTTTTGAATGTGTTCAATATTTTTATTGTGGTACATTTTTGTCTGCCTCGTATGGTTTACCATTTAAACAAAATTGTACAAATTAATTTGGAATGGAGTGAACCTCACAGCCTATAAAATTCAAAATACACATTTTATTAGTCATGCAGATATCTTAAACATATGGTACTTAACTTCCCCTCCCCTAATACACTTATGTTTGTGTGCTTTTTGAGAGGGAAGGATGGAGAGCTCAAATATGTATTTCTGATGAAACCCCAATATTAAATTTGTCTGTGGAATACAATATTACCTCAATCTTTACACAGCAGCGAGAGTAATAATATTCTTTAACTAGTACAGAAGAACCCTAATCCAAACCCCACAAATCTGAAATTCTGAATAATAAGAACACAAAATCCAAAATTAAAAAAACAATAGAAAGGTCACTTGTGTAGAGAAAGCATTTTTATTATAGAACTGACAAACTCATTATTCAAACTGATAGTGGCTTTCCCAACACCAAATTCAATAGCCAATTTTGTTGTACTTTCAAGTCACTTAAGCACTTCCAATTTTTCCTTTAACATATAGGAACTATGGTTTTGTTTGGATGACATTGTAGTACATGGTATAACACAAAGAAGCACCTGTTCTGTGTTAATTTATGAGCAAAAAGCATTACTGTAGAATGACCACTAACAATAGTGAAACAAATGAACTACCTACATACTGCCACTATTGCATGCAATTGGCTGTATTCATGGGTCAGAAGAATACATTGTCAGTATGTTGTGCATAGTAATTGCTATGCTACATTATCTTGCAGCTGCTAATCCTATAGCTGAATCTATAATCTTGTTTTTCAGATAATACGAACAGTTCTGAATCGTAACAGACCAAACATCCATTTAATTCCGATTAGCAGGGTTCTACTGTGTAGGCATTGCACAATCTATGTTGCGTCAACTTAGCTGATTTGTACTTTGTGGCATACAAAGACATACTTTGTATGTCTTGCAAATAATATCCTTGAAATAGATATTAAATAAAACACATTGTAATAAAAATAAACACAGTAAGTGTATAATTGAAATAATATGGTTCAAGTTTCATATCTTCAGTGCTTTGATTCTTTTTAAATAATATTAACTGCTAGCGCAACAGCCCCAAGGCTTACCACCTGGTCGCTGCATCCCCCACCACTGCCCACTACAGGCACCATGATGGCATGCGGAACTGGAGAGTGGGACGTGGTCAGCACCCCAAGCCCCCTGGCTGGTTATGCAGTCTTCACCACCTGGGGTCACTACTCCTTTACCAAGTAGCTCCTCAATTGGTCCCTCAGCAACCTAACAAGGCTGAGTGCACCCCATGCCAGACCTCCCAGCAGGAGAAAAATCCCCTTGCTGGTACCAGGGATCAAACCCAGGTCCTGCACACTACCATTGCATTATGGAGACAGTCTTTGATTCTTCTTATGCTGTTGCTTTGCTTCATTGCAAAAACCATCCCCACTAATAGACTAAGTTTACCATATTGGTAATTTCTACTTAAACAAGATAAAGTAATCAGTGAGCTGAGAGGTAGATTCTGAACTAAAAATTCAATGCCAGAGCAGTAAGTTTGTTGGCATAAATAAATAAATTAATAATAATAATAATAATAATAATAATAATAATAATAATAATAATAATAATAATAATAATAATAATAATAATAATAATAATAATAATAATAATAATAATAATAATAATAATCAATGAGCTGTTTTTCAAAATTCATAATGGGATCCCTATGCTTTAGTAGAGAGTTTTCTACCAAATTGTTACTTATGTAAGTCCACCTGACTTGCATAGGTGTAGGGAGGGATATTAGGAGAAAAACAGATATGCTAAATAACCGGCAAGAAATAGACGCTGTCAGCTGGCTCCTTAGCCAGGGGTACTAGGTTTGATTTTCGGTTGGAATGGGGGAATTTTTCTGTAATGAGAATCCAGACTCCACAGTGTAGAAGTAAACATTTTTGCTAATGTACTCAGGGGTCTCCTTCTAGGGGATATGTGAATGGCAACCACAAGGTACCCAAGCTGAGCAGAACATTACTTCCACTTACTGGTGTTTTGCTCCTCACTTTTCTGTCTGACGTTACCTTGGTCACCTCTTGTTCTCTTTCGACCCCGATGCTATTAGGGTTCCTGAGGGCTAGGGAGTCTTTATTTTTCCAACCTCTCCATTTCTCTAATTTCTCTATAAAACCTTAACCCCTAACTTGCTGACCTGTCATGGCATGTAATACGTCCTCTGATTGGTAATCAGAGGATATGGTCGGTGAATTTATTTTGATAACTCCCCCGGTCAGGTCGGTGAGACCCATAAACCAATGACAGGTGTGGTCCTCCAGACATTCTGGGGGTTGTGAGAGAGCGATGTGGCTGCCAAAACATAAAAATATGGTGCTCTCTAAAAAGCGGTTACATTTACTGCTAAGTCTCTTCAATGTGAAAAATATTGGAGAGCAAGAGGATTAATGACTTCATTGTCAGAAATCCAGCATTAGCAAACAACAACAACAACTTTGTGGCGAGAATATTTTCTAACATTTATTATAGCACTATACCAGAAATATAATATATCTGAGTTCCTGTCCTTTCATTCATTTCTGAACTTCAAGATCATCCATTTTTGTTTCCATGCCACTCATTCATTATGCATAATTTTTTCCTCAAGTTTTATAGATTTGCATTTTGTCACATTTGAACTATAGAGCTAACTATTTTACAAATATTTCTATTTTTCTATTAATTTTATCCTTTCACTTCATTGTTTAATGAACAAATTAATTTTTATGCTATTTTTGTTTACCACAAAATTCTTATCTTTTTTACAAGACATAATTCCAAACAACATGGCGGAAGAAAAGGATGATGAGCCACTTTTTCTCCTCTCAGTGAACAGAAAATGTATGCCCCTTAAGATCATCTCGGATATGTACAGATATTTGCCTTAATGACTTCAATTTTATGTTTTCGTTGGAAATAAATTTCCTTAAAAATGAGAATCAAGACGGGTTTTAATATTTCTACTCTAAGTAGGTGCAGATAGTTTTTGTTTTTATGCTTAGCAGTATTATTAAGGAAAATGGACACATATACAGGATGGAAGTGAAATAATCCTGCAGACTTAAGAGAAAATTTGTCTTATTGTGAAGAACCAGAAAATCTAATACCAAAAAGTTGAAAAGTTTATAGCTCTCTACAAAGAAATACTTTTATTCAAAAACATTATCACCTTGGTGGATTGCTGTTGATTAAAGGTTCTTAATTTATGACTTTATTGAATAAACAGAACTTCTTCTATTTTCTTTTTCCAATGGCATATTTGAATATAATGAACAATTTTTGTATGGATTAAATTTTAAAATGCCATAATTAGCTGCCTCCTTAATTCAGTTAGAACTAGCAATATCATATCAGCTATGCTTATTTTCTTCCAATTTCAGTGCAATTGCATGGAATGTTTACTTAATCGTCTGCAGTTTTTTGTTCAAAGCCACAAGTTAAGACCAGAGTGGTTAAAGGAGACATAGGTAAGAAAGGTGGCGGGGTGGGGGGAAGAAAGACAGTTTTGTTAAGAATAATTAACACAATGCCGTTGCTTTCAAGTTGCAAATATCTGGATGTGATCTTAATGTTTCAGAGTTTTCTGGTGTGTTGTGCACCAGGAACAAAACATATGAATTTGATACATGGCCAACATTACTTAAATGGTCATTAGAGAGCTTCAGAATAATTCATTGCACCTCCAGTAGAAGCAGATTACTCAATAAGTTGTGCCACATTGCCTTACTCTTAATTTTAAAGGTGTTTATCTAGTTAATGGTGCATTTAAGTACAAAAATGTATTAGAAGTATTTATTTACATGCATTCTCTCGCCTCCTGCAGTCTGCAAGATTATTTCCCACCTGGTATATGCATCAGAATCAAACATTTCTTATAAAGTTAACAGGTTTCTGGCTTATTCAGATTCTAATTTGGGTACATTTCACTCTTTGGATACACAGGGTGATGGATATGATGGTATACTGTGGGTTTTAATGGTAGATTTAAATACCAGTGTTTGTTCTCTAGCTTATTTTAATGGAGATCTTGCATTCTTTTTTGGAGAAGAATATTCTCCAGTGATTTATGCTATTAATTAGTTTTGATTCATTTTAAAACTAATTTCATGTTGCTCTCACTGAAACACCATTGATGCAGATAATTGCAATTACCATAAGGGTCATTTCATGGTAACTTACAATACAGTGATGCAGGAATTGTGTAACAAGACAGCAGCAAACCAGTTACTTCATAAGAAAGTTGACTAATGGAATTATATTTCATGGGAAAGTCAAACACATGCACAAATAAGCAAAGCTGTGCATCCTATGGTGTAATACATAAACAAAAGTAACTCACTGAGTTAATTCAATTAAACTTTGGGATAAAATATCAAATTTCACTGCTTAAATGCATTCTATGTTTAGGGTTGTTCAGGTTCATTAATAAGCAACAGAATTACAAACTAATTTGCTAAAACTACTTCACTTGGCTGAAATGAATAAATGCCAACTACTAGTTAGATGTTCCTAGCTAATTTTAATACTTCCTTGAAATCTATGGAATAAAAATAGGCTCAAGAATTCAAAAGGCTCTAGCAAATGCTACCTTAATTTGGAAAGGAAATAGTGTTTCTCACAAAAGAAAACAGCCCAGTGATATCAAACCAAGATGGAGCAGGGACTGGAGTCACGTGTCACCTCTTTTCCTATTACAAATCTTTAAGTTATGAAACTACAAACTTTGATGTAGAAATTGAAGCAATTCAAATGGCCTTACAAAATCTTTTGTATAGAATTTCACATTTTCATCAAGCAGTTATTCTCTCAGATTCCAGGGTGGCAATTATAGCAATTACTTCCAAGTTGTCACCAAAAAAACCAAACAATTATAGAATATTGGAAAATCCTTACCCATCTAACTGCACTCCAAAAACACCTAGTCTTCCAGTGGATACCAGCTCACTGTGGACTGAGTGGTAATGAGAAAGCTGATTTTCTTGCAAAAAAAGGTACGGGCAGTGCACTGAAATCAATAGTTAATCTACCATTTTATGCAGCTAAAAGATTAGTCAACTCTGAATTTAAAAAAAATTATTGCAAAATATTACTATGAAAAATCAAAAAATAAAAGATGGGAACTACCAAACATTCAATCAGTAATTTCTGAGTATCCTCGAAAAATGGCAGTTGCAACCTTCAGGTTGATTACAGGAATGATTGTCTGGCAAAACATTTAAACAGAATTGGGATATATTCTTCACCACTCTGTCCTGTATGTGATCTGCAAGAGGAAATGGACCGAGACCACCTTCAAATATGCCCGGCCATTTGTAACACTCCATCCATCAGTGAAAAATATTGGAGAGCAAAAGGATTAATGACTTCATTGTCAGAAATCCAGCATTAGCTAACAACAACATTCTAGTGTAAACAGTTAACTGAACACAAAACTAGAAGGCATTAATCATAAAGCTGCACCAAAGTAATTAAAAAGCACATTAATAATGCTTCAGATCAACCAAAAATAATAAATTAAATAACCAATTAATCGGAAAAGGCTAAAAAATAATCTGTTTAAAAGTGTTTTCTATTTCATTTAATCTCCCCTTAAGAAATATCACTCATCTGTTTAACTTTTGTAATAACTGCAGAATAAAAGAACAATGCCAAGTATGTGAAAATAAATATTGAGATTGTCCTACTTTTGCAATTAATAATCCAACTTAGTAGGAAGACTGCTGTTGAAGTTTACAAGCTTTTTGTTTAATGTGGTATAACATTCAGTCTGAATTGTATTTTTCTACTGCTTTAAAATTTCGAAGCTTTTATACCATAAATTGCTTAATTTTCTAGCAACTTCACATAATTGAGGGGATATTCAGGATTTTTGAAAACAATTGTTAGAATTTGACTAAATTTGACATTTTAGGGTATATCCAGACAAAATTAATTATTGATACTCCAAAGTTTCAGAGTTGTGGAATGAATTGTAGATGCACAAAATTCCTTTTCAAACTGGGGTCCACGTTTGATCCCAATTTTTTGAACTTAATATTAGCTAAAATTCATGTGCTTTGGATACCTTATACATAAATGTAATAGAAATTACTCCAACAATTGGTTTTTCAAGGAATCAATTAGGAGTGAAATATTTAATTTTTACTTTCTCTACAATGTAGAGAATTGTATTCCACTGAAAAATTTTATACGGAGATTTCATTGGAAATGCGTGTTTTGAGACTTCCCTGGATTAAAAAGAAAAAATTTGAGTATGTGCACCTGTGCATGTGAACAGCATTACACAATAACAAACGTCCTCTGAAGTTCTGCTCATTCTGAATGGCTATTGCATAACTGGCAAACTGTAAGAGATAGACAAAATCTTGGTGCACAAAAAATGTGGATCTTGTTAAAAGGATTTGTCTTTGCTTGGGGGGAAGGGTGATAATCATTTCTGAGATACTGCTTGTTATTGATTTCTGTTTTGGAATACTTACAGTTTTCTCAAATGGGAAGTTACTATTCTCTCTGTTTTTCTTCTGTTTGTGCAAAGAAAGCAGAATTTCCAAGCCATCACATAGCGACCGACAGTTAAAAGGATTTGACTATTATTTAGACCTATGTATTCCTCTATTCCCATTGTACCTACCAGGAAATGTGTAAAAAAACACATTTCTGCAAATGTATATGTTGATTAGATACAAGAATAAACATTAGTAAGAATAGTTTGTGAAAGAGTGAGTAGAAAAAGTCATGTGAGTGCAACACATCAAACTTTTTAAAAGGGATACACAAAATTATTCATACAAGTGAGCTACTTATAATAAATTTTAAACAGATTGGATAATAGTTGCTAAAAAAAGTTGGGACAATACCACAAAAAATAGAACCTCAAGAATTAGTGCTCATTCGAATAATGCTCTCCTCCTCTTCCTGCAGGCACTTAAATGTCCTCAGTGTTAATTATGGAAATTGAAGCTATTAACAGTGAAGCAACAAGATTCTAAAGTAAGAACAAAAGCAAAATTATATGTAGGTGAATTTATACAATTTATAATTGGTCTCATTTTATTTTTATTTAGCTAAATGGTTAACTAAAAAATTCAGTACCTTTGATCAATTTGAAAGTTTAAGTATTAAAATGTCTTTTGAATTAGTAGAAAAGATTAGCAACATAGTATTGTCTGATAATGATAAACTCGTTTCTTTTGATGTAACTGCTTTATTTCTTAGTATTCCTAGAAAAAAGCTTTTGATTTTTTTTAAAAAAATGGTTAAATTCTTAAGAATTAAACAAAGATTTAATAGATGGTTTTGTAAAACTTACAAATCTTTGTTTAGATCAAAATTTCTTTTGTTTTAATGGTAATTTTTTTGAACAAACTTCTGGCTTGGCAATGGGTAGTCCACTTTCACCATTTCTGGCTGATCTTTTCATGAGCTTTTTTGAAACTCAAATTATAAAATCATTCCCTCTGATTTTTAAAATATGTATAGATATGTGGATGACATTTTTGCTATTGTCCCTAAAAAACAGATAAAATGATGCTTTAAAACTTTTAAATTTACAAGATAAAGCTATACAATTCAATTTGGAAACCGAAAATAATGGATGCCTTCCGTTCCTGGTCTTGAAAATTAAAAGACATAACAATAAATTGAATTTTGGTATTTATAGAAAATCTACTCACACTGATAATTACATAAAAAATAAAAGTTTTAATCCGTTAGTGCATAAATTTGCTGTTTTCAGTAGTTTAATTTATAGGTTAATAAATGTACCCCTTAATAAAGAAGAATTTGACACAGAATATAAACACATTATTAACACTGCAGTAATTAATGGTTTTAATACAGATTTTACACATAAAAAGATAGAAAAATTTAATTATCAAAAAGCTGTTAAAGAAGTGTTCTACCCTCAAAAAAATAAAAGATAATTGTATTTTTAAAGAATATGGAATAAATGTGATCCCTCAAAATAAATTATATATACAAAATTTACTAAATTTTTCTAAAAATGATAAAATACCAAATTATTAAAAAATCTGGCATTTATCAATTTAGCTGTTTGGATTGTGATAAGGTTTATATTGGTAAAAGTAAACGTCATTTAGAAACCAGAATAAAAGAGCATTTTAGAAATATTAAATATAAACAAACTGATAAATCAGCTGTGGCAGATCATGAAATTAATCCAGAAGTTAAATTATTAAAACAATTAAGTGGGCCTATAGATTTAATGGTTTGGGAAAAAGCTTTTATTTTAAAAAACAAGAACCGTGTTATGAATTTCGAAACACCTTCTATAGATTGTATTTATAAATTTTTGTTTTCAGAGATTGGTAATTAAAATGAGCATCAGTATCTATGTTTTTTGTTTTCAGAGATCTGTAGCTTTGGTAATAAATTTGTTTGTATAGCTTTGAGAATAAGTTGGAGTCAACTCGAAACTTGAGTCAGTTTTGCAACAAGAACTTGCAACATTACTTAGATAAGTGAAATTTTTAGTTTCTAATTTGTTCTTACTTTAGAGTCCTCAGTGTTATTATATGTAGAATTTAGTTAATTCCTATGGCCCATACACTGAAGACATATCTGGGTAATGAAATCTAAAATACATTTTTGACAAAAGCCTCAAAAAATCAATTTTTAATCTATATAAAAACAGCATTTAGAGTAAAATAATATTTAGTCCTAGTCAGGAAATTTAATAATAATAATAATAATAATAATAATAATAATAATAATAATAATAATAATAATAATAATAATAATAATAATAATAATAATAATAATAATAATAATAATAATAATAATAATAATAATAATAATAATAATAATAATAATAATAATAATAATAATAATAATAATAATAATAATAATAATAATAATAATAATAATAATAATAATAATAATAATAATAATAATAATAATAATAATAATAATAATAATAATAATAATAATAATAATAATAATAATAATAATAATAATAATAATAATAATAATAATAATAATAATAATAATAATAATAATAATAATAATAATAATAATAATAATAATAATAATAATAATAATAATAATAATAATAATAATAATAATAATAATAATAATAATAATAATAATAATAATAATAATAATAATAATAATAATAATAATAATAATAATAATAATAATAATAATAATAATAATAATAATAATAATAATAATAATAATAATAATAATAATAATAATAATAATAATAATAATAATAATAATAATAATAATAATAATAATAATAATAATAATAATAATAATAATAATAATAATAATAATAATAATAATAATAATAATAATAATAATAATAATAATAATAATAATAATAATAATAATAATAATAATAATAATAATAATAATAATAATAATAATAATAATAATAATAATAATAATAATAATAATAATAATAATAATAATAATAATAATAATAATAATAATAATAATAATAATAATAATAATAATAATAATAATAATAATAATAATAATAATAATAATAATAATAATAATAATAATAATAATAATAATAATAATAATAATAATAATAATAATAATAATAATAATAATAATAATAATAATAATAATAATAATAATAATAATAATAATAATAATAATAATAATAATAATAATAATAATAATAATAATAATAATAATAATAATAATAATAATAATAATAATAATAATAATAATAATAATAATAATAATAATAATAATAATAATAATAATAATAATAATAATAATAATAATAATAATAATAATAATAATAATAATAATAATAATAATAATAATAATAATAATAATAATAATAATAATAATAATAATAATAATAATAATAATAATAATAATAATAATAATAATAATAATAATAATAATAATAATAATAATAATAATAATAATAATAATAATAATAATAATAATAATAATAATAATAATAATAATAATAATAATAATAATAATAATAATAATAATAATAATAATAATAATAATAATAATAATAATAATAATAATAATAATAATAATAATAATAATAATAATAATAATAATAATAATAATAATAATAATAATAATAATAATAATAATAATAATAATAATAATAATAATAATAATAATAATATAAATCATTTCATCTACCAAAATTTAGTATTGTAATTGTCATTAATAATGCTATGTTCTGTACACCATTTGGTAATGTTATCTTTTGATCCACTATTCTCATAGCCTGTGTTTCACTGTGTTGGCCTGAGTAGCTCAGTTGGTTAGGTGCTGGTCTACTGACCCCAAGGTCGAGGGTTCCACTCTGACCCTCACTGATTGTTTTTAAGTGTGCTTAAAAACAACAGTTCCATGTCAGATTTACTGGCATCTAAAAGAACTCCTTTGGGACGAAATTTCAATGCACTGGTGATGATGTGAACCTGACAATTTACAGTATCATAAACAACAAAATAATTTTTTTTTTTAAATTTGTCTTACTGTAGTCACAGCAGAGTCATAGAAGGGTGAATGAATGCTTTTTGGACTCAATGTTCTTGAATTGAATTACACTGAACAAGGCTGGGATCCCTGGATGTACCTTGTGGACAAAAAAATTAGTCATGTGTGAATGCCAAATTTGTCAAGTCATACACGGTACAGTGCCTTTATTGATCATAAGTAATATTAAGATTTGGAAATTGTGACAACTTATGTCTGCCGCTGCACTACTGTATCACAGATGGTATAAACAAGGTGCTGTGCAATGTAGGACTCATACGAATTTCGAGTTCCAGGCATAACTTATTTTTTATGCCCATGGGTGTACATGTCTAGTTTTGGTGAAGGAGGTGAAGATTTACAATTGGACTTCAACTTCACTGGATACCAGGGGTGAACTAAAACTGCAGATCATTTACTTCTGTTTTATACAGTTTGATAGGCTGCAAGTTTTCATTGGGAATTAGTTATTTAAATTTTAATTGTGATAAATGCTGTACATGATTATAATATCAAAAATACCAGGGTGCCCTGATGTTATAAATAGAATTCATTAATGCTCTAAGATATAGTCCTTTAATAAACCTAATGTGGAAATATGTCAATTGTTCAAGCTGATAGTACTTAACAACTTTACTGCTGTTCTGTTTAAAAAGCATCACTACCTGACCACAGCCTATTGAAATGAAGGAGCAACCTTTGAACTGTGGAAAAACCGAGCTGTAAGCCTCAGCAGTAAAGGTAAAATCTGTTTTGAGCGGAATAAAGTACAGACCTTCTGGAAGAGCAACATTTATTTTTGTAGAAGCAGGAACTATTCAATTTACAACTATTAAACACACTACACACATATACAGATACTATATTAAGAGCTCAGATACTATATCAATTAGTGATTTTAAAGATAATTTTATGTAGGCTGTAACGGGAAAGAACAATAAATAATTATTGGTTAGTCTTTTCTACTCTTAACAGCATGAACAAATATCAGTTTATCAAATCTTGACTGGTTGTTGTCCAAGGTACTTCAAAATTGTATTGGTCTGTATCATATTTACATTTATGAATGTCATAGGCAGAATAAATGTTTATTAGTATGTCCCCAGAGGAGAAAGTCCTATATAGAAAGGTTGATGAGACCAGCTTCTGCATTGGAAGACTAGCAGGAACAAATTGGAGTAGTTCTAGAACATTAAACATAACCTATAACACATGTATAAAACCGATCCTTACATACTCTAGAGAAATTCTAACAACAGCATCAAAATCTAACAAAGCACATTTAGAACAAACGGAAAACCAAGCCCTGCGCTTAATAACTGGAACAACAAAACTATACCAATTGAAGCTCTACATATTGTCACTTCTAAGAAACCAGTTATAACAGAACTTGAAGAACAAGCATTACTTACGTGTGAGAAACTAAAAAGGCTCTCAGATTCAGATAAATGAGCAAAATATCAAGTATCTAACGTAACCATGAAAACTCAAGTTGGATTTGTACAAGAAGAAGCAAAATTAATAGAAAAATTAGAAATACCAAAAAACAAAGAGAACATAATATATAGCATCAACACAATTGATAACTTCAGCATTGATTATAATCTAAATTTAAATAATTTCATTAATAAAGAGAAACTCCTCCAGACATGGCTAAAGCTTTAGCTTTAGAAACTATACACACAAATTACCCATCTGTAAACTGGACACATATTTATGGAGATGATCCCTCTTAGATGAATATGGAGCTGGTGGAACACGCAAATTCTTCTCTTTCTACCAGCATGCTGGAAGAAATACAACAAATTTTGATGGTAAAGTTTTAGCTATGTATCTTTCACTCCAAAACATTCTTATTTAGCTACAAGGATGCAAGGATATTGTTATTTTGTCAGATTCTAAAGCAGCATTTCAAGCTGTAGCATCAACAGCTTATCCAAAGATGGAAAAAAATTCTAGAAATACAAACCATAATCCAAACCATTAAAAAACTTGGAAAATGTGTAGTTTTATAATGGATTCTAGCCCATTGCGGAATTCATGGGAATGAAAAGGCTGACATATTGGCAAAAAGAGGATGTAAAATTAAACAGAAATAAATAAAAGCCTTTTCATATGAATCAATTAAAAGAATTATAAAGAAAAAAAATGTTGTTAGCTAATGCTGGATTTCTGACAATGAAGTCATTAATCCTCTTGCTCTCCAATATTTTTCACTTATATTGAAGAGAGCAATAGCAGTAATAGTAACCGCCTTTTAGAGAGCACCATATTTTTATGTTTTGGCGGTCACATCGCTCTCTCACAACCCCCAGAATGCCTGGAGGACCACACCTGTCGTTGGTTTACGGGTCTCACCGACCTGACCGGGAGAGTTATCAAAATAAATTCACCGACAATATCCTCTGCCATGACAGGTCAGCATGTTAAGGGTTAAGGTTTTATAGAGAAATGGAGAGGTTGGAAAAATAAAGACTCCCTAGCCCTCGGGAACCCTAATAGCATCGGGGTCGGAAGAGAACAAGAGATGACCAAGGTAAGGTCAGATAGAAAAGTTACAGTGAGGAGCAAAACACCAGTAAGTGGAAGTAATGTTCTGCTCAGCTTGGGTACCTTGTGGTCGCCATTCACATATCCCCTAGACGGAGACCCCTGAGTATATAAAAAAAAAAATTGATAACTATAAATCTGGACTAACTGCAAAAATTGGTAACCAAAATATAAAAATACTTATATAAAATCCTTCTGTAATTCTGGAATTGCCACGTAAATCTGTTGTTGCCATTATGAGGCTTACTACAGGACATGATTGCCTGGGAAAACATCTCCACAGAATTGGTATACCAACTTCTCCAAATTGTGTTTTGTGCTCTCAAGATATGAAATGGATAGAGAACATCTACAACACTGTGCAGCCTTACAAAATTATCAAGATAGAATATCTTAACTACTGGGAAGCAAGAAGGAGAATAACTTCATTGTTGATTCCAGAGCATTAGTTACATACATGCATACTTCTGTATTGGACTAGTTACAATCCAGCTGTTGTGTGCAGGAAAATTATCTAACTGAAAACTAATTTTCTTGGTTTTGCCTTACTATTTCTACCACTGTATGCAAGAAACTCCGTTTTTTACTTTCTCTGTTACATATAGTAAGTAGAGGAAGTATTCTATTCCACCCAAAAATTCAATGTTGAACTTTCACCCCTAAATCCAAAAAGAGCATTTTTAGAAAAAGGTCCTTGTGTGTGTATGTCAGTCTGTGGACAGCATAACTCAAAAACAAAAAGTCGGTTAAAAACCAAAAATGGTATTTAAATCAAGAAAATTACTCAACTCTAAACTACCCTTTACATGGAGAATTTTTCAAAAATTTTGATTTTCTTGAAAATGGCTAACGATTTTGATTAAATGCCATATGTTTGAGACTTTTATAGCAAATGAAATGTATATCTTGAATTTTCTGGCTATAGCCCATGTAGTTCTATTTACTCTGGATGACTTGTGCATAACTGGTAAACCGTAAGAGATAGAACAAATCTTACTATGCAAAAAATGTAGATCTTGCTAAAACTCACAATTTGTGTCTAAATACATTTTTTTGTAGAGTGAACCATATCCTTGTTATTTGTGTGAATTTTGGAAAACAAACTTCTAATGGAACATCGTTATTCATTTTTTTATATGTTAGCCATGCAAAGAGAATGAGATTTGAAAGCTTTAAAAGATTTGACTATTGCTCAAAGTCTACTGTATTCCCCTTGCACCTACAAGGAAATAAGCAATAAGATAATTTCTGCAAATGCTTATCTTGACTAACATGAATTTAGAGGAAAAAGAGTTTGTAAGAATAGTTAGTACAAGAGTAAAAAAAAGTCACATGAGTGCAACACATCATTTTTCTAACTTGATTGCAATGACCAAGCTTACTAACTGAAGAATGTCACACTTCACACAAAGCATTTCGCTAATAATAATTTTTCTTTCTTCAATTGTCAAAAGCTACCATATCATCAATAAACTTCATATGTATTATTTTCTTCTTCCTATAATCATTTCTAGTTTAAAATAGATATTTACAGCAGAGTTAGTTAGTTTGAGTTCATAGCCTTACAAAGTCTGGTTCATAACAAAAAGGTCTAGATTGTTGAAGAAGAAACTGCACATGGGTAATGCGAGTTATCTTCTGAGACATATCCAAATATACCAAAGTCAAATAACATGACTGCTTCCAGAATTGTGTAATGACAATGAAGCATTGTTAAGTATTCACAAATGCAGCAGACGGTCAAATGTTCAACCAATAGCACATCAGAACTCATTTAATGATTTAGTTTACATAACTCAGAAGCCAAATGCAACAGTGAAATCCATGAGAGAAAAAATGATTGTATGCTGTTATGTAGGAGAACGGAGGACATGAAGTGGATAGACAAAATAAGTAATGATGCTGTGTTAAATCTGATGTTTGACTCACATGACTTTCTCTACTCTTGTACTAATCATTCTTACAAACACTTATTCCTATATCTTCTTGTTAGTCAAGATATACATTTGTACAAATAAATCGTATTGCTTATTTCCTTGTAGGTGCAAAGGAAGTATTAGAATACAGTAGGCTCTGTGCAATAGTCAAATCTTTTAAGGCTTTGAGATTCCATTCTCTTTGCACACTTAACATAAAAAAAGAACAGCGATGTTCCATTTCAGGTAAGTTTTAAGTTTTCTGAAACTCACACACATAACAAGGAATATCTCCGAAACGGTTCACCCTACAAGAAAATTTATTGAGACATAAATTGTGTATTTTAGCAAGATCTACATTTTTTGTATAGTATGATTTGGCCTATCTCTAACGGTTTACCAGTTATGCAAAAGTCGTCCAGAGTAAATACGACTACCGGGGCTATAGCCAGAAAGTTCAAGATATACATTTCATTTATCATAAAAATATCTCAATGATATGGCATTTTTAATCAAAATCGTTAGTCATTTCCAAGTAAATAAAAATTTTCGAAAAATTTTCAATGCAAAGGGTAGTTTATGGTGGGGATATTTTCTTCAAAATCTTCATGTCACATACATGAAAGATATTAAACTTAAATACCACCTTTGGTTTTTAACCTACTTTTCGTTTTTGAATTATGCTGTCCTCAGACTGACACACACACACACACACACACCTTTTTCTAAAAATGCTTTTTTTTTTTTTTTTTTTTTTTTTTTTTTTTTTTTTTTGTTTGATTCAGGGATCTCAAAACATATATTTCCGGTAAAATCTTGACATCGAATTTTTGGGTGGAATACAATACTTCCCCTAGTTACCAGTAGAGAAAGTAAAAAAAGTGAGCCACAGAAAAAATAGCATACAGGTGAAGCAAAAGAAATTAGATGCGACATACGGGAAGAAACTGCTTTTTAAGAAATTTTCTGGAAGGAAAGATGAAATAGGGAAAAGGTTTGGTTTAAAATAATATACCAAATTATAGATAATATTAAGATAAATATATATGGACGCAGAAAAAAAATGATGTGCTGCACTCGCATGACTTTCTCTGCTCTTGTACTAACCATTCTTACAAACCTTTATTCCTTTATCATCTTCGTGTTAGTTGAGATAAACATTTGTACACATTATCCTATTGCTTATTTCCTTGTAGGTGCAAGGGGAATGTTAGAATACAGTAGGCTTAGTGCGATAGCCAAATCTTTTAAGGAGAGATCTCTTTTGAGATTCCGTTCCCTTTGCACACTTAACATATAAAAAAATGAACAACGATGTTTCATTTGACGAAAGTTTTAAGTTTTCCGAAACTCACACACATAACAAGGAATATCTCCGAAATGGTTCACCCTACAAGAAATAGACATATATAATGTATTTCAGCAAGATATACATTTTTTGTGTAGTACGATTTGGTATATCTCTAACGGTTTCACAGTTATGCAAAAGTCGTCCAGAGTAAATACGACTACAGGGGCTATCTAGCCAGAAAATTCAAGATATGCATTTCATTTGTCATAAAAATATCTTAAACATATGGCATTTTAATAAAAATCGTTAGAGCCATTTTCAAGAAAATCAACACTTTCGAAAAATTTCCCATGTGAAGGGTAGTTTAGGGTGGAGTTATTTTCTTCAAAATCTTCGTGTAACATCCTTGAAAGACACTAAACTTAAATAATAACTTTGGTTTTTAACCTACTTTTCGTTTCTGAGTTATGCTGTCCACAGACTGACAGAAACATACGCGCGTGGACCTTTTTCTAAAAATGCTTTTTTTGGTTTCAGGGAGCCTCAAAACATATATTTCCGGTGAAATCTCGACATCGAATTTTTGGGTGGTATACAAACAGGGAGAAGTGGAGAAGAGTGAACTTATAGTGAAACACCTACCTTTAGGTAGAATACTGTGATTGTTTTTCATTGATAAAGGATTAAACAATTGCTCAGTATTTGTGACCTAGGGTGAAGGGTATTCTTCCTGAAATTGCTATTTCTAGGAACACATTTCAATCAGTTTAACTGATACATTTATTGCAGATAAATTCCACAAATATACACTACAGAGTTCATTTTCATTGCTCAGGTATCTTAATTTTTCAAGTGATAGCTTTGAAAATCGAGCCTCATACGAAAGACACCAATGAAAAGCTAGAAAGTTTTAATTTTCCATGCTATTTCTTGAAAATAGTTCTAAACGGTTCAAGTTAAAACTCTTTGTTAAAAATAATGTTTTTTTTCCCCTGAAGATCGGTGATATATTAATTCACAAAAAAAAAAAAAAAAAAAAAAAAAAAAAAAACCTCAAATCCAAATCTGTACTATATCAAGAAAAGGCTCTTAGGTCTTTTCGTGCCTTCAAGAATGTATCCACTGAAATCTGATGTGTTACTCACATGCTTTTCTCCACTCTTGTTCAAATGTTCTTAAAATTTTTCTTGTAATTCTTATTTCTCTGTCTATCTCATGTTAATCGAGATAAGCATTTGCAGAAATTATCAGGTTGTACATAATCGGTACCCTCAACTTGACTTGCGGACAAGATTCCAGTGGGCAGCCAGCTACGCGCCTGCAATGTATGTGACTGTTTTGTTTATGTGTTGCACGGGCAGACGTAACTTCACGGCGTTGTTCACGAATGCTTTCGTCGGGATGTTTCTTAAGGTAAAGCATCTTGAAGTTTTCTTTAAGCATGTGATAATGCATAATCATTAACACATTCAGCTGGAAATAAGTTTTGAAATGGATGTCTCACGACGAACTTTTCTGATTCAAATCTAACTATAAGAATAAAACATAGCAGTGCAATTATCTGTCATACGTTTGGAGTTGGTGGAAAACATTTAACCACAGTGGTTTATGTCACACGTAAGTAATTTCCTTCATGACTAACTCCCTTCGTTCGGTGCTCTGGCCCCTGCAATCCAAATGGTTGTTGCAGAAATACGGTTGCTTTTTGTTTTGCTTATATTAAAATGCGGCTTGTAACCTGAGATAATCGATCTTGTCGGGTGTGTAAATTATACGTTTATCCGGTTAATTCAATTGCGATGTCGTTTACAAAGTAAAATCTTTTACAACATCAAAACGTAAAAACTGTTTTCTTGAATGTAAATACAGTACTGCATTATAGAATACATACGAAGTTGTCATCTGTTTGTGTAAGTTCAACATGGTTTACCGGGTAGGTCATGTCCAACACTGAAATGGATGCCCAAATAAGTCGAGTTTTAAAGAGCTTACAACTAATAGACTTCTTCTCGGGCAAAAGGAAATTCTCTATTAAAATAGAACGGGAAGCCAAACAACATAACATTTTGATATGCAATACTCCAAGAAGGAGAATGAGAATCTTTGTCGATAACCACATCGATAGCAAACTAAAGAGGTCTCACTCTTAGAAGACAGTACACGTTAAATGGGTTGCAACGTTGCAACATGTACTATATGTATGCCTTCTTTTATATTCGAATCCCAAATCATGTAAGAACCGACGCAGAGCGGCCCTTGAGAAATTTGCTAGGGCATCACTGTGACTAAATTATATTCAGCGAGGGTGAAATATTTTCAAACAGTAAAAAATGAACAATTCTCCGCATTCCACTTTGCACTATTGCATCATATTGCGTTAACCTAGCGGTTCTTTTTGTCCCGCCATTTTTCCTTTCTTTTTCATGGCGTTCTTAGAGGTCCTTTCATTAGTTCCTTTTTAATCCTATACACTACTGCTTTTGAACACCGGATAGCTTTAGCTGCTTCTTTTACAGCCTTATTAATACTCATTTGACTTGAAAAATAATATAACAAATTCATAATTACTTGGCGTTCCTTGCTTCTTAATTTACCAATATATTGTCTCTTCCTAGCTTCCCCCTCTATAACTATAAATATTTACGGAAAATGTTAAATAAATAACGTAACACTTCACAGGTTCCACAAAGTATAAGCACATACGCTTCTTTACGAACTGATGTTAACTTTTACTGCTGCCTTCTGTTGACGCCGTTTAGCTCAATAGATGAATACCTTTTGTTTGCCTTTACAAGATAAAAATGAAGAGGTTACAAGCTTCTGGTTTATTTTAAAAACTTGTCTCCAACCCTCCTCAGCATTTGCTCTCGCTTGGTCCCCAATGTGAACTCAGTAACAAAAAAGTTTCCCACTGTGTATCTTTTGCAGTGCACAAACATAAAATTTTCCGAAAACATTTAATTTAAAAAATTGTAATACTCAAGAGAGTAAACATAGAGAATTCAAAGTAGGCAGGTGGCGGCACTATAGTTTACTCTAGCTGCGAAAAAAATATAGACGTGTTCTAGCAGTGTGTTAGTGCGTGATGAGTATAGAAATAGCAAACATCGGAGTTTTCTGTAGAAATTTGGGCCTATAGAAGTGTACAATGGCCCCAAAAGGGATATAACCTATTAGAGAAAAAAATTCTCTTTAGAATAATGTGTTTAAACTTGAAATTCATAACAACTGAATATTTACACCATGCTATTAGGAACCTGGCAACAGCGCGAGTAGAAAAGGACGAAGCTAACGGCAATTCGTATGCGCCAGATAGAGACAGATATACCTCATTTAACTCCATACTGTCATCTAAGGGTGAGACAAACTATAGAAAGTCGATTATGCGCATTGTGATGTCTTTTGTGTAACTCACCAGAGCTGAGTTTCCAGTGTAATTTTGTTTAATGTCAAAATTCGTTAGAGTAAACAATTGCTAAATGCAGAATGCAGCTGCACTATGCCTTATCTCGCCCTTAGATGACAGTATGAAGTTAAATGGGATATATCTGTATCTATCTAGCACATACAAGTTGCCATTAACCTCGTCCTTTTCTACCCTCGCGCTGTTGCCAGGTTCCCAATAACGTGGTGTAAATATTGATTGGATTGGATTGATGAAGTTCAGGGGCCCGTCGACAGCTAGGTCATTTGTAAATATTGAGTGGTTATAAATTTCAGGTTTGAACACATCCTACGCAGAATTTTTTTTCTATCAGGTTATACCCTTTAAGAGTCATACATTTCTATAGGCCCTTATTTCTTCAGAAAACTTTTTTTTCTATAGAAGCCCGATATTTGCTGTTTCTATGCTCATCACGCACTAATAAACTAACTGCTAGAATACGTCTATATTTTGTTCTTAGCTAGAGTAAACTATAGTGCTACTACCTGTCTACTTTGAATTCTCTGTTTACTCAGTTAAGTGTTACAATTTTTTTAAATTGAATGTTTTCGGAAAATGTTATATCTGTGCACTGAAAAGTTACGCAGTGTGAAACATTTTTGTTATTGAGTTTACATCGGGGCAGGGTTGCCAGCATTTGGAAGAAAAATTATCGTACATCATAAACCAAATGCTTCAACAATAAAAATATCAGTATAACACTTACGAGAATGTAATAGTATTGATGTTTATGGTACCCACTTACAAGATTGATGACCTCAACCAGTATTACAACTTTGGTACCTATATTTCTCGCGCTATTCATCTGAAAGTTCATCATCTTCCTCAATCCTTGCAGCATTATACAAAGTTGTTGTTGAGATAAACTTTAACATCTTCTCATGGGGCAACGAGATCAATGCAAACTCCGCCAGTTCTTTGATATCAGTATTTCCACCAAGGTGACATGTGTTTAAAACAGCACTCCAGAAACTGCCAGGTTCAGGCATGTTTTTTATTTCACACGGAATATTAGTTACTCCGAGTTTTCTCTATTCATCAATTTTCTGAACAGTGCCTTCTTCATTGAGATTACCAGATCTAGGTACACGGGCAATAAGACGATAAAGTAGGATGTGAAATGGTTGCCCTAGAGGGGTGGAGACAGGCTATGAGGGCAAAAGTGCTGTCGATATTGGTAATTAGTTTCATTTCGCTAGTGTGACACACCAGTGAAAATGATATTTTGCCGGTATCGAAATTATCGTACACCCCCATAATTATCGTACGGGTTGGCAACCCTGCATCGGGGACCAAGCGAGAACAAATGTTGAGGAGGGTTGGAGAAAGTTTTTAAAATAAACAAAAAGGCTGTAACGTCTTTCTTTCATCGAGTAAGGCAAACAAAAGGTATTCATCTATTCAGCGTATTCTCGCGTCAGGCCTGACACAGAAGATAGTATAAGGAGCAGTACCAACATTAGTTCGAAAGAAGTCGTTTGTGTAACTGTGGAATCTGTGAGCTGTTATTGCATTATTTATTTGACATTTTCCGTAAATATTTGTGTTTATGGAAGGGAAAGCTAGGAAGAGATGATATATTGGTAAATTAAGAAGTAAGGAACGCCAAATAATTATGAATGTGTTAGATTATTTTTCAAGTAAAATGAGTGATAGTAAGGCAGTAAAAGAAACAGCTAAGACTATCGGTGTTCAGAAGCAGTAGTGTATAGGATTAAAAAGCTGATGTGTTGCACTCACATGACTTTCTCTACTCTTGTACTAACCATTCTTGCAAACTCGTATTCCTATATCTTCTTTCTTGCTAGTTGAGATAAACATTTGTACAAATTATATTATTGCTTATTTCCTTGTAGGTGCAAAGGGAATGTTAGAATATAGTAGGCTTTGTGCGATAGTCAAATGTTTGAGATTCTGTTGCCTTTGCACACTTAACATACAAAAAAATGAAGAACGATGATCCATTTCACGAAAGTTCTAAGTTTTCCGAAACTCACACACATAACAAGGAATATCTCCGAAATGGTTCACCCTACAAGAAAATTTATTGAGACATAAATTGTGTATTTTAGCAAGATCTACATCTTTTGTATAGTATAATTCGGTCTATCTCTAACGGTTTACCAGTTATGTAAAAGTCGTCCACAGTAAATGCGACTACAGGGGCTATAGCCAGAGAATTCAAGATATACATTTCATTTGTCATCACAATATCTCAAACATATGCAATTTTAATAAAAATCGTTAGAGCCATTTTCAAGAAAATCAAAATTTTCGAAAAATTTTCCATGTAAAGGGTAGTTTAGGATGGGGCTATTTTCTTCAAAATCTTCGTACCACATCCTTGAAAGACATTAAAATTGAATGCCAACTTTGGTTTTTAACCGACTTTTCGTTTTTGAGTTATGCTGTCCACAGAGTGACACACAGACACACACATGGACCTTTTTCTAAAAATGCTTTTTTTTGGATTCAGGGGGTCTCAAAACATACTTCCGGTGAAATCTCGACATGGAATTTTTGGGTGGAATACAATACTTCCCCTACTTAGCAGTAGATAAAGTAAAAAGGAAGTAATGAAAGGACCTCTAAGTACGCCATCGAAAAAGAAAGCAAAAAAGGCGGGAAACCCCCCCCCCCCAAAAAAAAAAAAGTTAGGTTAACGCAATACGATGGAATAGTGCAAAGTGTGCGATTCGAATATGAAAGAAGGGGTAACAAGTGCATATTAATAGAAAGAGACGATATCATCAGATGACGACATAAATATCTAAAAGACATAAAAAGGTTTAGGGACCTGGGGAAATCAATTGTTTATACTGGCGAATCATTTGTAAATTTAGGCCATACAGTGACAAAGGCGTAGAGAGATACCAAAGTTAAAAGTGTCCGTCAAGCAGCAAATTGAAGGACTAAGTACAGGACTCAGGCCACCTCGGGGCCGCGCGCGGAGAAAGTAGTACATGTTGCAACACTGCGCTCAATTTTTGACGTGTACTGTCTTCTAAGAGTGAGATGCGCTATAGTATTTCCAATTCCTCTAGTTGTACAGCCATGGAAAAATAATTGAGCGCATCAGGAGAGCAGAATATTTGTAAGTCCCATGTCGAAGTCGATATTCCCAACATGCGGATGAGTCAGTTGATAGTCTCTGCTTCATACGTTATCGTCTGTCGCAGTCATATTCCGTACGCGAATACTTCTTAGGGGATACGTAAAGTTTATATTGAATCCTTCTTTGTGTAGTATTAAATAAGGTATATTATAATCTATTTTAAGTATGGTTTTATATAACCTGAATAAAGGTTAATTCCAGGACTAGGTATAGGGGTAGAAGCTGAAATAGAAAATTGTTTTTGGGGGTAAAAAAACCTAATCCCACAGCGCAACAGCCCTATCCGGACCAAGGCCTACAGCCCAGCCGCAGGGCAGGGGGCGCCATGAATGGGGTGCAGTACTGGAGGGTGGTACGTGGTCAGCGCTGCGATCCCTTCTGGCCGGTTATGCGGTCTTAACGACCTGGGAGCGCTATTTCTTTAAGTAGCTCCTCAGTTGACCCCTCAGGAATCTAACGAGGATGAGTGCACTCCGGAACAGACCTCCTAGCGAGGAAACATCCCATGCCGGTACCGGGGATCGAACCCGGGTCCCGCCCGCCAAAGGCAGGCGCACTACCACTGCGCTACGGGGGCGACCTGTTTTTGGGCGTACGCGGAGAAAAAAAGGTTGGAATACTATTGGTCTATCGAACAATCAAATAGCCCGTATCTTGAATTACCACTCGCATTTGTATTTGCGAGTATGTGTACAAATGCGAGTGGTATTTCAAGACAGCCTATTTTTGTGCCCGACAGAGGATAACATATGGATAAGAGACTATAAATAAACTCAGCTGCATGTTGGAATATCGACTTTTGTAAACCGCACTGCCACACGACGTGGAACTTAAAAATATTCTGCTTTCCTAATGACTTAATTATTTTTCTATGCCTATACCAAGCTGACTTCTTTATTAATGTACCGGGTTTTGCTGCTCTTTGTAGTTTTTAACAAATAACGATCGATTAGAACCAACGCTCAATGGATCTGTGATTAGGATGCACATTTGGTGGCATTTCATCCTGTTTCATCTTCTTAGTTTGCGACTAGAAAGAGCTCTAACGGTTATTTCATGTTAACGGACGCCTTGAATAATTACCACCGTGAAGAGTCTAATGTGCATAATATAGATCTAATATGCCATGCCCGGGAACGAAATAAAGTTAAAGATTTACCGAAGTATTATTTCGCCTTTCTCAGGACCCGAGAAAGCTTCCCGTTAATTGTGAACTCACATAATAAACGTATACCTTGCCGGACTCTTTTTCTCTCGATTATTGTGAATCAGCCTTGTATCATCCCAACCGGGATTTGAACTCGGATCCCCTGAAAAATGAATCATCCGTACATCTCCGAGTTCGCTTTCACAGCCAACAACGTTAAGTAGACCTGTACTCTCAAACTTTGCGTTGAACCGCTGAATGAATTTCAGATTCGTTCTTGCATATTATGTCCTGTGGTGCAATTACATCCAGCGGCTATTATTAAGAAGGCATCTATGAGAAGCTACAAGTGCTTATTAACCCACTTTATTTCTTCGATTTGCACAAAACTTGGTGACTTAAGAGTTGGGACTCGGCAAAATTTAGACTGCATTAACGATTTTATAAACGTCCCAAAACCCAGGTTCAATATTCTTCTGGGGCGAAGGAATTTATTTTAAACTGGAATAATTTCCCATTACGTCTCCGCAAAGCTTTGAAGTATGCGTTTATAAGTGTGTTTCATAGAAAAATCTGATGTGTTGCTCTCGGATGACTCTTTCTGCTCTTTACAAGCTATTCATTTATACGCTTATTCTTATACTTCCTCAAGTCCTGGGCTCAAACCCCTTTAAACGACTACATATAAATCTGCATTGTTTGACCCACTAAAACGTGTATAAACACCTGCATCCATGAATTCAGCCCTTTATACAATAACGTTTTAATTGATACAATAGTTCTACTGTTATTTTCAGGAACCATGTATTCAATTATTTTTACATTTGCTCTTACTAGCATACAGTTTTGTACCTCTGTTTTTGTATACTTATTTATGTATTTTTCGATAGGTAGTGTTTTTTTATTCATTTTCCCGCATCATGCTTGGGAAGTTCACACTCTTGCACACCCTGTTTTACATCGTTACCGAGATGTTAATAAAATCTATTTAATCGTCCAACTGTTGATATGCCTATAAATTTATTGGTGTGGACATGCAATATATTACATTTGCTATTTGAATTTTACTATTTAAATCTTACCGTATTTAATTTCCTTTATGTGATAACATTCACTTATGATTCAATTTATGCAGCATTTAAATACGAGGGACGTTCAGTAAGTAATTCTACACATTGTTTTTCTCTGCCAATTTCGGTTGAAAAAATGTGGTATTTTGTTTGGGACATCTTTAAATATTCCCATTTCATCTCTTATAGTTTCATTGATTTTCGATAGGTGGAAGCGCTATAATTAGCCTTCAAAATGACGTCTGTAACTAAGGTGCGTTCCAAACAGCAGTTATTGAGTTTCTTTTGGAGGAAAACCAGGGAATCACAGATATTCATAGGTGCTTGCAGAATGTCTACGGAGACCTGGTAGTGGACAAAGGCACACGAGCCGGGAGAGGCGTCTGTCATCACAAGGTCGAGCAAACCTAGCGGATCTCCCACGTGCTACCGGGACTCTGACGGGGTTATTCCTCCCTCGTGGTGAAACTCAACTCTGAAGTGTATTATGCTACTCTAAGGAAATAGAAGGCACGACTTCAGCGTGTTCATAGACACAAAATTGCAAACGAACTTCTCCATAACACAAGGCCTCGCACAAGTCTGCGCACCCTGGAAAAGCCCACAAAACTTTAGTAGCAGTTCTTCCTCATCCACCCTACAGCCCGGATCTCGCACCTTCTGACTTGCATCTGCTTGGCACACTGAAGGATCCACTCCGCAGGAAGCATTACGTCGATGATGGGAAAGTTATCGATGCAGCAAAACGTTTACTCCGACATTGACCAAGTGGACTGGTACAATGCAGGACACAGGCTCTCCCGTTAAGACGGCGCAAGGCCGTTACATTGAACGGAGATTATGTTGAGGGTTTTGTGGCCAAAAGTTTGTGGAATAATATGGTGTATTTGAATCCTGAATAAAACCAACCTGCTTTAAGAAAACAAAATGTATTGCAATACTTATTGAACGTTCCTTGTATAACTCTTTCGGCACAAGCAGGCATCTCACCTTCAGTTGACTGGCTAGGTCAACACTACTAGGAGTGACTAATCGTTCACATGCGCAAAGACTAGCACGGTTGACTTAATACAGCTTGCGTCTTTGTCAACAGAGATAAAGAAATACACCTGAGTTTATTTTAACATAACTTATGCCCAGGGCCGTATTTACGTAAGGACAAACCGGGCAACTGCCCAGGGCGACAAAATTACCGGAAAGCCGCAAAAAAAAAAAAAAAAAAAAAAAAAAAAAACGCATAGACATGAAACATCATGTTCATTTAAATTTGCCGCTCGCGGAGGAATATTAATCAACGCATGTTGCCTATGCTGATTAGTTTGCACGCTATGTGCACGTAGCGGAGACAAAGCGAAACGCATTCCAATAGTGAGAATCGATTAACACACGCAAAAAAAATTGTAAGATCAAGAAGTGTGTGTTGTTATTCATTAACGGTAATTTTCTATATATTGTTAGCTGAGGTAATGAACAGTAATTATTATTATTATTATTATTATTATTATTATTATTATTATTATTATTATTATTATTATTGTAATTATTATTATTATAATTATATTGAATTCTCTTATATTTAATAAGCCGGCATTCCGGCATAATGAAGTAGTAGGTTATGTTTCAATCTTGTAAGTTTTTCAACTGTTTATCATATTTTCTTTCGTTTTCTCAGTTTCAGTGTCGATTGTCGCTGAATAAAATGACAGGAAGAAAGAGACTTAGTGGGGCTCAGTATCGTTCATTGGCGAAAGATAAAAGAAAAAGAGAAGAAGACGCATTGAGAAAAGTCCCACGCCTTGATGTGTTTATAAAATCAACCCCAAAGAGTTCATGTCAGGAAGAAACGCCCTCGCCAAGTGAAGCTGTTGAAGACTGGGGAAACAAGTACCCCAAATAATAAAGATGAAACAAAACTTCTATCAAACAAAAGTGAAGGCGGAACTTCCATCGTTGCTGACGAACCCTTTACAATTAGTGCTGATCCTTTTCTTTGGGAAAAAACTGATAAAACACGGGATGATATTGCAATGAACGCGGTAAAACAAAATAAAGAAGGCGACTTTTCTAAGTCGAAACATCAGTTTACAGATGGTGCCACAAGACGTTGCACTAGTGCATTTTTTCAGAGAAAGCTGGCGAACAATGAAATTATTAACAGAGATTACTTAGTATATTCTGAAAGTGAGGGAACATTATTTTGTGCACCATGTACTCTTTTTGGAGGAACATCAGATTTGGCAGGACCTCGTTGTTTCTCAAACTGGAAACATCCAGAGCTAATTGCAACCCATGAAAACAGTTCAAGGCACTGAGACTGTTCTTAGTTTAAAAAACAGAAGTTCTATTTTGACAAGGATAGATGGAAAATTATTCTCACAACTTGAAAATGAAGTTCAGTACTGGCTTAATGTCTTACAAAGGGTTGTTGCTGTTGTGAGGAAACTTTCCTCTCGAGAACTGCCATGGCAATGATGAAATTCTTGGAAGTGTTCATAATGGTAACTTTTTAATGTGCATGGAACTTATTGCCGAATTTGATCCATTTCTTGCTAACCACATATAAGGATTCTGGAAATGGAAAAACTTCATATCTGTCTTTTGCTATATATGAGAAAATAAAATCATGGGGAAGAGAGTAGTCGAAGAAATAGTGGCACAAGTTACTGTGGCAAAATACTACTCTATAATTGTTGACTCCAGCCCTGATATTGCACATAATGATCAATTAAGTTTTGTCTTGCGTTATGTCAACAAAGAGGTGCTAGCTGAAGAGCGGTTTGTTGAATTTGTGCCAAATCTAGGACATGGGGGCCAGGATCTGTCAAATGCAGTATTAAACTGTCTTGGGAGACATGGATTGAACATAGGTAACTGCAGAGGACAGAGTTATGACAATGCACCAAATATGTCAAGTATTTATTCAGGCTTGTAAGCTAGAATCAGATCTCTCTCTCCTTATTCTTTCTATATTCCTTGTTCAGCGCACACTCTGAATTTGGTGGGTTCAAGTGCAGCAAGATGTAACCAAGCTACTTATTTTTTGACATTTTGCAAGAAATATTTAATTTTTTCAGTCATCGATGGAATCACTTAAGCACATTTTACAGTAAAGAGAACTTGAGTGTCAAGTCCCTCTGCATAACCCGATGGTCTATAACTAGAGAAGAAGCTTGCAGAAGCTTGAACAAAGATGGCGAGGCAATCGTTAGAGCACTGTTATCAATAATAGGGAATGAGAGTGAGAAGTCTTTGGTGAAATCTGAAGCTAAAGGCACAATGAACAAGTTGTGTAGTCTTGAGACATCTTTTATGACTGTAGTTTGGAATTCCATTCTTGAAAGGTTCAATGTTGTAAGTAAGCAGTTACAAACAGCAGACATGGATGTAGCCACTGTTTGTAATTTGTATAGTTCTTTGGTTGGTTTCTTGGAAGAAATGAAAATGGGATCTGAAGTTTTCAAGAATCTAGGACAGAAGAAATTTGAGTCTCTTTGTAACATTATTACAATTGACCAAGATAAGAAAAGCATTAAGAAAAAGAATAGATTCTTTGATGAATCTGATTCAGACTCTGAAGGAAATGATGATTCAAATGACTTACAGATGTCTTTCCTTTTGATTCTGGATAAATTGATTGAAGAACTGAACAACAAAGTTTCTTCCTGCAAGGAATTCAGTGAAGCATTTAGGTTTTTGACAAATCTGAAGATGCTTTGTCCACTTGAAATTCAGGAAGCATCATCCAGACTTCAGAAAGTCTACAGTTTGGATCTTGAAGATTCAGTATTTGTACTTGAATGCTTACACTTCAAAAGAAGAAGAAGAAAAGAATGAAAATACGTCGCACTCTCTTACACAGCTGTGCAAGGTAACTGTCTAGAGAGTGTTTACCCAAACTTAAACAAAGCTCTACAAATATACTTGAGTACTCCATCTTCCAACTGCTCAACTGAGAGATCATTTTCTGCTGTAAGACGCATAAATAATTATTTAAGAACATCACAAGTGAAGGATCGTCTTAGTTATCTTGGTGTTCTTGCAATTGAATCTGACTTAACAGTGAAAATGGACTATAACGAACTCATAAACTTGTTTGCAAATGACAGGACAAGGAGGAAGCCTCTTGTTATTTAAATAGTATATGTTGTGACATCCAATATGGGGTGATGCCTCTTTAGTGTAAGTTCTTTCTATTAAAATGTTTCTACTTAGATTTAATAAACTCACTTATGGTGTTTGCCACTCATACTTAAGTATCCAAACTAGTGAAACCATTCTCTATGTTGAAAAATTTAAGTAATATATGTATTGCAAGTTGGGGGTGGGGGGCAGCAAATGTTTTTTTGTCTAGGGGCCTCAGAGGTCCTAAATTCGAAATTCGGACCTGCTTATGCCATATACTCATAATTACGTAAAACTCGGTTGTATTTCACTGAAATTGAATACGTATAATAGGGAATTACGTATAAATGCACTACTTTTAAATAAGATTCTGTTAACACGTTTCTAAATTTCATTTTGCCTGGACCTTCAAAAATTTGCTTATAAATACGAATTATTTAGAACTGGCTTAAGTATAAAGCAGGTCAACATTTGTCGTTTGATGTGCAGCCCAAGGTTTCGCACGAATGTGCAACGAGTATCTTTGAGCACATAGTACAGCATTCTGTATTCTATTTGCATTTTATATATATTGTGACTTTTGTTGGTTGTGAAGTAAAGTAGACAGATGTAGTCGAGATAAAGAAACACTTTTATTTCCGTAAACAGTAACTTGTACACTCGTTGCAACAGCAAGAAAGTCTTTTCCGATTCTCCAACAGCACCACTCCGAATTCGTAACACAAAGAACTGTCCCTTCTCCGTCGGCACAACTCTTCACATCGTCTGTCCGTCTCCGTCGGCACGACTACTCAACCTTCACATACGTCTGACTGACTCTTCTCACACTTTACCGCTATTTATATCTCCCAGGCACTGTTCTGGAAAGTTCAGTTATTGCGCTGGAGTACAAAGTAGAAGATTCCAGTAGCCTCTATCCTTTTCTCTCTTTCGGCAAGCGCCCCAACAATGCGGCCATTCTCTGTCTCTTTCCTTCGGCTCCTTTGCGGTAGTGCCGACAATAATGCGATGGGTGACGCTGCTGCTGTCGGCAATTAGATGCGGCGGGCGCAGTGACACTGCTCCCTCCTCAGAGCTGGTCGTCCCGACCAGCACTATCACTGCGGCATCTCCCTTGCGCCCCGGTGGACTAACCCATCGAACCTCTTCTCCAGGAGGCACGATCCTAGGTATCGCTGTTGGATAGTGTCCCTTGGTCCGGGTAGGACGATGTATGCCATCCTGCTTCGAAATTCTGCAACAGTACCGCCGGTCTTGGCGGTCCCTCGTCCAGTTGCCCTTCTTCCTGGTGTGTTGACGGGCCATCCTGCGCACTTGGAAACGGCTCATTGGGTACCGTGTCCGCCGACCTCTCTGGCGCACCTTCGCAGCCACCTTGCTTCCGATGGGTCCGGCAACAAACCCCGCCACATCCGCGCGAGTCGCGTCCACCGCTGCGCTCGTGTTCACTCGTGCTCGGCACGGCCTCTCCTGTATCCTGCCGTCCACGATGATGTCCACCATTCTTCCGTTCACGGCACTATGCGTCAGGTGATTGGATGGCTCCGACGGTCCCCCCATGTCCCACGCCAAGTCGGTTTTCGCGTGTTGCTCGTTTGCTTGTGCGCTTCCCTGCTGATCGTCCTCCACGTCATATCCTGGTTGGTTACGTACCCGACACACTCCTCCAGAGGATCCTCGACGACGTCCCTGAACTGCCCCTTTGTCTTCCCCGAGACGTACACTTTCGTTATCTGCAACGGGCGCAACTGTCGCCTCGGCCACTAGGTACTCCCTCCCCGGGTCCGCGCTATTCCGTCTGCCCCTGGCATCCAGTACTTTGACGTTCTCGTCAACTCTTACTACCAGGGCGCCAAGACGTTCCTCGTCGTCCTCCACGACGTCCACATGCTGGCAGAGGTCTTCCACCGTTTCGCCGAGTTCTTCCACGTCTTCCGTCACGCCAGTCAGTTCACCGAGTTGTTCCACGTCTTCCGTCATGCCAATCAGTTCGCCGAGTTGTTCCACGTCTTCCCTCACGCCAATCAGTTCGCCGAGTTGTTCCACGTCTTCCCTCATATCATCCGAAACGGGCGCAAGTGTCGCCTCGGCCACTAGGTGCTCCCTCCCCGGCTCCGCGCTATTCCGTCTGCCCCTGGCATCCAGTACTTTGACGCTCTCGTCAACTCTTACTACCAGGGCGCCAAGACGTTCCCCGTCGTCCTCCATGACGTCCACGTGCTGGCAGAGGTCTTCCACCTTTTCGCCGAGTTCTTCCACGTCTTCCGTCATGCCAATCAGTTCCCCGAGTTGTTCCACGCCTTCCCTCATATCATCCGAAACGGGCGCAACTGTCGCCTCGGCCACTAGGTGCTCCCTCCCCGGCTCCGCGCTATTCCGTCTGCCCCTGGCATCCAGTACTTTGACGCTCTCGTCAACTCTTACTACCAGGGCGCCAAGACGTTCCCCGTCGTCCTCCATGACGTCCACGTGCTGGCAGAGGTCTACCACCTTTTCGCCGAGTTCTTCCACGTCTTCCGTCACGCCAATCAGTTCGCCATCAATTTTCGCCGATAGCTCCGTCTTCATCTCTTTCAGCTCGGCAGCGAGGTTGTTGTTTGACGTTTCCATTTTGGCAGCGAGGTTGTCGTTTGCCGTCTTCATCTCTTTCAGCTCGGCAACGAGGTTGTCGTTTATCGTTTCGATTTTGGCAGCGAGGTTGTCGTTTAATGTTTCCATTTTGGCAGCGAGGTTGTTCTCCTCTTCATTTCGGCAACGAGGTTGTCGTTTGTCGTCTTCATCTTGGACATTTCTGTCTTCATTTCGGCGAATAATTCTTCCATCATTGCCATCATCCTGGTTTCCGAATCTCCCTCCATCTTGGTTCTAACGTTGCAACTTCTAACGACGATGTAACGAAACTAGAAGCAATTCGACGGATCCCACTTCTGACACCAGTGTAACTTTTGGTTGGGTGTAAAGTAAAGAAGACAGATGTAGTCGAGATAAAGAAACACTTTTATTTCCGTAAACAGTAACTTGTACACTCATTGCAACAGCAAGAAAGTCTTTTCCGATTCTCCAACAGGACGACTCCGAATTCGTAACCCAAAGAACTGTCCCTTCTCCGTCGGCACAACTCTTCACATCGTCTGTCCGTCTCCGTCGGCACGACTATTCAACCTTCACATACGTCTGACTGACTCTTCTCACACTTTACCGCTATTTATATCTCCCAGGCACTGTTCTGGAAAGTTCAGTTATTGCGCTGGAGTACAAAGTAGAAGATTCCAGTAGCCTCTATCCTTTTCTCTCCTTCGGCAAGCGGTGACTATATATATGCGTTTTTTACATATTTGTTTAGGAATTTATTGAATGTTAGCTGTCTTACGCCGCATTGTAGAGATACACTCTGAAGTATGGCGTTGAAAATAACGGTAGAGTGGCTTTTGAAATTCTTGAGTAGTTTGAAATTGTTATTCGTACCTAAGGCGTAAGTAATCACAGTTGTCCATCTTGGTCATAGGGTGTAAATGTATACAATGCGGCGACGACTGGGGGGTTATGGTTGCAGATCTTGCAGACTGCCCTCCGGTTCTTGCCAGGTCAGGGTAAGACCCTCTACTGGCCGTGAAAGTTTTATAATAGGAGACGGTAATATAGGTTGTTTTGTGGGTAAAAGTGTTTTTGTTTTTCTGTTGGTCTGTCGTTTAGGGTTGGGGGAAGCGTTAATATATAACGTGGTTTAAAATAGAGTAAGGATAGCTTTTGAAGTCTTAAAGGTATTCTTTAGTTCATGTATACAAGTGTTTCATTAATATAGCATATACTTATATGCGCCTATAAGGGGTTGAAAATGAAGGGTAGGGTAGTTTTTAAAATGTTCTACGTATTGTATGATTGAAAATAAGAATTGTGTGGGTTTTGAAAGTTAAAGTCATGAACGTCGGCGGAATTTTTCGGGGGGGGGGGGGGGGCACGTTAGAAGTTTGCAATCAGATAATATTAATTCATTATTTTGTTGTCAAAAGTTAGTGTTTTTTGCGGATAACCGTATTAATTTGAGTTAAATAAAATTTGCTCTTTACATAAACATTAAAATAATAGTTTAGTAGTCAGCACATTAAGTTCATTAACTTCCTTCTGCTCCTTCTTCGTGACGCCCATGTTACAAGTAAATCTCTAATGTTTACCTGTAATTTTACAGTGTTTTGTTAAGATGTGTTAAATAATGAAGATTTCTCATAAGGGGTTGAGAAACCCGCTCCGCCCCATTTTAAAATATCCGAAAATATTTTATACCTTATGTTGGTCCGGCTGAGTTGTTTCCGAGATTATTCCCTCCCAGGCACACAGTTATTGTTACCTAAAGCTTTCAGAAGTACTGTTCACTCTATGTCTCTCACAGACACATCTAAACTTTGATCGATACGGAGAAAACGTCGGCCACTTGCGGTTTAGGACCCGTGAAAATTATAAACTCTGTAACGTCTTTGTTAATATTTTTACAGTAGCCGTGTGTAAACATAAGTTGGCAAGTAGAATCAATGTGAGAAAAATCCAATGCTACGTGCGGGACTCGAAACCACGAATTTTGACTTTCGCGCCGACGCTCTTGCCGCTTTAGTCTCTATGACGGGATGCCCTATGTACAGTGATCAGATGAGAGATTTAATACCTCTTTTATAAAGCATAACTCTTTATCCTTGTTCTTATAGCTATTTATAAAACTTGCTCTACTGAAGAAATATGCTTATATTGTAGAACCCGCGAAAAATCATAGGCTGCCTTGGAAGAAAGAAAAAAGAACATTTCTCATATTTCCATTCCCTTAATGACATTTCAAATATCAAAATGCACCTAAGCCCTAGCGTTTAGTCGTAGGCAGCTTACAGGCCAATTATAGATTTACAAAAATAAAAATAAGCGAACAAAACATCTCGCATACATGTATGAGTTAAGAGTAGATCGGTGGGAGATGCCAAGTTTTGCAGTTCCGTCGTGTAGCAATTATGACAGCCTGTGCCGTACTCGCTGGCTGTAGTATGAAGTAAAGGCAAATGCTTATAAGTGCGCATGTGCTTATGAGTAACGTAAAAGAGACAAATATTAGACGCGTTCAGCATAGTGTTAGTTTAGGTTGCCATCTGCAGTTGCTCTGCAGCCGCTATATTGTACGAGTCACGTTAAGTGGCATTTCCCAATTTTGGGAGAGATGCCACTATTTTCTCGGGACAAGATACCGATGTAAGATGAATCATTTGCAACGAAAGGTTGCGTAAAAGCTGCACGGAGGAAGAAAATATGTTCAAAAACTGTGTAGAAGAATTGATGTGGAAGCAAACATTTAATTGTTAATTTTTACATGCATTTATATGCTTATTTTATGTTTTATTCTTCATAACCAAATTAAATGTGCTTATTGAATTATCTATTATACGTATATTAGCTAAATTGTACCATAAGTTCACAAAACTAGTAGGTATTTGAATTTCCTTGTAATATAATTGCCACCTCATCCCGAAGCTCGGGGTGAGACGCCTTAACTACATAGTTCATAACAACATTCAAAACACTATGATTATTAATGTTAAGCAACGCGAATTAGCCTTTATATAGAAGAGGCTTCTCAGTGAACACTAGTTTGTTGCCGAACATAAACTGCAAAGTTTAACCTACCCTTTGATCCTTCAAACTTTAAGTTGGGCATCTTCCCCCGATATGCTCCACATTAGCTTTACTATTTTTTTTCCATTTCCAACTCAGTTACATAATAGGAAGAGCAAATCTCTCTTGTATGTACACACTGCAAAGCACTTTCAAATCCCAGCTTTGCAATTAAGTATGAAACAAGAACTTCTTACAGATTGGTGACAGCATGCTAAAAATGTACAGATTTCAGTTCAAACTTGTCTGCCCTAGTTATTTCACAATAAGCAGAGGACTGATCTTTTTCGCAAATGAATAGGTTCGCGTACTCGACATTCAATTCATTGGGATCAAATCTAGTTACCCCAGTTTCGGCTGACCTGTACTTAGTTGCATGAGTGTTTTACAAGTGATACCCGTAAGGCTGGATTTCGCTGCTCTCAGCTTGCGTATTTTGTTCATGGAATACAGGCAATTAGCGATGTAAGAGGCAGGACAGTGAGTAAACCAATCCTGATGGATGTGATGGCTTTTATTTACTGTGTAACAACATTATTTTCGTTATAAGAATATTCAAACTCCTGAATAAAAATGTTAATTTTTGACTGTTTGGAGGTCACTTAAGGAGATCGGGGAGAAATTAGGAAGTGGGCGCTATAACTTAATACAGTAAAACCTGACTAAAACGGAACGCGATCGTTCCAGCAATATTTTTCCGTTTTCACGGGTTTCCGTCTTACAAAGGGTTGTATATGTTTTAGTAAAACAAAGTACAAAAAATATAATCATATAGAATTAAACTGAAGGAATAATTTAAAATAAAATTGTGTAAATAAAAAGTAGGTTCAATTGTATGTTTTGCTGCATTTTCATACATACATAATTGCAGTTTCTCCACTAGTTCTTTCCTCACATATCCGCCAAAGTGCACTGTCGCGACTTCTCAACAAGAGAACGCTCTTTGCTTCCTGCGTCAGCTGCAGGAGTTCTGGAACATTCATGGAAGCTGCAAATTCCTGAAGGTCACTCACAACAGCTAATGCTTCTCTTTTCGTTGTCGTCCATTCCTTCCGTGACTATACAACTGCTGTTTCCAGCAGCAATATCTGCTGCACTTTGAATGTCTTCAGTCGTGGCAATTTCGTTATCAAAGCACGTAACTATGTATTAAGCATAATGCAAATCCCTCTTAGGTTATTTATGCAAACGGCTCCGGAAAAACTATTCCGTTTTCGCGATAGGCAGTTTTCCGGTTTAGTGTTATTTACTCGTAACATAGGAAATAGCTCCGTTACGAGATTTATTTTCCGGTTGTCCGGGTTTCCGGTATATAGGGGGTCCGGTTTAGTTAGGTTTTACTGTAATAGACAAGTCGAGTAGAGCTTGTGAAAAAGTTTCTTTGGTGTATGAGCAGGTATCATAATTTGACACCTTATTTAATACAGAGGTATGTTTAGACGTGGCGAATGACCTTTCTGGGATATGCGCGAGTGACGTCATGTAAATTAATGGTGAGGGTAACATCTCGGTTTCATAAACAAGATAAGCGAGCGCTGTACACATGCATTCCCTCGATGTTGACTGCACGGAAGTGGGAGAGATTCTAACCTGACACCCCTATGGTCTTACAAATACAAAACTGAACTCCATCCTAAACCACTGCGCAACTTTTCACCATTCGCCACGTCTAAAAATACCTTTTAAGTCAGTATACTTGATTACTTTTGTTTTGCTTTCTGAGGAGAAATGCAGAACATACTTAAAATTTAGTTAGAACATAGTTAAAATTTAGTTACAATCTTGTGAATATCTACCTGCTTGTTTCTAATTTCCCGAATACTTAAATTGTATATTAAATGTACGATCATCTTTATATCCATTAGCAAACTATTTAAATAATAAAATGATTCCTTCAGGATTAAAACATGGTTAAAATTTTAAATCTATGTATTTCGAAATTCAAGAATTTTGCAATGACAGAGACAATTTAATAATACATATTTGATCTTCGAATGCCTATCTGTTGAAGAAAGCTACCCAAATGATGGCCTGAATGCCATTCTCGTATGAACACAACTATCAGAAGCTGCCGTACGTTTCGCTGTGTATCATATAAGGTAAGCAAGGCTTCCCATAGGCCTAAGTCGGGATGTGCGTGTTTGGACGAGAGTGCAAGAGCCTATACAGACCGTGTTAACGTTCCAGTGACTGCCTACAACCCTGGCAGCCTTGTGAAGTACAAAAGCGGTATTTGTACACCCCAGAACTTTTATTATCGTTTTGACATCGTTGATTTTTCCTAATATGACATGTCCATATGGAGAACACGTGGCATATTAAAATAAATGATTAGGACATAGTATAGAAATAGAAAGTAAATGCGGGATTTTAGACGTCTCCATAGGATCAATATGAGACAAACACCAGCTACAAATTTCTGGCAACACTAGGTGTATAACAGGTGTGAACCTCTGTGCCAAAGATTGATTGGAACATCCCACATCATCTCTCCTACGGAACAGGATATTGATAAGAAAGCGACCTTAAAAGCGTAAGTATTCAACTATTTTTCTAGGTACCTACATGCCAACGTAGTTGGTGTTTTCCGGCGAGTTGGAATGTGTGACGTAATACATCTAAATTGGCGCGTCATGGCTTCGAGGGATGGTTAACCAGGAGAGGAGCAACAACGAGTGTCTTCGAGCGATTCTAGAACCAACAGGAACCTTTCTAACAATTTGGAAATGATGCACAAACTCCGCGTTTTCATGTCTCTGATCCTGAGGTATTTAAAGTAATTTCTTCTCTGTTTTGGGAAGATGCCCAATAATACCTCAATGAGGCAGGTTGAACCAATTGGAATTCGAACTCGAGGTCGCAACTTTCACCTCTGCGTTGTGAAGACGGATATAAAAATGTTAAAGTTCAGAAGAGAAAATTTATTAACGTTTTTATGAGTACCCATCCTTGGCCATTCAATAATGCATGCTTTTATGAATCGTAAAAAATTATTTGTAAAACTGACCTAGGTCTCACCAAACTAATTTCCAAATCCGTGTTGCTATTATAAGGAGAAAGAAAAAAGAATAATGATTTGCCATTTGAGAAAGGTATAAGTATTGGACAATTCAAACCAATAATAAGAAATTGTGTTTTTATATTAACGTCCTCCAACGTAATGTCATATCGGACGATGTAAGAATGAAATGGGTGAAATGGTGCTCAAATGAGCTCCAGGTCCATAGAGCTAAGGGAAAACCTCGAAATTACCCAAAATATGTATGTACATAATACAAATAATAAAAAAATAATTTTTATGCCAAATAAGCAAATAAGAGTCCTTCCCGTATAAATAAAAATAAAGAACTGCTTGGCTGAAGGGGGCGAAATAAGCCCTGAGGCAGTCTTGGGTGAGATAAACCCAGAATCCCTGTTAAAAACAAAACAAAAAAAGCCTTTATCCGGGATCACTCACCCTGGCCAAGATCCGAACTCGATACCTCTATTGTGAGGCAGACACGGTACCACCACACTTCAGAGGCGGGCTATCTCGGAAAAGATTAACCCAAAAACAAGAAGAAGAACGAAAATTACGTAAATTTTGAGCTTGAATAAAATCTACAATTTTTATGTAGTAAACTTTTGTCCATCTCAGTTATGCAAAAGTCATTCAGAATGAAGAGCATTTCAGAGGATATTCCCAGAAAATTCAAGATATACATTTGTGTCATGAAATTACCTTAAACATATGGTAATTTAATCAAAATCACAGCCGTTTTTGAGAAAATCAAAGTTTTTTAAACTTTAGTTTGGGATGGAGGGTTTTCTGAAAATGACTTCCACACATAGCAAGAAATAGATTTTTTCTTAAAAATGATTTTTTTTTCAGGGAGTTTCCAAATATTTGTCCCTTTTATCTATAAGTTTCTTAATTAAAGCTAGCCAGTTATTAAATAACGTTCAGTTTACACACGCACGCGCGCGCGCGCACACACACACACACACACACACACACACACACACACACACACACACACACACACACACACACACAATTTAAAACTTGACGATCTGCTGTGCATTATCCACATGAAATGAAATGAATTTATTCATTGGCAGTTATGTCTTCAATACGATCTGAGTAAGGCCTCCGTTTAGGTGTTTTGATATGAAACTTAATTCGATCTTCCTTTAATTTGAATCTTGTTTCGATGTGAATTTTTCTGTATATGTATTGAGTACAGAAAGAGGACTCAGATCGATTTCAATAACCCATTTAAACGTAGTAGTAAAATCATTTTAATTGCTGTATCCGACACTTCACTATTGAATTGTGTTAATTGAAACTCGTACCAATTATTTTACTTATTAAACTCTTATATTTCGACAGAAATATCGGCAACCTTGTTCTGAGAAGGTTCGCAAGACGTAACACAGTTTTTACAATGCTCACTAGTTCGGTTTTCATCGCGCCTACGCTCGTTGTTTTTTTTTCTTCCCCAAACGCAGCTAGTAGTGTGACATAAATATCCTATTGTCATTACCGGCAGTGTAGTGTTGGGCGAAACATCTGACGATCAGAGGTTCATCCCCTGCGCCTCATTAAGCTGGTATGCATTTGCATAGTATATAATAGTACTGATACCGTTTGTGTAACAGTTATTTAAACTGTGTTACTTGGCTCCTGTTTCTCGCAATGCCGGATTGCTAACTAGAAATTATATCGTAGCTTCTGTATTTTCTCCAATTCACCGACAATTACAGAAACCACAAAAGCAAACATAATTTATGGTGATAACGCAGTTGTACTGTGGCTCTGTAGTTAAGTTGGACAGTCGAAAAGTTGAGGTGATGTTTGACCTTGATTCTATAACAGAGTTCACATTTCACTTCATTAGCAATCTCAATTCGAATTGTGAGCGTTTGGATTACATGAGAATGGCAAGACACGATATATAAAAAGTGCGTTTGTGTTGCCAGCGCTGCCTTGTTTGTCATTTTATACACGGGTGCCAAACTGTTGACGTGCCAAAAGAAAACGTTTTATCCTTAAGCAAAGATGCGGTTTTGGGTACAACTCGCATTTAGCCAGTTATATTCGCAACAGTAAATATACAAATATCACTTCAACCATCATTATTTACAAAGAATTTGTAATTATAAGTCATTTGCTTTAAACGATGCTTATTTTTATTGAAAATGTTCTGTTGTACTGTTTAAAGCTTAATGCAGAAGGTCCAACCTTAAATGCACTAAATTTAAATTCAAGTAGTCGAACGTGCACTTGGATTTTGTGAAGATGAGCGTCTTAGCTGGATTGCTTATCACATTTTCACTTTCTATACTACCTATAGCAGAGGAAGACAACTTCGGGCCGTGTGACGTATTTAAACGAAGAGCGAGCTTGTACGTTTGTGTGACGTCAGCGAGAGCGGTGTATTGCTATGCTGCCTAGATCAGCGGCACTACTTGCACGAAACTGAATGAATATGAAAAATGTTATTTGGGCATGTTTACAACATATCCGAGCTGTTTAGGGAGAACCCTCTTCAGCCTAGTCTGAGGATTTTTATTTTGTTGTGTGAGGGATCTTAACGGCGTTAGTGCAAATTTTGCTTTTATTATGTGTTTTTGTTGACGTTGTGTAGTGTTGTGGTTTTGTGTTTGTGTTCAGTTCCCCTTGTTTCACACCAATTTGAGACTAGGCTTCAAGATGTAGAAACATTGTCAACTACGTTTCAGATCTTTGCGACACCGTATTCATTGGATGTTAACAATGCTTCTAGTAGGTAGCAAATTGAATTGATAAATTTACATTGCGACGATTTGCTGAAGGACAAATATAAACACAAGGAAGACTTGGTTGATTTTTATAAGAATGTTCCTCAAACCAGATTTCTGAGGTTGTATGCCTTTATAGCACGGATATTATGTATGTTTGGTTCTACGTGTGTGTGCGAACAATTCTTTTCTGTTATGAACCTTTCTAAGTCAAAATCCCGAAGCATATTGTCAGATCGCAATCTAACATGCGCCTACATGACGCGGCCTACACCGGAAGAGCCAAGAAAAACAATGGACACCGGCCGTGGAAGCCTTCGCAAACATTTAACATGCAGTCTTCGGTTACAAATGTTCCTTGCATTACGTCCTAACATTGACAAACTAGTTAAAGAAAAGCGAAACGGTAAATGTCGGAAAATGTCCACCTAATTGTTCTGTATAGCTGTCGTCCAACTCAGGCAAAATAGTTATAATTTCTGTTCTATTTGCGTTATAACATGACTGTTCACATAAACTAAAATTGACTCGTATATATGGCATAAAGCCGAAATGTAATTATTTATAATCTGTGACTATTCCATAATTGAAACAGTCAGCATTAAAATTGTGATGTCCGGCATGCCATTTCCTCTTCCCCGCTGTGACGTCACACGTTCAACTGGCCTTCGATGGGAGCATGTGAGCTGACGTCACAGCAGCGATACCTGTATTCCCCTGACGTATAGTAAGTAGAGGAAGTATTGTATTCGAACCAAAATTTGGATGTTGAGATTTCACTGGAAATATATATTTTGAGGTACCCTGAATAAAAAAGCAGTTTCGTGTGTGTGTGTGTGTCTTTGTGTAACTCGAAAACGAAAAGTCGCTTGAAAACCAAAGCTGGTACTTAGTTTTATTGCCTTTTAAGGATGCGACGCGAAGATTTTGAAGCAAATTCCTGCACTCTAAGTTACCCTTTACATGGAAAATTTGTCGAATATTTTGATTTACTTGAAAATGGCTCGAGCGATTTTGATTAAAATGCCATATATTTTATGGGAAATGAAATGTATATTTTCAATTTTGTGATTATAGCCCACGTAGTCCTGTTTGTTCTTGATGACTCTTGCATAACTGGTAAACAGTAAGAGATTGACCAAATCTTACTATACAAAAATGTAGATTTGGTTAAATCACACAATTTATGCCCGAATGACTTGTTTGTGGAGTGAACCATTTCGGAGATACTCCTCGTTATTTGTGTTAGTTTTGCAAGACGTATACTTTTCTCAAATGGAAGGTAGCTATTAACGTTTTTATATCTTAGGCGTGCAAAGAGAACGGAATTTCAGTCTTCTTATGGTGACCAGCTTTCGAGTTGACTATCGTTCAAAGCCTGCTGTATCCCCCATGTTCTCCAGGAGATAAGCAATAAGATAATTTCTGCAAATGCTCATCTAAACTAATATGAAGAAGATAGAGGAGCATGGGCGTCGCGAAGGGGGGAAGCAAGGGGGGCCGCGGTCCCCCGTTGGAAGTTGGTAAACTTTATGTGCAGCTAATTACTGACTATTAAATTATTATTTTAATTTTGATGTAAAGAACAGTTTTTATTTAGCGCAAATTAATACGGTTATCTGCAAAAATATTATAAATTTTGACACTAAAATAATGATTTAATATTATCTGATTGCATACTTCCAACATGTGCCCCCCCCCCCCTGGAAAAAGGTCTGCCGACACTCATGTAGAGGAGTAACAGTTTGTAAGAATGGTACAAGAGTAAAGAAAGTCATGTGAGTGCAACACACGATTTTTTAAATTTTAAGTTCAGAGTTCGTATTTTCGCTTGGCATAAATACTCGTACTAACTAAAACATGACATTTTAAATTTCACCTATGCACCCTTAAGAAGTCTTAGTTTCTGATTTATTTAATAAATTAATTAAATCAAAGTGATTTCCATGCGTTTTGCTAAAACGTTATATACGTGCCTCCTGTAGAAAGTTGTTGATGCACTCGTTTCGACATACCTTGTGCACAAATCTACAACTCTCGGTACTAGACTCATAAATAACTATTAACGGAAATAACTGCTGTTTTGCAAATCATAAAATTTTGTGTACGTTCCGTTAGTTTGCCTGACCATTTTAACTTGTTTAGGAACGCATTTCACAATTAAGATATCACACGTGAACAAAAGAATAGCATTTTAAGGAAAGACGTGAATGCACATGTGTGCGTTAGAGCAAGAGAAAAAAGAAAACTCGATGAACATGAAATTTGATATTTCAAATTCCAATGATGCGACATGAACAGTTTCAAGAAAACTCCCTCATCTCATACTAACCTTAGCCTGGAAGTTATTTCTTGTTGTATTTTATATAAAAATAACGATTTTTATTAAAATACAGTATGTTTAATATATTTGCACGTGTAGTAAGTAAATAAATAAATATATAAATATTTATATAATATGTGTGTGTGTGTGTGTGTGTGTGTGTGTGTGTGTGTGTGTGTGTGTGTGTGTGTGTGTGTGTGTGTGTGTGTGTGTGTGTGTGTGTGTGTGTGTGTGTGTGTGTGTGTGTGTGTGTGTGTGTGTGTGTGTGTGGCTTATGAAGTCAAAATGAATTTTGTATAATTTTATGTAACTGGTAAATCATGAGAGAGAGAGAGAGAGAGAGAGCGGGGGGGGGGGGGGGGGGGGGAGAAAGAGAGACACATTCTTGTTGCCGAAACATATAGATCTCGTCAAAGCACACAATTTATGTCGAAATGTGTTTGCGGCATTGTGAATTTCCTATGGATTCGTTCCTAAAGTGCTTTGTAGCTCATCATGACACTCACAGTATGGCATTTAAAGTCAGCAGTATGTATAGGTATAGCGATTGGATTTTTATTAAAGATTTGACTATCACTTCGCCTACAGTATCTCTTGTACAGTCAAGGAAGGTGTAATGAAACGTTCTGCAAACGTTTACCTCGATTAATACAGAAAAATAAGCTCTCCTAAGAATATCTTCTAAAGCGCGTTCCACCCTTAGAAGACAGTACACGTTAAATGGAGAGCAGTGTTGCAGCATGTACTAGTTGCGAATCTTTCTCCGCGCGCGATCCCGAGGTGGCCGAGTCCTGTACATAGCGGCATTGGAAGCTGTAGGATCTTTTTCAAAGACAGTAAGTGATTCATGCAAAAGAGATCCTAGATTTAATTCATCATGGAAACGCGGAAATGGGAATGGACTTAAATCGAGTTCAATTCCACATGGAAATGTAGTAATGATCAATGGAGTTGAAACCAGAGAACGAAAGTTCTCTTTTCTGATCAGTTTAGTGGTTTCGCGTAAATCATACTAAAAGATTTTGAGGGAAAGTACTTCCCTTAACTGCAATTTATTGAGAATTTGTTAAATGCCTCGTACTTTGTCCAAATGAATGGTATTATAGCGTAATTAAGTATACTACCGATGAATATTTGAATTATTTTGGAGGGAAAATAAGTTTGAAAATCGTATAGCTAATCTAATTATTTGCACCTGTTTGCAGAGAGTACCTTTGGACGCCATTATCCTTTATTTCCAAGTTTTTGGTCGCTGTTAAAAGAACCGTTACAAGGGTAATAAGTTAATGGGATGCAAGGTCACAAACCAAGTCATAGCCAGTTTGTTCTAACACAGAAATACACTTGAATGAACCATTTACCCTGAATGGCTTACTCAAAAATTTGCATATAGTTAATATATGAGCATATATCCTCGAGAAGCTAATTCTTTAATGTTATACATTTTTAATTTGCCTCTCAGCTACTGATATTCAGGCGAATTTATATCTCACGTTTCATTATAGATTGATACACTGATATATAGCAGCACTTTGCACGTACATCGTCTTATTTGAATGTACTGCATGAGCCAGGACACATACACAAATATAACGGTTTTACACAATTCCGTAGTAGCCGTAACATTTGTTGGAATGTATAACATTCATTGATTAGCAGTATGTGGGTATATGCTGGCGGAACTTGTGCAGTAACCACTCTAAGCTTCCGGTTTAATTATCATGTGCACAGAAAGTGATGAGAATGTTATCGATCGCAGTCGATAGTAGAGGGTACCATGGCGGCAACAACGACGACAATACGCTCCATCTTGCAGAAACTGCATTTACCACTTTCAGGAGAACACTGCTTTATAATTTCATGTTCCATAAAAAATAATTTGATTCGTGGCTATACCTCGTGGATATTCGATGCAGTATTATAGCAGTTTCTTCATTTTATTAGGATGTAAAGATTCAACATACGAAATAAAATATACTGATAATTATCATTTATTATTATTATTTCTTATTCACTATCTGCCGCTCTCCTGACCATTTAGCCGGCCAGTCCCTGTTAACTTTCTTTTCCGCATACGTTTCAGTGGACATGTACGTTTTGAAGTTCTCTAAATCTTGAAGAGTGCGTGAGAGAACATAAAAATAAAAAGTTACGTAAATATTAACTTTCCTACTGAGCTGCACATTTATGGATGCCTTAAGAAAAGTTTCGTATTAGCTGTTTGCGTAGATAAATTCTGTTATCTAGCCTTCTCTAAAACTGCCTCTATGATTTTGATTTGAGACATTTAAACAACTAACAAAACGTATATGTTGAATTTACTTATAATGTGGAAGTCACTGTAATTATCATTAAGTTTATAACTTAGAAATCGTAAAAGCTATAGACAAGTGTTGCAGAAAACTGTTAAGGCCATTAAAATATGCAATACTTTCACTTTATGACATATTTGTTGTTTTAAGGTTTCTTAGTTTTCTGTACGACATTGTGAAACATTTCTGAAAATATGCGATTTTCACTTTCCTTCTGTACACGCTCAATAATAACTAAAAGGACTTGTAATAAAGACGTGTTCTGCTTTCGCATCTTGCATGCTACAAAGGTCGTATTCCTAAAGTTATAAGCACTTTGGGCAAGCGTTTACCATATTAATGTAACGAGCAACTTTAGTTACTGATAGAAAATGTGCGGACGTTTACATATCAGATTTTCCTGTTGCACTTAGGGTAGATTTGACCTGTTGGACCGATTTGAACGCCGGTCAATATTTGAACTACTATGAATCTTGCCAAGACCACCTAGCACATAAAATACGAGGAAGTTGAACTTGATCCAGTCACGTCTAGCATAACTGTGCCGTTCGATTTCCGATTCCGATGAGGGAACATTGAGGCTATAAAGCCTGCGGCCAATTTGAACGTCTTTTGTCGCCAGAATATGACTACATAATCATTATCATTTCTTTTTGAAATTGTTTACACTTGCATAACAAGCAACCAGTGCATTGCATATTAACACAAGGTAAGCAGTTCAATAAGATCAAAATGGTCATACATCAAAAGCACTCAGAATATGGAATATACTGACAGTGTAGAATATCATTTATGCAATCCTAGCATTAAACGGCTTATTATGGCAGCATAAATCGTGCGAAATTGCCCTGCACCTGGCACCAGTGCCAGAAAATGTATGACATAATTACCATGGCAATAAGACAGCAATGAAGTCATCTCCACAACATAATTTTCTCCAGTGTGCGTGTAAGAAAATCTGCATAATTACCAGCTCTGAAAAATATGCAGTATTGTGGTTTCGTTAGTCAAACTAACGCATTTTTCGTTTCTCCATCCAGAAAACCTTTCATATTCTGTTTCGTAAACATCTTTTCATTTTGTTTTTTGTTGAATTAAAGCCTCAGCATTCTTGGCTTTGTTCAAAATGTCAAGCGGAGTACAATCCATATGATCATTATTTACCATTTTCCTCTGCACGTGTTGAAACAAATGAAACCTATGCTTAACAACCATATTACGTCACACATCTGTAATCTCTTATACATGAAAGTTTTGCATTTAGGCAATTGATTAACTATTTTTACGTATTTTAATGCTAAAGTTGCATAAAACGTATGTACCACGTGTGTATTCTTTTCATTGTAACACTTGTAAAAAATTAGCGGATTTGCTTTCGCTCACACGTTAAACATATAGTCGTTACAGTCAGTCAGATTATACATTAGTTACATGAATAACTATTTAATGTTCAGTTTTTTAAACCATGCTCAGAGCAATAATGTAGTACACAAAAATTTAAGATATCTGCCATTGAAAAGCTACTTTTAATTCTTGCAGAATTTACCTATACCTATATAAGGCAATATTGACGTACTTACCTGTAAGCTGCTGATGACAAATGTATTCCGGCTGGCCCGTTAGCTAGGAACACCTACCTGTTGTGTGAGGGGTCTTGCGTTCTGTTCCCGGCTCGGGGAACATAGCAAGATCTTCCGTATACTCCCCAGGGTCTGGAAGTACGTGTGTATGTTTGTGTGTGCGTGCGTGCCGGAAAAAATAATTTAGCAATTAGATTGTGTTTCATTTATGGTAATCCTGTTATATTCAGAGAAATAAGGAGCTTCATAAGCTAAGAAAAATACAGACAATACTCCGTTATGTGAGCCACCAGCAATGTCTACAACAAACAAAAACATTGCCTACAATTTCGGTTTGTGAGGCTTTTATTACTGACTAGAGTAATCCATAGCTTTTCTCGGGTTATCGCATTATTACGGAGATTGTATCTGTCGCTCCCTGTCTCTTCCCTATCCCTTTCTGAAATGCTTGTAAATTTTGCTTCTGCGTGAAAATCATTCGTGAAAACACAGTTCCTACCAATAACGGTTTTCATACATAAATAACAATGAAAAGAATGCATGGAATTTCTAGTCATCCTTTTAAAGCTTTGTACATAAAAATGTGTCAGAAGTATTCTTATAAACATTCAGTATGTAATCTTTCTCAAAATACTGAATGATAAACCAGCTATTCCGCTTCATTGATTTTGCGCCCCATTAGAACCTTGACCTCTTGGAACAGGCGATTAAGATGATATACAGGTACTCACATAAATATTCGGTCACAAAAGACTTTGCTATTTAATGCAGTGATATTTGAAATTACGGATATGTATTAAACAAAGTAGGTAAATCCGACCCTTGGGAATTTTGCAAGCAAAATAGGAATTGTTGGGTACTGTTTTACTGCAAAGCAAGATATACATGCGCCACTCTTAGTTATGCTTGTATACAGCCCCTTACCTTAGAGGGTGTAAAAAAGGGGAGGCTCGCACCACCATTACGTTATTACCTTCAGTGATAAACCTGTTTCTCTGCTGTCAAGGCGTAGTGAAAAGATAAATGGCACGCAGAAGAATCAACATAACATTTGAACAGCGACAACTTGTGATCTTTCACCATGCAAAGGGTCTCGTACATAGAGAAATATCTGCTACGGTGAATATGCCACGGAGCACTGTTGGAGTTCTCATCCGACGAAACAGAGAAGACAGAATCGAATCTGTGCCGCAAACAGGACGTCCACTGAAGCTGAGTGTAAGAGAGAAGAGATTGCTTATGAGAAATTTAATGATCAGTCCTAAATTAAGTGCCCAAAAACTGGCGACCGAACTGCGTCTGACAGCTGGTAAAGATGTGCACCCAGAAACAATAGGGTTATAAGTAGGGCTAGAAAGTTCATGCTTTTGCATGTTTTTTCATAGGGGTTAAAAATGTATGCTTTTACATTATGTGCACGAATTATGGAATTTTAAGTTATTTGGACGTGATTTTATGGTGCATATAACTGCATATTTTCTTGATTTTTGATAAATGCATAATATTTCAATAATATAGTCCCTGTACTGCATATTTTAATGGTTTTTATAGTTTTTATATTATTTTTTTCCATCTGGATAATATTTTTCATATTGGTGGTATTGCACATGATGCAGCTCACAAAGATTTCAGTATTATAGCCCCCATCTTGCATATTTTAATGATTTTTATGGTTTTTTATTATTTTTTCCATTTGTATAATATTTTTCACATTAGTGGTATTGCACATGATGATACAGCTCGCGAGGTGGCGAGAACTAATGTTGAGTCATGTTGTCATGAAGTGAGTCCCCTGTTTACATCCTTTCGTTATATGTATGTGCGTAGAGAATAATCAGTGCGTTATCTGAGAGGTTTATATTAACAAAGATAAAGTGCAGGTCAACGTTTTGAGCAGCACGATTATAGCAACACGTGCCTGCCCACCAGTAGTTGTTTAGATCAGCAGAACCTAATATCCGACTTCCTCCTGCACCAGTGTTAACTCGATGGGGATATTTTGCTGAGCTGCAAATAGAAATAGTCGAAGAGGTTGTTAATTCATTGGACTCGAATGATACTTCAATAGAACTTGTGGAAAATATTCTGTCAGGCACTGGATTAAAAGAGGATCTTAGTTTCATATCTGCCCATTTTTCTTTCTTATCAACAGCCATAGCGGCATTGGAAGCTGTAGGATCTCCTTTGCATGAATCACTTACTGTCTTTGAAAAAGATCGGTTCCTGGTAGCATAGGACAAAAAGTGAAAGAGAGAGTGAATTGTGTAATTTCAAAAAATTCTGGTTACAAACAGATGTGCGATATTCGAGACATCCTCAAAAGGAAACCATCTGTCATACCAAGAGACTTCACTCTCTCTCTGTGAAGCAGTTCTGCTTCAACCTCTAAGGCTAAGGCATAAGGTAACTTTATTTATTATTTATACTAACTCGTTTTGTCTATTGCAAAGGGACATTGTTTTAATTAAATAGTGCATATTTCTTGGCATATTTTCAAGTTTTTAAGAGCATATTGACATGCATATTTCAGTGTTTTTAGGGCATGAACTTCCGAGCCCTAGTTATAAGAAAGGAAGGCTACAACGGAAGGGCAGCCAGAAAAAGGCCCTATGTAAACAAAACTAACAGAGCGAGGAGGTTGCAATTCGCTAAAGAGTACTGTAAATTAGATCAAGAATGATGGAACGATGTATTTTTTATAGATGAAAGCCCCTTTTATATATTTGATACAGAGGGGAGGGTTAGCGTTTGGCGTAAGCCTAATAGAGAGTTGGGCAGCAGGATTTTACACCCTACAGTAAAAGAAAGGTGGTAGTGTGATGGTATGGGGGTGCATATCAGCAGGTGGAATGGGAAATTTGGTTTTCATTGAGAGCACCATGGACAAATATCAGTATCTCAACGTTCTCATAGACAACCTTCGCCAATATGCAGAGAAATTAGAGATAAGAACTACGTTCAACTTCTAACAAGATAATAATCCAAAACACCAGGCGTATATTGTAGGAAATGGTTGTTATATAACTGCCCAAAAGTCTTATATACGCCTCCACAGAGTCCAGATCGTAACCTCAAAGAGAATTTATGGAATGAACTAAATAAAAGAATAAGAAATTCGTCCATCTCCTTTAAAGAGCATCTTAAGAAAAAAACTGTTAGAGGAATGGGTTAAAATCGAGCCTACCTACACGAGGAAAATAATTTCGAACATGAAATCACGGCTTGTAGAAGTAATCAGGCGCAAAGGATACCCTACGAAGTATTAAATTCAAAAGTACGAGGGGAATGCTGGCCGAAATTTAAGTAACGTTGAAATTCCATTATAAAAAAATAATTTGTTTAAGCACACTTAAAAACCATCGGTCTGGGCCAGATTTGTACCCGCAACCTGGGATTAGTAGGCCAGCGTCTAACCAACTGAACCACCCAGACCGACGTTGAAATTCCAGCAAGTACAGATTTTTTTTGTTGACAAAAGCTGTTGTAGCTTAGAACAATGATTTTTTGTTTGTTATTTTTGCTAATGCATGTATTTGAATTTATTGTTACTTTATTTTGCGATACTCTTTTTAGGAAGTAAAAATTTGAATTTGAGTTGAACTTTGACCGGATATTTTTGTGAGTACCTGTACATATATAGTCAAGTGTGCGTGCGCATGTGTGTGCGCGCGCTACTTAATTTTATATATTCCCACAGTGGCCTCGGTAGCGTGATGGTTAGTGTCTGGCTCACCTTCAAGAGATCGCGAGTTCGAATCTCGCTTAAGGTAAGTTATCCGGGTAAGGTTTTTTCCGAGGTTTTCCCTACCCTGAGAAGACGAATGTCGGGTAACTTAAAGCTCCATGGACCTCGGGCTCATTTGAGCATCATTTCACCCATTTCATTTCATTCATTCGTTCGATATGACACAATGTTGGAGGACGTTAATTAAAAAAAAGATCATCTTTCAAAGATAATCGTAGTAGCTTGAACATAAGAATGATTACGTTTTCATGACCCTCAAAATAACAAAGGAGCGGCGAGTTCATCTAATATTTGTTGGTCTCCTGATATCGGTGATAGAGTAATCCTTCTTTTGCTTTGCTGTAAATGTCTTGTGTTCATAGTTTCCTGAGAATAAATGCGACATTCATAAATAAGGTATATGTTACTTAAACTGCTATTATTTTTTTCTCACTTTATTTTCTTCCAAAGTGTTTGCACAAATACACAGTTCTCTTTTACTGACGTTAACATAAGTCTTCAGTTGCTTGTGATATTACTACACACAACTACTTTCTTTTCGTGACCGTGACTCCTTTCTGCCTCCACTTTCTCAAACAGCTGACTGACGATACAGTCACTCAGCACTCATTAACTGCTTCGCTATCTTTCTCCACGACGCGCCGGTTCTCTGACTAACACGCACGCACACACATACACACACATTAAAACTAAAAGCTGAACTAAAACAGACTCCCGGCGCCTCGCCTCCTTATATAACGGGATGACGTAACACAGTGCTTTCGCGAACTTCTACAAATACGCAACCGCTGGACATTTCTCGAATTATCTAGATAACCCCTTTTGCTTCTGCCGCTCTGATTGTCGTCAGGCAGCCAGACTTTGAGCGCTTTTGATACACGCACCGCCAGTGGGGTTAGTGTGTGCCTATATGAATGGGATGAGAGAGTCCTGTATTATCAGAGGGGCAATGATTCCTGCCATCAATGACCAGCTTTTTATAACACCGTATCTCAACTCTTTCTCCACTTTTGCAAATTGACGCAAGTACAACAGTTTAGCCCAAATTTTGATAGGTCTAAAGCAGGGGAAGACAACTTCGGGCCGTGTGACGTATTTAAACGAAGAGCCAGCTTTTACGTTCGTGTGACGTCAGGCAAGAGCTGTGTATTGCTATGCAGCCTAGATCACCGGCGCTACTTGCAGGAAACTGAATGAATATGAAAAATGTTATTTGGGCATGTTTACAACTTGCCCGGGCTGTTTAGGGACATCCCTCTTCAGCCTAGCCTGAGGGTTTTTATTTGTTGTGTGAGGGATCTGGTCTGTTCAAACTACTGTGACTTCTATTTTCATAGCAGGTGCATGAGGTGCACTGTTTATTTATGTTTGAGATAAGTGTTGTGAGGAAGGAATGGTGTTGTTTTTCAGGCTTATCTGTGTTGAATGGATGTTGGTTAATCATAACCATGTGAAGATTAAACGCGCATCGCTCGCGTTCTAAGTATCGTAGAGACAAGATTTTTGTATGGTCATGACTAGAAAATAAAATTCTTTCTTATTATACGATTGGCATGTCATTTTCAAATGTTTATCCGAGCGTAATAATTAATGAAGATAATGTTCTCAGTTCAGGCACTTGAGATGCGTGCACCACATTCGGCAGTGCTGGTAGAAGGGGCAAGCTTAGGACTCGCTGGAGTCTGCAGTACAGCCCGCCTCCATATGCCCTTAACTTTTGCGAAGATTTTTTTATTGTACCTATAACATAAGTATTTACCAAATGGGACAGAACTATCGATTTGGCTATAGGTGCAAAACACACTCGCGATCCTACGCGTACACACATAGCCTATTTATGTATTGAAAACTGCGATTTTTCTTTTCAAAGCAGCTCATCGTATACTTAGTATAAATTCATCCACAGTCGAATATTTTTCAGTCACAGTGTTATTACATCTCAAATGACCTGTGGACCGTAACACGCCCAGCTGTTCAATGTACTTTGTTCACCCTTTCAACGTGGAAGAACGGGTGCCAGAGACACCAAACGCAAAACATAAAAAATAAAAAAAAGTTTAGTGCCATTTTGAGAAAATACCAAAAAAAAAAAAAAAAAAAAAAAAAACTGCTTCTATGTAAAGGTTAGTTTGAGGTGAGAGTATTTTCACGTCGCGTTTTTTGGAAGACACTGAATTTAAACATCTATAGTTGGTAGCTATCCCGCTTTTCGTTTTTGCATTATGCTATTCTGACGTGCACGCATGCAGGCGCCTTTTTCTTTTTAATTTATTCAGAGGGTCTCAAAAGACGTATTCCCTGTGAAATATCGGTTTCGAATTTGTAGGTGGAGTACAGTATCTCCTCTTCCTACTCTACTGGGTACGTGTTAGAAAAAGTACAAAATATACAAGCTGGGTTAAATAACGTTTTATAGTCTTAGGGTTTAGAAGTTAACGAGAATTTTCTATACTTTCAAACTACGCACTTTTAAAATCTTATGTTCTGAAGTAAATTATGACGTGCAGAGAAGGTCTTGTAACATTCATTCTTTTTTCATCGAGTACCCTCTTCCATTTCTTTACCTTATTCAACATATCACAACGTTGATGGAATTCATTTGTAGTTCTCCTTAGTTTATACATAGGAAATTCATTGTCTACGCCTTTGAATTGCTATCGGCGTCCATCATCCAACCAGTCACCAGTCACGTATCTCCACTGGTAAAGCCCTCAGCTCCAGCTGGTGGCTAAAATACACGCTAGCACCAATGAATTTTGTTTCTAGTTTTTGGTTTAGAGTAGCCTTGATTTGCTTGAAAAGCTGCCAAGAATAGCTCATTTCATAAAAACGGTTTGGTAGGATATTAAAATAAATCCGTGTGTTTTAAATCAATAATTAAGATCAAAGATACGGAGAGCACCAAAGAATATCTCACTCCATTCCGCATCTGTCACATTATTTATCGTTGGACGAAGCCTGGCCATTTCATTAGCCCACGGAGCAAGGGTGATAAATAGTTACGCCAATAACCACAAAAAAGTTTGCAAAATAGCGTAGAAACGAAACATACCGTTGTTTACGCTCTGGACCGTATTGACTAAAAGAGAAAAAGGTAGAATGAGTGAATTCCATTTGTCATAGAGACCTCTCATCATTATTGGTAACCATACTTTGCCCGCTAGCACAGGACACGCACTTGAAGAGGTTAAAATTTAAGGGGAAAACTTGAACGTTCAGGTTAGTGGTCAAGCTTACGCCTCAAAAGACCCCGAAAACGATATGAAATCCGCCGAAGATTTTCTTTAGCGCTCTTTGTACTAAGTTGTACAGTATATGAGTTTACGGGTACATTACATATTTCCCCCCATACTCTCCCTCACAGCTGAATAATCGCTAGTATTGAAAGCTTTTGATGTCAACCGCTGAATAGCAAATCATTCATGTCTGAGATCAAAACAGATTAACCTCGGCGGAGGTTATCTGGAGAAGTCCACCAATATCGCGGTATAATACAAAAATGTAGGCACTTAATGGGAGAGTCAAGACTCCACTGGCTGCACGCCAGAGTCGTACATGGCATCGATTTTCAATGGGTGACAAAAACCTGCGACGGGCATTACTAGAAGTTCTTCCATTCTGTCGATTACCGTGACGAGGTTTAACGTGCATACGCAAGTATTCCTCAATCTAATTTTACCGACTTTTATGGAGACTGTTTATAAAACATCTCAGCAAAAATGAGCCACATTGAGGAGGTGGTTTCTTAAGGTATGCTAGTCCCAAAACTTCAGCCATTGATACTTTATAATATAACGATTCCAGAGGCTATTCATATAAGATCTTGTTACTTTCTCTACTGCTTATCTGCGGTAGGTACTCGTACAAGTAGTTTGATTACAAGTTTTGGGGTCCCACGAACCCCGAATAGATCTTTTTACTTTCTCTTGTACGTATAGTAAGTAGGGGAAATATGTATTCGACCCAAAATTTCGATGTTGAGATTTCGCCGGAAATATATATTTTAAGCACCCCCGTAATAAAAGAAAACATTTTTAGAAAAAGGTCTGTGTGTGTGTGTGTGTGTGTGTGTGTGTGTGTGTGTGTGTGTGTGTGTGTGTGTGTGTGAGAGAGAGAGAGAGAGAGAGAGCAGCATACCCAAAGACGAAAAGTCTGTTAAAAACCAAAGTTGGTGTTTAAATTTAATGTCTTTCAATGATGGGACACGAAGATTTTGAAGAAAATTCCTACACCCTAAACTGCCCTTTAGATGAACAATTTTTAGAAACTTTGGATTTTTTCAAAAAATGGCTCTATTTTGATTAAAACGCTATATATTCTAGATATTTCTACGTAAAATGAATTGTATGTATGTTTTGAAATTTCTGTGTATAGCTCATGCAGTCCTGTTTACTCTTGATGACTTTTGCATAACTGGTAAATCGTAGAAGATAGACGAAATCTAGCTATATAATAAATATAGATCTCGTTAAAATACACAATTTATGTTAAATGATCTTTTCTGTGAAGTGAACCATTTCGGAGATATTCCTTGTTATTTGTCAGAATTTCGCAATACTTAAAGACGTTCTCAAATGGGAGGTCGTTGTTCATATTTTCATCTCTTGTCCGTGCAAAGAGAACGTAATTTTAGAGCCTTCATCTAACGACCACTCTTAAAACTTTTGACTATCGCTTAAAGCCTACTGTACTCCCCTTCCACCTACAAGAAAATTAGCAATAAGATAATTTCTACAAATGTTCATCTTTGTTAACATGAAACAGATAGAGCAATAAATGTTTGTAAGAATAGTTAGTGCAAAAGTAGAGAAAGTCATGTGAATGCAACACAGATTTGTATGCAAAGTTTTGTATTGAACACAAAATATATAAACGTCTAAGGACCATGGGCTCATTGATCAGCATAATTTCATGCATTTCATTCAACTTCCGATATGAGCTATCATATAAAGGACATTGGCTGAAGTGAATGAAAATTAAATTTTAGCTTAAAGTGTTAATATATGTATTTAGGCTTTCACGGCCGGTGTCTTGAGTATTCGAAATGTTTAGTTCTTCCGGGCTTGTAGGCCGTGGTTTCCACTACTTCTCTGCTTCCACATTCAAACTCTGACCAGTGCAGGAGGAAGATCGTGTTACCCTGATGATGCCAAGCGCAGTACTACTTGGCGAAACGCTGGTATCTACCATGGCTTCTAGACCACGGCCTACAAGCCGGAAGAACTAAACATTTCGAATAGTTAAAGTGTTAAGTTTTAACACTAGCTGTAGCTTTCAAGCATTACGTTATAGCTGTAGCTTTAACCTAAAGATCCGTGAAAGTAACTGAATAATGCTCCTAAAGTAAAGCTGGAACACCTTATATTTAGCTAGACCTCAGAACTCGAATATGTCATACGATAGTCTAATTAACAGCACATCATTAAAACTTACGTTCCATTATTGGAAAAGGAACATGGTTGCCATTCACTGACCAACATAGCTGCAGACAAAATCTTGTGGTTTCAAATCCACAAAGTTAATATACTCCAACGATTCATATACTGAAAATTTTTCTAATATTCAAGGAGAGGAAAAGAGATCGGTGTAGGTAATTCAATCACATGGTTAGACGTTAAATTAAGGAAATTTATGTTTGGTTCTGTTTTATTTTTGCAAATAAAATGTATGTTTTACAGTTGATTCCTATACAGTATTTCTTAAGTTAATTACGTTTTTAATTTCCTCCGTTCTTGAGACACCTCTTTATTGAGCCCAAATGACCAAGTTGTCGACGGGCTCTTATACCCCCCCCCCCCCGCGCGCTCTTTGTCGCTTATCTCCATTCTCCTTGTTTTCAACTTTCAATTCCTTGTAACATCTTCAACCACATCTTGCTCCTCTTCCATAATTTCGTTCAGGTACTTTGTAATGTTATGAAGCACAGCATAGCTAGTATCACAGATTACACATTTTCAAGTTTGACACACATAACATTGAGAATATGAACTGTTCTTTTTTTCAGCTGACCAAAGCATCTTTCTCCAGGAGATTGTTGTAAGCTGTTTCTTCAGGAATGTACGGAGTTAAATGAGTAAGTAACAATGTGATAATTTCTTATCCGCTTTCGCCAAGCAGTAGTGCATCAATAGGTTCTTAACTCGATAAACAAGATTATATGGTAATGGACTGATCCCGGTCACTGCACTTCAACAATTATTTCCTCTTTTGAATCCTATATAAATTGCACTTATAAGCTACAGAAACCTTTTGTGTTTACATAATCGTCACCATGATTTGGAGTCATTGGAATATGAATGTATGCACACAAAACGAATTTAGTAATATACACTGTTTGGGAGCATCTCCGTTTCTTACCGTTTTACGGGCTCTGGTAAGGGGTTTAAAAAAATTAAAATTATTTTGTTTTTTAACGACGCTGTTAATTGCTAGGATCACATCAGTGTCGCCGGTGTGCCGGAATTTCGTCTCGCAGGAGATATTTTACATGCCAGTAAATCTGACATCTAGCTGTCGTTTTTAAGCACACTTTAAAACCATCGGTCTGAACCAGATTTGAACCCGCGACCTTGGGAACAACAGATTAGTGTCTAACCGAGCCACCCAGACCGACTAAAGCAAGGGGTGAGGCATAACTAGTGATCAATGACACAGCAATAGAGGGCAAGAGGCGTGGCACTGTGATGGGGACAGGGTAGGGTAGATACACCTGGTCTCGTAGAAAAGTCATGATTTAATTTTCGTTATATTTATCTCTCAATTCTTAATAATGGCTATTAAGCCGGTGTCCCACGGTCCAACGGTTTTTGACCAAACGTTTTGTGTCCAATGGAATTGCACACAAAAGAAACAGTGTCTATTACACTATGATTTATTTTGGTGCAGTACAAAGGACAGTTCACGTAGCAAGCGTGAGAAATAAACATGGCGGACGCAAATATTGATTTAGCGATTGATATATTAAGTATGGGTTTGGGATGTACTTCTACGAGTCTCAGTAGGAAGAAAAGATTTATTAGACCCAAGAAACGTTAGTGGACTCGCTCATGAGAACAGGACACGGGCTGAGGTATAGTGGGTTTACTACGAAACGAATTGAGGTTAGAGGACCCGGAAAAATATCGCACATTTTCTACGAATTGACAAATTCACCTCACGCTCACATCAATTTATGCTCTCCAGTCTGACCACAATCCTGTGTTGACAGAAGTCAATACCCGGATTGCCAGACACGACAGCTGCTTCAAGCTCCAGCAACAGACTGGAAAGGCGTACACAATTGCCTCTGTACCTCCATTCCACCCAAGACCAAAATAAGACATCCCAACTCTTGAGGTGACGGTCTCATCCTTCACCTCCATGGTGACACGAACTGCTCATAACCTACAGTTCATGCCCCAGCACCCCTACATCCAGATGTCCTCCCATTAGACCTAAACGTACTTATTTCCCGTTCCTAGGCGGCACGTAGACTCTACCAGTAGCAGCGCACGCCTCACAACAGAGGAGTCTTGCAGCACTTGCGCCGACTGCTCCGGGTCCGCGTACGCGAGCACCAAATGCAAGCGTGGAAGGAAAAGATGGCCAACCTGGGCATCGAAAGTGGGGACGTGTGGGGCAATAAACTTCCTTCTATAACCCAACCATCCAAAATTTAAAAACACGCGACCTTTTCATAAATATTCCTATCTGCGGTTAAACCCTATTGGGTACTCAACAAACTCATTCAGGCTGAACCTCAGCCTGTGAGCAGCTTCATGGTCTTGGTCATGGTTATGGTCGTGGTCATGACTCCGTATCAGTCGTCGCCAAGGCTAGCAGAGTACTACGGCCACGCCATTGAGGATGTTCGACGCAGCTTCAAACGAAGCGTCTGGAAGAAGATTTTCCACTAGACCACGGCCCACAAGCCCGGATAATCATTTTCTATTCAAATTATTATGTTTATAATATTTTAATCTGCGATTAAGAATTTAAGGGGTCCTTGTCACAGTATAGCAACCGATGAGAGGGTCCTCGAAAATTTTCCTTTTGGGAACCACTGCTCTAGCCAGTAATCGAACAGTCTGATTCACACATTTGGAATTCATAATATTAGAGTACCGGTATAAAATCTGATGTGTTACACTCACATGACTTTCTCTACGCTTGTACTAACTATTCTTAGAAACTCTTATTCCTCTATCTTCATGTTAGTCGAAATTAACATTTACCTACAGCAATTAGTGTGTATTTGTTATTAGGTGCAAGATGGGAATACAGTGGACTTTGAGTGATAGTCGAATCTTTTAAGGCAGGTCGCTATATGAAGGCTTTGAAATTCCGTTCTCTGCACAGCCAAAGGATAAAAAAGTGAATAATGACCTTTCAGTTGAAAAAAGTTTAAGTATTGCAAAACTCACACATATAACAAGGAATTCTCCAAATGGTTCATTCCACAAGAGAATGTATTTGCGCATAACGTGTGTTTTAACGAGATCTGCATGTTTTGTATTGTAAGACTAGGCTATCTCTTAGAGTTTACCAGTTATACAAAAGTCATTAAGGGTAAACAGGACTGTATGTGCTATAGGCAGAAAATTCAAAATATACATTTTAAGTGCCATAAATATATCTTAAAATATGGTATTTTAATCAAAACCTTTAGAGCCATTTTCGAGAAAATCAAGGTTTTCGACATATTTTCCACGTAAAGGGTAGTTTAGGGTGGAGGAATTACATTTAAACACCAACTTTTTAACCGACTTTTCGCTTTTGAGTTATGCTGTACACACACGCGCGCGCGCGCTCGAGAACCTTTTTTAAAACAGTTTTTTTTTTTTTTTTTTTTTTTTTTTTTTTTTTTTTTTAATTCAGAGGACCTCATACACATACATATTTCCAGTGAAATCTTGACATCGAAATTTTGGGTCGAATGCAATACTTCCCCTCCTTATTATACGCAGTAGAGAAAGTAAAAATGCTCCATTTCGGATTCAGGGTGCCTGAAAACATATATTTCTGGTGAAATCTCGACATCGAAAGTTTTGGTTGAATCTTCCTCAGCTTACTATACGTAGTAGCGAAAGTAAAAAGACCTGGAGGTCTTAGCTTTGGTTTATTTGCACATTTTGTTGTTTGAACTGGAAAATTCAAGCAGCATCTTGATGTGCTACTTTTATGTTAAATTCTGTTCTATTATAGCTAAAAGTAGTAATTCAAGCATAAACTTTATTAACTTGAAATATCCTGGTTTAGTAGAATATTATTTTTATTCACTGCACTCGTGGAACTTCAAGGCGGCTCCCTCCAAAAAAGATCTATTGCTAATAGCCTTTTATACGATTCTTATATATAAGGAATATCTGTGAAATGAATGGGGACGAAAAATCATGAGTGTTACATATCAGATGTTTGCTACGAGGGAGGAACTTGGCGCCTTAGACTGCGGTTAGACAAAATTTAATTTGGATGTGAGAAGCGTGCAAACCAAAAGTTCGTGACTCACCTAGTACTGGTAAGGCGCAGACCTCGCCAAGGTCGCAAACTACGTGACCATAAGCACCAAGCCATTACCAACGTCAGAAATAGAAACAATACAAGTAGCTGAGCCTCTTACTTTATTCAAACGCCTAAGGGTTAAATTTAAATTTAGCAAAATGTAATGTTGCAAATGCGGTATTTGGCTTGGCATGTTATTGGCGTTCGGAATTGCAAACGGTGTACACAGAACGCAAGTAAATATGACAATGGTGGGAGCTGTAGGACTGTTAAGGCTCTGTTGAGAATTTTCTTACTAATAATCCTCCCCTCTTCTATGATGATTTAATCTGCTTAATAACATCCCAGATGTACAAAAACGACATAGAGGTGAGAGTTACTCTGTGGACTAATGCGCTGAGCAGGTCATTATCATCTTCGTGGTACCATATCAGTATTTGGTCATTTTACTACATCATTTACCTAAACTTTACGTCCTATACTTACAGAATGTACTTCATTCCAATTTATTTCACCCAAAAGTTCAATATCGATCGCTTCCTCGAAATACAGGCTGTTAGGTCCTCTGAACCCCCACAAAAAGGATTTTTATTTTCTGTCTGTGAGAGTAGTTCGAAACGAAATGTTTACAATTCACCTGATTAATAACATCTCGATTTTTTTTGTTAATAGCTGATATCGGAGTTATTGACGAGTAAAATTAATGATTGTATAAAGAAAGGATAGGGAGATAGATAAATAATTTCCACGTATTAAAATCAATGTTCAATGGAAAAAGCAAGGATTAACCTTTGTAATGACAAGTTACTAGCCAACTTCCGTGTTGGTTGTAATTGGGGTTTCAGTGAACTCAATCAGCAAGAAGTCGATTAGTTCAAGTTCTGGTAATCGGAACTCAGTTTATATTGCTAAGGCAAGTATACAAAACTTCTGAAAATTAGATAGCAAAATTCTGAGAATTGAATTAGTTGCCGAGTGAAAAATTGTGTTTCAGATAAGCAGTAACTCAAAATTGGCAACATCAGTACATATGTTGTGGAAACGTTGATGGGGATAGTGATTTGAAGGTGAGATGTACTTTGATAAAAGAGGTGTATTTCTAAAAGTCGTGTCTTTCCGTTTGTATGTTACAGTCTCACAGAAGTTTACTGTGATGAATTATTGGCGGTTCGTAGCGCCTAAAGACCGTGCTCGGATTGTACCTGCTGGCAGAAATACATAAAAGACCGAGACATTGGAGACGGCTCCAAAGGGGACGCAAAATCGTAGTCATCATAGTTTGTGAGTGTCTCCTCATAATGAAGCATTCAATTATGTGTTTTTGATAAATACCGACAAAAACTAGCTAGAACAAAAATGTAGAACTAATTAAAATATAGAGAATGACAGATTTTTCTAGCCTTTTTAAAAACTCTAGCTAATTTATTAAATACATCGTGACGCAGTGGGCTATAGCGCTGCAGCTCTGGTCCCCGGCTGTGATATGTTTCCGGGTTCGATCCCACCCACAGGCGTGATTCTTTTAAGCGCGGGTTCAGTACATTGGACTCCTAGGAGGAGTTAGGAAAAATTAAATTATTAATTATTATTATTAATTATTAATTACTGGCTTATGATGGAATAAATTAAATAAATTATTTTGTTGTTTAAGGACGCTGTCAATTGCCAGGATCACATCAGCGTCGCCGGTGTGCCGGAATTTTGTCCCGCAGTAGTTCTTTTACATGCCAGTAAATCTACTGACATGGAGCTGTCGTTTTTAAGCACACTTAAAAACCATCGGCCTGGGCCGGGTTTGAACCCGCGACCTTGGGATCAGTAGGCCAGCGTCTAACCAACTGAAAACCACCCAGACCGACCGAGGAGTTAGGGGTAGCACAAAATATCTCCAGTTGGAGGTGCGAGGGCCGTTGAGCACTCCAATCCCTACTGTACGCCGCCGCCACCACCACCAACACAGCCATTGCCACCACCACCAACACCACCACCACCATTGCCACCACCACCAACATCACCACCAATACCACCATCACCAACACCACTACCAACACCACCACCAACACAACCAATACCACCAACACCACCACCAACACAACCAATACCACCAACACCACCACCAGCACAACCATTACCACCACCAATACCATCACTACCACCACCAACACTACCATTACCACTACCAACACCATCACCATCACCACTACCACCACCAACACCATAACCAACACAACCATTACCACCACCAGCATCACTACCAGTACCGTCAAGTCGCCCCTTACTTAATCAGGCTTCCTTGTAGTTATCTCCATAACCGGATAATTCTGGTGGGTGACACCAAGAAACTGGATATGACGTGCGGTGTGCCACAAGGTTCGGTTTTGGGACCCACTCTGTGGAACATTTATTACGACGATGTCCTCCGAGTGCAGTTGCCATCGGGAGTTACCTCTCTTGCATACGCCGATGATTTAGCCCTTCTTGTATCCGGAGAATCCCGCGAAGAGGTGGAGGTTAAGATAGAATGGGTTACACACCAAATTGAAATGTGGATGTTGCGAAAGGGCCTACAGTTGGCTTCTCAGAAGACCGAGCTTGTTATTCTGGAAGGGAGACGTTCCTTACGAGAAGTGACTCAATATTAGCGGAATGTCACTGAGGTCTCAAAGAAAAATGCGCTCTCTGGGTCTTCAGTTTGGCCATAACATGAACATGGATGCACACCTTAAATATGTGGTTGGTAGGGCAGAAAAGACGATCGCTGCTCTGAGTCGCTTAATGATGCTTAATCCACAATGTCGGTGGTCCCAAACCAGGTACTAGAAAACTCCTTGGTAGCGTGGTTAATTCCATCCTCCTGTATGGTGCGCCTGCTTGGAAGGACTGTATATGTGATAAGGCAATATATCGAACTTGGCTAGAGCGGGTACAGCGGAAGGTTGCACCACGTGTATGTAGTGCCTAGAGAACAACCTCCACGAAGGCTCTACAGGTTATAGCTGGGATCATTTCCATACATCTACTGATCCAAGAACGCACCTATGATACGGGGGCTAACTCCAGGGGACACAAGATCTTGGTCCGAGAAGAGACCCTTCGACAGTGGCAGATGGTGTGGACACAGGAAGTAAGAACGGCTCAATGGACTAAGCTGCTGATTCCTGAGATCGTAGCCTGGACATTTCGGAGGCATGGAGATGTCGGATATTATCTGACACAATTTTTGACCGGCCATGGTCGTTTTAAATCTTACCTGCACCGCATGGTGCTGGTCGATAGAGACATCTGCTCATACTGTACACAGATTGACACTCCGGAGCATACGATTTTACATTGCTCCAAATGGATTGCTATACGCCATCGGTCCTACGCCCAACTAGGCCAGATTGTAACCTTGAGCAACATTTTACCTCTTTTACAAGAGTCCCACGAAAATTGGCGAACAATTGACCAAATGATTACCTCCATTCTCCGGGCGAAGGAGCAAGATGATCGTGCCAACCAACCTTGACGTGGCCTGTGCTGCACAACATGTGATGGCTACACTAGTACATCAGTATGCTGACCGTCTTTCAGGCATTTCTTCCTGAAGTAATACCGCTTGGTGGTTCCAGGAAGAACTTCTCATGGCCTATAAACTGTGTACTTTCTCAATTGTACAATAGCCTGAATGAGAAAATTGTAATATAATTTTGAGCAAATAAAAAAAAAAAAACCACCACTACCACCACCAACAATACCACCACCAACACTATGATTACCACCAACACCACCACTACCACAACCATTACCACCATCTGTATCACCACCACCACCGCCACCACCACCGCACCATAAAGGAAGATGGCCATAAGAATTGCCAGTGCGTACAGGACCGTTTCCACCAAAGCGATTCAGGTTATAGCCGGAACTGTACCTACATATTTGCTAATTACGGAGAGAACCTACCAACAAGAGGCAAATCGTCACCAACAAAAAGGGGTAGCAAGAGGAATGGAATGTGGAGCAGGAAACTTCACAATGGACTAAAAGGCTGATTCCAGAAATAAAATCATGGTTACATAGACGACATGGAGAAGTGGGTTACTATGTAACACAGTTTCTCTCAGGACATGGCTGTTTTAAGAGCTATTTGCTATCCATGAAACTGGCACAGGATGACAGATGCCCATATTGTGGCGATACCGACACAGCAGAGCATGTGGTGCTGGTCTGTCCAAGATGGATCCCTGCTAGACACACACTGTGGAACAACATATAGGTGCAGCCATTCATGCAGACAATGTTGTAGGCTATATGCTCCAAACGAAGGATAAATGGGAAGGGATTTCCAAAATGATTAATTACATTCTTAAAATAAAATATGATGATGCAAAATAAGAAAACTGCCCTTGGAAATACAATATATTGAGACAAAATAAAGTAACATAGGTAGACGTCTTTCGATGCTGTGTTCCAACGGTTCCGAAAGTCGTCCGTTGCAAGAGGGCCACTTGATCTGGTTAGCAAGACGCCAGCAACCTCACTATACACCACCACCACCGCCACTACCACCACCACCGACACCACCACCACTACTCCCATCACCACCACCGCCACTAGCACTACACCAACACCACCACTACCACCATCACTACCACCACCGCCACCATCACTACCACCACCATTACCACTACCACCACCACCACCACTACCACCACCACCACTACTACTGCCACCACCAACACCGCCACACACTGTTAAACACCTTCCTATGATATGTAATACGAGTTTATTTAATTCATTTGCTTTCGATATTTTGCGTCTTATATTCGCGTAGCATGGCACTTGTGTCGCACTACTTATGATTAACCATAAACGAATGTAATCATGCCGAGTTCACTAAACATTTCTAAAGTAATTATTTTCGTTTATTGTGCCTTGCTTGTTCTAACACTTGCTTGTCGTGTCCTAACGTGATCTTCCTATAGTTTCCAGATACCCATTGTAATGTGAACATTAGCGGTATGTGGGCGAAGTAAACATTGTATCATGGTATAGTCTATGATATTTATAGAGAGATACCTTTTAATATGGATATTGAAAGGAAAATAATATTAATACAGGAAGGAATGGTTGACAGTTGAGGTAGGGTATTGCCTGTTTTATTTTCAGCAATTGTAATATCTTATAAAGGATTCAGTTATAACATTGCAATCGCACTGCATTGTTCACAAGTCTGTGGGAAAAGTTACAAGGCTATACGGAATAAAGGTACCGATTTAATTTGCCCCTCTATCAGAAATAAATTATATTTCTCACAGGTTATAAATAATGAAGTTCCCGTAAAGAAAGAAACAGAGAGACCTATTAATTTGGATTCGATCTGGGTTTAGACCACCGCAGTTGATTTACGGTAACACGGTCTGGATGGCTCAGTTGATTAGACGCTGGCCTACCGATCCCAAGGTCGCGGGTTTTAATTCGGCCCAGACCAAGGTTTTAAGTGTGCACACTAGCGATGCTGATGTGATCCTTGCGGTGGACAGCGTTTTTATACAACAAAATAATTTTTAAAATAAAGGCTTTAATGAGTTCAACTACACCAAGCACGGAAAGCAGATGCTGCTTAAGCGTACGTTTTGAACCCTTGCACCCAACACTGGTATCGTTTTTTAATTGGTCCACAACTAATGGAAGCACACTAAGAATATATTTTCTACAGATGTACTAGTTGAATTTGCAATATTTGCCCGTTAATGTTGAAGGATTGCTGAAATATTGCTTTTCAAAACTGCGAGGTGAGCCCAAGGCAGCAAGGGAAAGTATGTGACAAATTTCGTTCTCATACCATTTAGGCAAGAACTGGGAACTGGGTGACCCGTTGCGCAGGCTTCACTCAAGTTGGGTGTTTACTTTTGTGAAAGATAGTACCGACACTGCTGTTGACAGTTTGAGTGACGGTAGAAAGAAAACCATTTTGGTTTCCGCTCCGTGTAAACCTTGTAAAATCGCTTAGTTTGAAAGTTAGCTTCAAGCTCCAAAATAAATACATTGTGTACATAACTATAATTCTTTTCCTTTTTTGTGGCGACTAATGTAGTCACAAAGGCCTTCATAAGAGCAGCTTTAGAATATTACAACAGTGAAACAAGCAATTTATCCTAATCTTACTATACACAAAATCTTATGTGTTGCAGTCACATGACTTTCTCTACTCTTGTACTAACCATTCTTACAAACTCTTATTCCTATGCGTTCGTGTTAAGATAAACATTTGTAAAAATTATCTTATTGCTTATTTCTTTGCAGGTGCAAGAGGAATATTAGAATACAGTAGGCTTTGTGCGATACTCAAATGTTTGAAAGTTTTGAGATTCCGTTCTCTCTGCCCACTTAACATACAAAAACATGAACAACGATGTTCCATTTCACGAAAGTTATATAAGTTTTCCGAAACTCACACCCACAAGGCATATCTGCAAAATGGTTCAACTTAAAAGAAAATTTATTCAGACATAAATTGTGTATTTTAGCAAGATTTACATTTTTTGTAAAGTATGATTTGGTCTATCTCTAACGGTTTACCAATTATGCAAAGTCGTTCAGAGTAAATACGACTACAGGAGCTATAGCCAGAAAATTCAAAATATATACATTTCATTTGTCATAAAAATATCTCAAACATATGACATTTTAATCAAAATCGTTGTTGTTGTTGTTGTTGTTGTTGTGTTTAACGCCCGCTTTTACTACTACGGCACCGCAGGCAGTGACACTGGTGATACATGGAATGAAGATGGAGCACCGGTGGAATGAGATGGAGGGGGAAACCGGAGCACCCGGAGAAAACCCGCTCTGACGCCGCTTCGTCCACCACGAATACCACATGCGGGTCCCTGGGATCGAACCCGGGCCGCAAAGGTCAAAATCGTTAGAGCCATTTTCAAGAAAATCAAAATTTTCCATCTAAAGCGTAGTTTAGGGTGGGGCTATTTTCTTCAAAATCTTCGTGTCGCATCCTTGAAAGGCATTACACTTAAATACCAACTTCGGTTTTTAACCTACTTTTCGTTTTTGAGTTTTGCTGTCCACACAAAAACACACACAGACACACACACACACAGACACACACACACACACACACACACACACACACACACACACACACACACACACACACACACACACACACACACAAGGACTTTTTTCTAAAAATGCTTTTTTTGAATTCCGGGGGCCTCAAAACATATATTTCCGGTGAAATCTCGACATCCAATTTTTGGGTGGAATACAATACTTCCTTATACTTACCAGTAGAGAAAATAAAAATGTAGATCTTGCTGAAACACACAATTTAGGTCCAAATACATTTTTTTGTATAGCGGACTATTTCGGAGATATTCAGTGTTATTTCTATTAGTTTTACAATACTTATACTTTCTACAAATGGAAGATCTTTATTAATTTTGTTTCTATGTTAGCCGTGCAAAGAGAACGGAATTTAAAGGCTGTATAAGATTTTACTATCGCTCAAGGCCTACTGTATACCCACATTCCCCTTGTTCCTACAAGGAAATAAGCAATAAGATCATTTCTGCAAATGTTTATCTCGACTAACATGAAGATAGTGGAATAAGAGTATATAAGAATAGTACAAGACTAAAAAAGTCGTGAGTGCAACACATCAGATTTTTAAGGGTGGTCAAAAACTCGCATTTTCTTTATTTTGAAAAAAAAAAAAAAAAAAAAGAAACACACACACACACATACTATGCCCCCGCCCCCTCCCTATATCATGCAACCATCAAGATTTAATTAAAACTGTTGAAGCAGTTAATATTATTTACATAAGTTTATGCTGGTTTAAAGTGCATGATAGGTACATGCTGAAACATGCATTTTTTCATTAAAATAAATTGAGTTTCAGAGTTAAAAGTGCATATAATGTCCCTTCAAAATTTGCGTTTGTTGGTATTGAGTTGAAAACGAGTGAATTAATGAAATGACACTTAAATATTTCAGGGAACTAGACTATATCCCTGTGTGCGGAAAGCAAAGTAAAGCTCCGAATAGCCAAGTAGTTTGGCCAACCGGATTCTGTTGTACGATTAAGATTGACAGTCATAAATTGCCTCCTAGACCAAGCATGGACGAAATCGGCTCAAAAGGGCTACTCCATTGAAACGTGTTCTTGTGTTGCTTCACCGATCATCCCTCCTCTTCACTGCTGTTCAGCTTTACCTTAGCTTCCGACACGTCTCATTTTGTGTCGAGTATGACTTGGTTGGGACGTCTGTTTCATGTAGAGTTGCAGAGAGAATTTTTTGTAAATTACAAAAACAGAAAAGTTTGCTGTTTGGTGATCTTAGAGGTATTTATCTACAATTTTCAAAGGTACTCTCTTAATACTCGTATTGTAAACATATAAAAGGGACGATATGGTTCCATTTTTAGTTAATTTCTTATTAGTTTATCACGTATCCGGAACTTAACTTATCTAGAAAATTGAACACAACATTGAGTTTACAACCAAACGATTTATTATGTTGATCAAATAGTTTTAAAACATATTAAGGCTAAATAGCAATGGAACTTTACTAATTTATTTATTATAAAATAGAAAATTTAGTACGTTAATCATAATGCGGGTAAGAATAAGATAAAGGAAGATTGGAAATGATGCAATTTGCATAACTACAGTAGATGGCTGTAATAATTATTGTATGCAAAATATATTTAATATAAATAAAATGGTTAATACCAGCGTAGAAATTATTATTAACGCGCAGATAGAACGAAGCCACCACAGCGCCTGTATCAAAACAACCTTCGTCATTCGGCAAGAGAATGTGTGGTGAGCAAGGCATCTCTCCTCTCCTCTCCTCTCGTGACCATGCCTGCCCTAGTCTCTTTGTGTAAAACTGCTCGATGCATTTATGTGATCTTAAGGCATCTTGGTACCCCCAGGGGGCTCGCCACTTGTGAGCACGGGCTTGGCATTCCCGGGGTACCCCAGCTAGGTCTCAGTCGTCTTCATCCTGTCTTGACTGGGACTTCTATCCTCCCTCCCCTGTCCTCCTTCCCTTTCCTTTCCTTCTTCGGTGAAACTTGATTGATGCTGACCCCTGGCAATGGCAACGGTTTCCTCTACATTTTCATATGGAATGTTCTTTTACGAAATATAGCTTACGGGACAGGGGCCTCGGATCCCCAGAACCGGTCGGGGATGGCGGTGCTGCGGCAGGCCATACCCGACCGTCATCCAGCGACTGCGTGAAAACCTCAGTGACTCTCCAGGCTGAGGCACTTCTTTCTGCTACTGGGGTATGTGACATAATGGACTATGATGAGCTTTCATCCGCTCGTCATTCGGATGGGACCAGTAATACTCCTTTGGAGCACTTGGCCGCATCTGGGGCTACTTGCGATCGCTCCTCCTCCACCATGATGGAGATTCCGCCAACTACCAGCGTTATCTTACGCGCAGGAGGCCTGAAATGGGAACGCCCAGTTTCCGACTTTAATGAAAAAACTTTCTTGCCCCAACTGGTTACCGAACTCTCTACAGTGGCGTCTGGACTAATGGACCTAATAGATGTCCACGTGAACACTACATATAACTACAATCAAAACAAAGATTCACAAGGTCCAGCACATCGCTGAGTCTCATAGCGCTTGGCTTATGCGGGAGTATCCCTCGATGCTGAAGTCCAAGCTGAAGACTGTGTCTACCACTTCTCCAACGGTGAACACCCAAACGGAACCAGCGTTGTCCGTTCCCTGCTTCATGCCTTCGGGCTCCCGCAGTGCCGCAGACATCCGCGCTGATTTGGAACAAATTGAAGATATTGCCCTTCTGCCGCCACTGCTGGCTGAGGCTTGGCCAACTGATACGTTTCAGAGTGTGGAAACCGAATACAGTAATTCCCTTCTGGCAAGTACAGACGGCGACCTTACCATCTTCACTACTGATTGGCATTGCGCGCCTCTTCAGGGAACGCTTCCCTGAGCTCTTGGAACTGGAAGACCATGATGCGGAGTACGCAGGCGTGACCTATCTTACCTCCACCACAAAAATTCCTGTGGCCGAAGGGTTTCGGACAGCTGAGCGTTTTATTTTCAAACTTAGCTCTTCGCAGCCCTTAGAGGAAGGTGATACCACCAGGCTGCTAGTTGACCGGCTCTCTCGCTTACGCGACCTGGCGCGGAAGCACGGGAAATGGAAGATTGACCTTCCATTGCCCTCCGGATGTGATCTTATTGCTGTAAAGAAAATACTGGAATATGTCTTCATGACCTCTGGTATGACTATAGATCTGCACGCCCCTCGATCTCAGAGGATTGGGCCCAGTAAGCCTCCACCTGGTTCACTATCCCGGCCTACCGCGACACGTCCGGACACCGGGACTATCATTTTTTCTCCTGGACCGCGAACCTATTCCGACCTTTTGAAGGAGGTCAGACAACGTGTGAACTTGGAGAGTATCGGAGTTGAGGTGCAAACCATCCGTAAGACACGTGTAGGGGAGATGCTTTTGACAATCAAAGGAGGCGACGACAAGGCGGAGTCCTTACGCTCGGCTATAGCCGCTAAAGATTCTAACACGGCCCGTTGTCCTGTTCGTAACCTCAAACTATTCCACGTTCACGGGATTGATGCGGTGACTACTCCTCTAGAGGTGCAAGAGGCCCTCTCACGCGCCCTTGGCGTGGATGTTTCAGCCATTCAGGTGAGGTCTATGAGGCCGACGACGACTGAAGGACAGATTGCCACCATCGCTGTACACATGGTTGTCTCACTTAAACTCCTTCAACTTGGATACGTCCGTATTGGCTGGTGCTCCCTGTAAGATCCAGGAACGGGTTACATTCCCCGCTGCTTTCGGTGTCAAGAGTTTAGTCATCGCGCCAACAAATGCAACGGACCTAATCGAGGCGCTGTCTGTCTGAAGTGCGGGAAAGAGGATCATTTGTCTGCGGCTTGCACCAATGACCCTTACTGTATTACGTGCACCCGGCGGGGCTATAGTTTGGGCACCTATAATTGCCCCAAATATCGTCAGCTGCTCAACGATGCCCGCTCCCGGCGTCTACTAGGTACCAATGGCAGTCCTTCACCAATATGATCGCCGAGGTTTGCATCGCTCTCCTGCTACCCCTGACCCTCCTAGACGCTATTTTATACGTTTACTGGAGGGTAACATCGACAGAGGAAACGCAGCTATGGATCTCATGGTGCAGACGGCTTTTGAGCGCAATGCGGACTTGATCATAATGGCGGAACCTACCAAACAAAAGGTTGCCCGTTCACAATGATATAGGGACCGTAATCTTGACGTCCCTCTACACATTTGCAGTGCTGCTATTCAGGTAGTACGCACCGGCAACGGTGATGGCTTCGTGTGGCTGGAAACTCCGTCGCTAGTTGTGTACGGCTGTTATATCTCTCCTAATGTGGACTTGAGGGCCTTCACTGCCTTTTTACATGAATTACGACTGGATATGAGGTGTCACAACAAAGAGATCTTGGTGGGAGGAGATGTCACGGCTAAATCTCATCAGTGGTCCTCCCCTGTTGAAGATGCCAGAGGACGCGCACTGGCAGAATGGCTGGCCGAAGATGATTTGGTTGTCCATAATCGTGGGGTCGCATTTACATTTGTCCGGCGTGATAGCACATCTTATTTGGACATCACGTTCAGCACTAACCCTCTTGCTAAGGCATCTTTCATGGGGAGGTACTGGAAGAAGAGACTCATAGTTATCACCAACACATTCTCTATGATGTCCAGATTGCCTGTTGCTCACGACAGCTGGGCAGACCTATGCGCTCTACAGGCAGGCGTGTGGCGCCGGACTCACTTGGTCTCTTGGTGGCAGAGGCTGGCCGTCTGTTGTAAAGACCAAACTCACCAGCTAGGACGGCTCAGGGTTTCTCTCACCTTCTACAGAGCAACTGCGATAAGGTCTTTCCCAGGAACGCTGCCCGGCCTTTTCGTAAACCTGTCTACTGGTGGTCCGCTGATATAGCAGCCAAACGTCGGCAATCTCTGCAACACCGGCGGGCAATGGTTAGGGCCAATAAAAGGGGTGACGACGAGCAGAAACGTTCCTGCTTAGAACAATACCGCGAAAGCAGGGCCTTGCTTAAACGAGCAATAATGGAAACCAAACGTCTTACATGCCACAAGCTCCATGACGTAATTGACTGATATATGGGGCCAGGGCTATAAGCTAGCTACCAACAGATTTCGCTTGCCGTCGTCCACGCTATTGACGGATGATCGTCAGTTGGAGATTGCCCGTAGTTTATTCCCGGCTCATGTTCCTGTCTGCTGGATTAAACATTCTGTGCCTCAGGATGAGGTACCTTTATTTTCACCCGAGGAACTCCTTGAAGCTATCGCCAAATTGAAGGACAATAAATCACCTGGACCGGATGGCCTGACGCCTGTGGTCGTCAAAGCGGTCGTCAGGGCATATCCGACTGAATGTCTGGCAATGTATGATCACTCACTATTGTACGGTGATTTTCCGGCTGTGTGGAAGATCGCCCGACTGTTGCTCCTGGCAAAACCTAAACAGGAATTGGGTGTCACCACATACCGCCCCATATGTTTATTAAACGTGTTGGGAAAACTATTTGAACACATGGTACTGCGTAGATTGAACCTAGAACTGGAAGGCAGCGGCGGATTTGCCACCGCTCAACATGGGTTTCGGGCAGGACGGTCCACCCTCACTCCCCTGAGGAGGGTGCAGGAACTCGCTGAGGAAGTGAAGTCCAGACCACGAGGTAAGCGGCCTTTCTGTGCCCTTGTCACTTTGGATGTTAAGAACGCCTTCAACTCTGCTCCGTGGGGCAGCATTCTTTCAGAACTCAGTTCTCGGAAGCGGTCTCCTTACCTTTATAATGTGCTTGCCAGCTATTTGCAAGACCGGACATTGCCTGTGGGTACACATAGCCAACTCGACATGACATGTGTGCCACAAGGCTCAGTCCTCAGCCCTACTGTACGGAATGTATACTTCGATGAAGTTCTACGTCTACCCATGCCTCCAAGCATCACACTTACAGCCTATGCTGACGACTTGGCACTCGTTGCCATTGCTAGGAACAAGGACGCCTTGGAGAGGGCAACCAATCAAGCCGTGGCTTCGATTAATGCGTATCTGACCAGCAGGAAATTGACGCTGGCGCCACATAAAACAGAAACTGTACCTCTGGTAGGCGGCCGAAAGACTCGCTCTATTCGCCTTCAGCTTGGCACACTCTCTGTCACGAGTCAGGATTCGCTCAAATATCTCGGCATCCATATCGACCAAAACATGTTCATGGGCGTTCACGTAAGGACCGTAATTCAGAAGTCGGAAACTGCCATTGCCCATCTGAGTCGCATAATGCCGAACACCGGAGGTCCCAGGACACGGAACCGACGCCTTCTCTTCTCTGTTGTGGTGTCCATTCTCTTATACGGCGTGGGTATTTGGCGAAAGGCGCTGGATCGGAAATTGTATTGTACATTGCTGCTACGAGTACGACGCAAGGTGGCTATTAGAATTACCAATGCCTATAGAACTACGTCTACCAAGGCGTTACTGGTTCTGGCCAACACTCCACCTATCTCCTTGCTGGCTACTGCGGGTCTCTTACGCGAGCAGACCGACATCGGTAAAGTGGAGGCTCATCAACAACTATTAGAAAAATGGCAGACTCTTTAGGACTGCGACGACGGGACTGCTCACTGGACAAGGCCCTTAATTCCCCAACTGACTCCATGGTGTAATCGCAAACAAGGTGATGTTTACTTCTACCTTACCCAATTCCTCACTGGGCACGGCTGCTTTCAGGCATATCTTCATCGATTCGGATTTAGCCCCTCCGCGGAATGTATATACGTCGGCGCCGCTGACACCGTAGAACACACCTTCTTTGACTGCGTACGATGGCAGCAGCAACGTCATCAGGCTGCATCTAAACTGCGCATCTTTACACCTGACCAAGTCGTCTCCCGAATGTTAATCTCTGCTATCCACTGAAAGGCTGTCAGCAAATTGGCTCACGATATACTATCTCGCAAGCGTCGAGAAATGGACGACCTTTGACACTACAGCTGACCCATAATCACTATTTCCCTAGAGTTCAACATAGCCGACATTACACTAAACAGCTGACGAAAGAATCGCAAAAAGCAGTTCTGCCAACGTACATAATAAAGGCATTTCTAACCTCAAATATCACAGGGCTAAAGTAACATACTTTCAAACGATAATAATGCTTGAAGATCATTACCACACAACACATGATGAACCTGCTCATCTTCGGCAAATCTTGTTCTGCAATAACACTTTTGGATAAATATAACTTCCGAGCGCTAAATATCGTAACATATATTTAATGCACTACTGTGTAGCGAACACAAAGATAACAGTAACTATAACTGCATATCTTACTCTAAAAGAATTCAAGACAAAATCACGCAAACACGAGCAGCACGTCCACAGATTCATTAATTAATTAATACGGCGTCTAAACAGAATGTTGTTTTAAAATCTATCGGTTGGCCTTTCTGCAAAGCGTTCATAAACAACGGATTTTGTGGCAACATAACAGACGCAATAACACCAATTATTATTGTCGTAGCTTTACCATGGCTATATGTTACGAACAGTTGGCAGCACTAATGCAACCTAACGGATAGAATATCACCAAATATGGGGGGGGGGGGGGGGATGTCAAGGTCGTTTTTGGGGTATCTCAATAAGCTGTGCCTATTACACTGGTATATAGCGCACAGGTGTGTAGAAATGAATCAATAGAGCCGCAAATTAGTATGTATAACTCCAATATGGAATAAAAGCTATTAAAATTGACATACAAAAGTCTTAGATACGGTTTAGATATAAGTACAACACTACTTAGTTATAAACTGCAAATGTAATATGCCAAAAATAATTTATATCACATAAAATTTTTCATGATAATGCTTTTATTTGGGAGGTACTATTAGAACTGAAAAATTCAATGCCACAGCCAGGATCTGAACCACAGACCCTCCGCTTACCAGACGGATGCTCTAACCATTAAGCTACTGTGACAACCTGCCAGAATGACATTGAGTTCTCCAACCGATTCGATAATAATTACCATGCTTTTATTTATTTCTGAATTTAAGGTAATACAGTGCTGTAAACTTGATATTTTAGGAGTACTGTATAAACTTGGTCCAATATGCAGTAACAATCAAAATCTTAGTTTATGGAGCTCTCAGTGTGAGCTCTCAGCTACGGTGCCTTTTAACACATCCCAGCTATTAATGTATGTCACATACTGGTCTAGGAATAAACTTTTCATTGTTGGGCTACAGAATTAGTTGCGCTTCAGCAATAATTCTAAATGAATATCTTCCATTTCAGGCGAATTGTTCTCTTCATTCATTTTATGAGTAAACTAACAAAACATGTTTGGCAATGCAAACAGTTAAACAAGCTTCTCTTTGTGGTAATGGAACAGTAATACCATTTTTTCGTCTAACAAGGAAGTAACATATTTTAGATCTTATTTTAGAATGTAGTATTAAAGGTTATATGCAGCTTATGTGTATCTTTTTTATGCCACTCTTGAAAATAGTGCGTGTACGGCAGCAATTGCGCTAAATACACTACTATCACAGTCTAAAGTATTGTGCACTTGCTATTTAAATATTAGCACCTGGGCGACCGAGCTTCGCTCGGCTTTTCTTTTCCTTTTTCTTTCTTTTTCTTTTTTTTTTTTAATAGTGCTTTTTTGGGAGAAGATACTTAGATAAATTTGAAAAGCAAAATGTTAACTAAATATACATTTTCATCCTAATTGTTGGAGCCGTTTCCGTGACGAGACCTTAATATCGTGGCTTGTTTGTTGAAATTGGCCCATTAACAGATAAGTAGTAGCCAAAATAAGGTTTCGACTAATTGTGACTGTTACGCGTAGACTAAGATAGCTAAGTCAACTTTCTGTGGGTTTTCTGAAAGCTCTTGACGAGACCTTTAATATCCTGGCTTGTTTGTTAAATTGGCCCATTAACAGAGAAATTATGGCCAAAATAAGATGTAGAGTAATTGCCACTGTTACTCCTAAAATCGCGTTGTTTCAGGAATGATACATATAGATAAACTTAATAAGCTAAACCCTGTCTGAATACAAAATTTGATCGAAATCGTTAGAGCCGTTCCAAGTTACGCGGAATATATTCATATACAAGAATTGCTCGTTTAAATATGTAAGATGACTTTATTAGCACAACCCGCAACTCTGGTTATTGGATATGTATATTCTTTTCTCCCTCCCTTACGCTTTCTCGACGTTTCTCCTACTCCCTTTACTTTTCCTCAGTATCTTTTCCTCTTTCTTTCTCTCTTTTCATTCTTCATACAGTCAGCCCAATCCTCTCTCTCCCTTTCTCTGTTCTGTGCACGTTACATATTGGGTGATATTTTCAAAACTTCTTTTTCTGGGGGGGGGGGGGGGGGGAGGTTATTAAAAATTAAAACATAAATGAAAAGTTCTGTGCTTGCAGTGAAATCGGAAATATAAAATTTCGCACGGTGGCCACCTTACATGCACGTAATATATTAAAGAGAAATTATTATAATACCCTAAGTATTCATCGTATGGAAATGTTATAAATGACGAAACTTAAGACATTTTGCTTACAAACTTAGGTTTAAAAACCATAGTTAATAAGCGAGATTAATGGATGCTTTCTTAAAATTTTATTTTGTGCCCATTGGAAATCCCACCTTCGGGCAAAGTAGTTAAGAATCCATGTAAAACACACACACACACACACACACACACACACACACACACACACACACACACACACACACGCACACACACACACACGCACACACCCACGCACACACGCACGCACACACACACACACAAACACACACACTTTCTCATTTCACCCCATCATACGCTTTATTGCCAATTATTTATCCAAAATCAAAAAGTATCTGGAAAGTTTCTGTTATATTATACGAAGATTCGATAGCAAGAGCCATAATTATTACAATGTGTTATTCGTGAAGTGCTCTCAATTAAATCGCACTCGTTTCAATTTGCTCTTCGTCATTCGCAAATTTATCGATACAATCAGAACGATTTGAAGATTACTCCACATTAGACACCTAGCGACAAGGTCGAATTTTTAGACCAGGGAAACCGGTCCCTGCAGATTGTGTTTTGTTTTATTTCTTTATTTATTTTATTTTATTTATTTTATTTATTTTTTTATTTTTATTTTTTTTATTTTTTTATTTATTTATTTATTTATTTATTTTTTTTTTGTTCTGTTAGCGAATCATGACTGGTTATGGATACTGCTTAGAATGTCTATCTTACATAATTTTATGTGAATAACGCAATTAGAAACACGTTTAATCATCACTGCTAAATCAAGGAGATTGTGTAATCTTGTAAGTGCATATGCAGTTCTTAAATTTTCACTCATTATACTGAGTGATCATACTTAATCAAATAATAAAAACAAAAACATATACCTTGTAAAGTATTAATGTATTTAGTAACTATATCATGAAATAATATACTGTGTAAAATTGAATTTATGTCAGCAAAATATTGTATTTATGACTTACCTGTAATCTATTTCAATGCTGATGCCTTTAGAGAGCTGCATTCACCTTTGTTCTTGTGTGAAGAATTCTTGTTATATGTCTTTCTTATTCTCCACCATTCCAAGAACTGATATTGAGCTAGAGATTGCTGTGTAAAATTATTTATGGTGGTTATAAATGACTATCACTTGTCTGGTATTAAATATCGTAACAATAAGGATAAGGCACGTAAAAACCTTACCTTCTCTTTGATAAGCTTCTCAAAGCTAAGCTTTTACGGTTTCTTCGTCGCAGGTGTGAGATAGATGTTTGAGGTGTACAGGAGAAGCTGTTCTTCAAAGTATGGAAAATGGAATAATTAATTAAATAAATAAATAGTGCTAGAGTACAATCCAAGGGCCACGCTGGCAGATTCAAGAGATTGAGAAAAACGATTTATTCATGGCATATCTACGAGGGGAGGTGGCGCCGTGGCCGAACGGTTAGACGTTCGCCTATCACGTACCCGGGTTCGATCACAGGGACCCGCATGTGGTGTTCGTGGTGGACGAAGCGACGTCTGGACGGGTTTTCTCCGGGTTCTCAGGTTTCCCCCGCCACTCATTCTACCATTTTTTTCATAATCAGCTTTCCATTCGTCGATTTCGCCTGAATTTCATAATAAATATAATATAATAAATAAAATGACAGCTCCATGTCAGTAGATTTGCTGGCAGTAAAATAACTCCTGCGGGACAAAATTCCGGCACACCGGCGACGCTGATGTGTTCCTAGCAATTAGCAATTGTTGTCGTTAAGCAAAAAAATAATTTTTTATTTTTTTCCCCGACAGGCGTTTGACCTTTAGGCACCGGCTTGTAAGTCCATGGGATGTAAGTGCTACATAAAGGGTAACTCTGATTGTTGTAGGTGCCATCTGGCGTTTCCATTGTAAGGTTTGAAATTTTGTTTACCATGACCTACTTCAGACATTTCCTCATAAGAACGTTATTTATGGTGTTTACAGTAACTTAAAAATTGACTCTCAGCGAAAAAATGGAATTTTAACTCGTGAAAATGTTCATGCGATGATTTATTACGACTTTTGACGTGGATTATCAAACTAAGAGTGCACGATCCACTTCGACATTTGACGACGAAGCTCCATTCTTTACTACTATGAAAAGCTGATATAGCGAATTTAATCGTGGAGATAGTTTGTTCAGTGACGAAATTCGTGAAAGTCGTCCAACTTCAGTTTTTGTGCCAGAAGACATTGATGCTGTGCAAAAAGTGACAATGCAAGATCTCTATGCGATATACTGTGAGTTATAGGCTACCCTAGGCTTTAGTTCCACGAACATATATAAAATGTTGCATGAACATTTAGCGTGAAAAAGGTTTGCTGTCATTGGATTCCACGTAATTTGACGCAATCCCAAAAGTGTGTCTATTTGTGCACACAAATGCTCTAGGAATACAATATAAGAGTTCAGTATGGCCGACATTACACTAAACTGCAGGCGAAATCACGCATAAATGCAGTACTGCCAACGTACATAATAAAATAATTATTTCTGACCTCAAATATCACAGGGTTAAGGTAGCATGCGTGCAAGCGATAGTAACGCTTGAACATCGTTACCACACAACACATGATGAACCTAGTCACCTTCTGCAAATGTTGTTCTGCAATAACACTTGGAAGATCACTTCCGGACGCTAATTATCGTAATGTGCGTGTGCGTGCGTGTGCATTTTCGTGCGCGTGCGTGTTTAATACATTAGTGTATTGCGAACACAAAAATAACAGTAACTATAACTTCATTTACTGCTCTAAAACAATTCAAGACAAAATCACGCAAGCATGAGCAATACAATGGCGTCCACAGATTAATTAAATAATTAACACGACGTCTAAACAGAATCTTGTTTTAAACTCTGTCTGTTGGCTTCTCTGCAGCGGGTTCAAAATCAAGGGCTTCTGTGGCAACATAATGGATGCATTAACACCAACTGTGACGATGACGACGACGAGCTGCTGGCAGCCCGATGAATTTTGCTGCGTACCTACCCCCAACAGGGTTTAACCGCAGATAGAAAAATATATTGGGAGGGGTATATAAGGGGGGCATTGTTAGATTTTTAAGTTATTGTTATATAGAAGGAAGCTGTTACACCCCTTGACAAATGATACACAGGATGCAGCAAGTCTGCATTCTGATGGAAGGTGAAAAAAGTTTTGTAATGAATTCTTTTTAAAAAGTTCTGAGGTTTTAATTTAGAATTTTGATACAGGTTAATTTTGAGCCAAACAACTCTTTGTTTGGAGTTCAGATTTTTCTGCTGGTAGATTGTCTCCTTAGTTATGGGGTGTGCCCGCAGGCCATGCGGGGTACCCTGTACGACCTAAAGCGGCGTATTCTGGGGTCAAAGTCCCCAAGAGACCTAACCAGGGCGCTTTGGTGGCTTAGTAACTTGTAGAATTTTGCTGCCCGGCGCCTAATTTCATGCTCCACGTATGGAAGAGATGAGGCTTCGTGAAGTAGTCTCACGGGTAAAGGTATGGGAACAGGAAAGATGGACACCAACTATGGCGGACGGACGGACGCTGTCTGGCAGGCTGAGAACAGCCCGAGGTGTGTCATGCGTGTACCTGCCCTTGTAAGGGCTTAACCACTATATGACGGGATGTGGGGTTTTGCAGGATGGCGGGTGAAGTATGAGGTAGAAGGTTGATAGGAGGTAGCAAGATTTTGCTCCTCAGCGGCTGCTTAATCAGTGTGCAACTTCCGTTGGGCACTGCTGGTGTAGGGGTCCAGAAAATGGAGGCGTAGCTTTACCATGGTTATATTTTACGAACAGATGGCGGTACTAATGCAACCTAACCAATGGCATATAACCAGACGGCGCCATAATGGGGGAAAATGTGACGGTTGTTTTTGGGGGTATCCCAATAAGCTATGTTCTCTATAGCGGTGCTTCAAAAGACGTATATAAGATTGTACAAGAAAGGTGACTAATTATGAATATATGTGCATGAACCGGGACGTAAACAGCAGTCGACTGTATAACTGTTTCAAAATGAACCAAATCCAACAAAAGTTATATAAACTTAGGTTTTCACGGCCAGCGTCTTGACTATTGGAAATGTTTAGTTCTTCCGGGCTGTAGGCCGTGGTGTAGAAGGCATTATAGATACCAACGTTTCGCCAAGCACTGCGCTTGACATCATCAGGGTAATACTATCCGCTGTCTGCACTGATCAGAGTTTGAATGTGGAAGCAGAGAAAGAGTGGAAATTACTGTTAACGTCCGTTAGGGTTATTTATATGGTGGGGGTGGGCGGGGCATTGTTGCGCTGGCTACTGTAGTGATTGGCTAGTTGTTGACGGGGTTTTATTACAACTTTTGTGTGTCTGAAAGTTTATCTAAGACCGGTATCCTTGCTTTATGTACACGAAGTATTTCTTCCTTGTGATTAAAGTTGTCTTTGTGTTTGTAGATTTCAATGGCTTCCCTTTGTAGTCGGGCATAGTAGTTAAGTGTAGAAGACAGGACTCGGGTTTCTTTAAGGTTGACATCGTGGCCGAATAATAAGGCGTGCTCTGCCACAGACGATTTATCCTATGTCCCAATCTGGTGTGACGCTCATGTTCTTTTAATCTGGTGGCCACACTGCGCATGGTAGTGCCTATGTATACTTTGCCGCAACTGCAGGGAACTTTATATACACCTGTAGATGTGTGTGGGTGGCGTTTGTATTTGGCCGATCTCAGGAGGTCTTTGATCTCGTTTGTCAAGCTGTAGACAGTATCAACTCCATGTGAGCGCAGAAGCTTGCCTATCCGGTCGGAGACGTTCCTGATGTAGGGGAGAAAGGCTATTGCTACTTTGTCGCGTTCTTCCTTTTTTGTTGTTGGTCGCCTGGGATGAATTGCGCGCTGGATTTCTTTTCGTGTGCATCCATTGGACTGGAATGCTGAGTTTAAATGATTGAGTTCTTCCTTTAAGTACTTCTTGTTGCAGAGCCGGGATGCTCGTTCTGTGAGTGTTTTTATTATTCCTTGTTTCTGCATAGGGTGATGGTTGGAGGTTTTATGTAAATATCGATCTGCATGAGTAGGTTTCCTGTAAATACTGGTCTGCTGTTCTCATGACTTTCACGTCTAGGAAGGCCAAAGTGTTGTTTTCCTCTTTCTCCATGGTGAATTGAATGTTATCATTTAGGTTGTTTAGATGTGTAAGAAACTGATCTAAGGTGTCTTCTCCGTGACTACCTACTACAAAAGTATCATCGACATAGCGCAACCAGGTCTTCGGTTTTAGAGGTGCCTTGGCGAGTGCTGATTGCTCAAACTTTTCCATAAAGAAGTTGGCGATCACTGGGTTTCAAAGGGCTGCCCATGGCAACACCTTCGATCTGTGCATAAAAAGTGTTGTCCCATTGAAAGTAATTGGTTGCAAGGTAATGGCGGAAAAGTTCCGTGATGGCATTGGGAAATAATTCTTCTATGTGACTTAAGGCTTCTGCAATCGGTACTTTGGTAAACAAGGAGACAATATCAAAGCTCACCAAGCGGTCCTCAGTTTCTATTCGGATGTCTTTGAATTTATCTATGAAGTGGGCAGAGTTTTTGATGTGTGGTGCCGATATATGGTTGTAATAAAGTGGAGAGATATTTGGCGATATTGTAGGTAGGCGAACCTATGCTCTCACTATGGGGCGTAGCGGTACATTTTCCTTATGAACTTGGCGAAACGTTGGTATCTACAATGCCTTCTAGACCACGGCCTACAAGCCCGGGAGAACTAAACATTTCCAATACCCAACAAAATTTGTTCGCGCTCGAAGCACTTCCAAACAAGTGATTACTTGTTTTCTCAGAAAAAACTGTTCATGTGGCAACAGTGTCTTTAGTGGCAACGTAAAGCAGTCAATTCTGAATGGTATACAAACATTTGCTTGCCGAAAGTCTTTGGTGAAATAAGGAAAACAAACAAGGATCTTCGAATTGTTCTTCATGAAGACAATACGAGCGCTTACATATCCTGCCGAACAACTGACTGAACACTCAAAACATCGAATTGATGGCTCATCAGCAGTGCAGTCTTGACTTGGCACCCAATGACTTTTGTTCCCGAACGTCAGGAATAAAATGCGTGGACAAGAACTTTCGCCCGTAGAAGAAGCTGCTGAGTTCAAAAACCATGTTTTGGAGGTGTCTCAAATAGATTGGGAAAACATGCTATGACAAATGCGTCAGACGCATGCAAAAGTGTTTTGATCGTAAAGGAGAATATTTCGAAAAGCAATAAAACAATTTTCAATGACGAATTACTGTTTTTTTATTATTAGGCTCAAAAAACCTATAAATAATGACCCTCGTAGTAGGATATTTGTAGTTTTATGAACTCCTTTTACCAGAAACGTAAAATGTTACGTTTCTTCCGTATCTTTCAAGTGTATTGTTCACCCTTTTATAGTAGGTATCTAGAAAAAGCAAAATAAAATAAAATGGACCACTTAATATAATGATGCTGCTTTATGTGTTTTTCATTCAACGCAGTTCAGTTTGTGAGTCTCGCATACTGCAAGAAGATGAATAAACCAATCCTAAACGAAGTCGAGGAGAAATTAAGTGGGGAATACGAAATACGGCCTAAGTTTTTCTTGGTGGGCGGGGTGGGGGGGGGGGGGAGAATGTCATTGTGTTTATGAAGAAATGAAACAATAATATAGGTTTTTCACAATACGTTTCCTGTATATTTCTTGGGAGGTGGGGACTCCATAAATACTGAGTCCGCTTTACAGGTGGTATATACAAATTAATCTCATTTAAAACACTTATCTACTGTAGCAAATATATGGTGACATTTCTTATCCTTCTGAATAATAATAATAATAATAATATCTTATACTCTTTTACAACTATTTTATAGATATTGCCAATTGCTCCATTATCACCCTTCCAATGATCCATTTCGCCTGCATTTCATATCATCCTCTTCCTCACTATCATACCTGGTGCTTGGCTGATCACCTGCTTCCAGGTCTTCACTCAATCTAGTCCAGAGGTCCCTCTGCTCCCCGACAGGCGTATAACCTTGGGCACTGGCTTGTAAGTCCTAGGGGGTGTAAGTACATAAAGGGAGGGTAATCAGGGAAAGAAGAAGAAGAATTATATTGGTTTCCATTGTGCTCTGTTCAGAGAAGTTTTGTTTGGCGTATATACATATACAACATGCGTATTACGAAATAGAGCAAAATTGTAATGACCAGGACTACTTATATTCGTTCCTTAAACAAAGTAATTGTTTTTACTGAATAATGGCAAATGCAGTCAGATAAATAGTCCCCCTTCCCTTTTGCTACCGTGTTAATGCTGGCCTCATAACAACACAGAAGCAGATGCAACCTCTTACGCTGTGTACATAACAAGACAATTGGGCAAGCAAGGTAGAGTACCATAGTCAGGCCTGACGGGAGTGCAGCAGTCTACTCGTATTGAGTTATGCCCATTTCACATTGGAGCAACATGAACTACAAGAAGATTGATCAACAGGAATTCAACATGAATGCGACAATATCCGTGCGACCTAAGTTGAAGTTGTGTTAACTTTTACTGCGCGAGATGGCGACATGCACAGAAAGTTGATCTTCTTGCTAAGATTGCATCAACCTTCAAGGGCATGCATTCTTCGTCGTAAGAATTAATAAATCATCCCGAGATGTATGAACTGAGTTCAAAGACATACAAAAAATGCAAGGAAAATGCATGTGCTTTTGCCCTAGCTTCGCTCGGTGTTGTCAAATTGTCATCTCATCCCCAATCCATAATGAAACGACACCGGCGACGCGAGCTACAAGACGATTGACCAATAGGAATTCAGCATGGGTGCGATAAAATGCACACGACGAAAGTTAAATTGGTGGCATAGTGGCAACCACAGAATTAGTTTGTTGTTCTTTTAAGTTAGGATGAACCTCCAGGGACGTGAGTTTTAGAAAGAAATATCAAATTCCCGAGTTGTATGAATCGAGTTCAAATACATACGAAAACCCAATGTAAAAGTGCTTCCGGTCGGCAGAGTTAAATTGTGTTACCTAATTATTGTGAACACTGGATTTTTCCTGTCGCATGTGCACCATGTGGCGTCGCCAGTGCCACTCTTTGTTAGATACGACTGAGTTACTTGCACTCGGCAAGTTATAAAATTAGCACTTGTACACCTCTAGGATGAATAGATGATGCTTAAATGAACACTGGGTCCTATGACTTCGATGTTCAAAATGTCTCGCAAGGGTAAAGGAAACCACAGAAGGGCATGGTTTTGACTTCCCAACCTAGAGGTCCCGGGGTCGATATGAGGACTGGCGCAGGAAATTTTTCTTTTAACAGAATCATTCCTTATCCTCCGTAGATTTTGGAAGTGTGAATGCGGTAGTGAATACGAGTATATTCAATAGTTACAAAACAGTGCTAACAAAATCTACAGTTCCAACGAGCAGCAGCACTATCAGCAGTTTTGTGTTTAACACCCGTACTTAGCGCATATGGCACCACAGACGGTGGCTTAGTAGTCCAGCTACATTAAAGAGGAATCAAGTTACCGGCGTTCGTAGTGCATGTGACGATACAGGCTGAGGTTCTGTCCGTCTGCTGTACAGACAAAACGGGCATAACTTCATTCTTTTGGTAGCTCATCTTGTAAGGTTAGTGATGACACATGAAATGAACATGATGGCGCCGTGGCCCAGTGCTTAGACCATTCGCCTCTCACCAAAACAGCCCGGATTCATTCCCAGGTTTCCGCATGTGGGATTTGAGGTGGACAAAGTGACGCCTGCGGGTTCTCCGGTTTCCCCCACCATTTCATTCCACCGTTGCTCCATCTTTATTCCATCTATCATCAGTGTCATCGCCTACGGTGGCACCAGAAGTAAAAGCGAGTGTTAATCAGTACAAAATAGAAATTAAATTATAATTGGGATAGGAAATTTGGAAAGGAAACGCTCTAGGCCTAACTGGTCTTTGGCAGTTGTGAGGATTGAGGAAACCTGGAAAATATCTATCTGGAAGGACGTCCTGGTAAGATTTGAACCGCAGAGCTCCCGTTCACGAGTCCGCGCCTTAACGACCTTGGTCATCGTGTCGATCATTAGTCGTTTCCCAAGTTAGTCCTGACGTAACCATAGAAGTTTAAAGTCACCGCGCCCGCCGCATCTAATTGCCGACAACAGCAGTGTCACCCATCGCATTATTGTCGGCACTACCGCAAAGGAGCCGAAGGAAAGAGACAGAGAATGGCCGCATTGTTGGGGCGCTTGCCGAAAGAGAGAAAAGGATAGAGACTTCGAGAATCTTCTGCTTTGTATTTCACCGCAATAACTGAACTTTCCAGAATAGTGCCTGGGAGATATAAATAGCGGTAAAGTGCGACAGAGACCAGGAGTCAGACGTATGTGAAGCGTGGAGTAGTCGTGCCGACGGAAAGAAGAGACGTATGCGAAGCGTTGAGGAGTCGTGCCGACGGAGAAGGGACAGTTGTTGTGTTACGAATTCGGAGCCGTGCTGTGAGTGAATCGGAAAAGACTTTCTTGCTGTTGCAACGAGTGTAAAAAGTTACTGTTTACGGAAATAAAAGTGTTTCTTTATCTCGACTACATCTGTCTACTTTACTTTTTACACCCAACCAAAGTCACAATATAGATAAAACAATAAAATAAGGAAAACCCAGAAGGACTATCCATACAACATACTTCAATCCAAATTCGAACCCGCACCCCTCGGAATAAAAAGATAAACGTGGTGTTCCCACGTCAGAAACATGATGTATAAAAACTCGAAAGAATATTACGTTAGTCTACGTAATTCCTCTAATAAACATGCGCTGGTCGAAGTCATGTTTATTTGTTTTTATTTTATTAGAGCCTACCCTCCACAGCCTGGAAGTGCGAATGGGAGAGAATTTGTGAGTTTCAACACTGAAAGTAAAGTGTAAGCTATGTGCAGGTAAAGCCGTCAGTAGTATCAAAGTTGTTAATGGCGACTATACAAAAACCAAGGATAGATTTCATTATGCATTTTGTGCATGAGCTTATTAGGAAGTATGTCAACATTTCTAAGTATTGCTTAAGGCGTTTCAAAATGCAACGAACAACGAATATTATGGAAATAATTCCAGAAACATTTTATTTTGACAAAAATTGAATTATTATCGCAACGAAAACTTTTTCCTTGCAAGATACGTCATCTTTCAAAGTTTTGCAAGTACCAGTGAAGTAATCAATGAAGATTAATTCCCTGGTTATTTACAGATCATTCAAGATAAATATTTGAATATCTCAAACGCTGATAACGCCTCTCCCATTGTATGACACTTTTGAGACTGTCTCCAATATCTCCGTCTGCCTGCTGCTACTGTGGTCGTTTTCTCAGGTATGTGCGTGTGTGGGCGTGTGTGTGAAGAGATAACACCAGCTATGTAGTTGCTTGATCATTTTAATAGATGCTAGTCTGAAGCGAGTTGCCGACTGTCCGAATCTTAGCATTAGAAATTGTATCTAACGAAGTATTATGCTGTGGTAACTTCTGAATAATTTATCAATCAATTTCATTTTCACGTTAATTGAGATACACATTTATAGAACGGCTGTTATTACACGTTTCCTTGTAGGTATGATGGGAACAGAGAAATGCTTTAAGCATTAGCGATAGTCGAACAGGGGAAAAAACTCCGATGTGTTACACTGACATGATTTTCGCTACTCTTGTACCAGCTACGGACAGTTGTTTCCTATCTCGGATAACAGGTTTTTTTTGTTTTTTTTTTAATTTTTATTTATTTATTTATTTATTTTTTTATTTATTATTTGAAGTCGCTTCAACATAAAAGTCATATCGCGACTAAACATTGAGGAAAAAAATGAGGAAACAAACCATGAAGTTTACATTGAATTTAAACATTAACTTTGCATGCTTTGATGAAAACAAGTTTGAGTTTGTTCCTACCTTACGAAAAGCCATGTCTCCACCACCGATCGTGCGTTATTTGTTGTCTCTTCATCCGAACAATTGCTCTGCACCTCCGTTTCCACTGGAGAATGCTCTTGCGAGTGCACTCATGTCCAGAAGTTCCTGCCCCTCTCTGCAGGCTATCCAAAGACCATCAATTGTTCGAGAGCGCCTACTTTTCAATGCAATTTCCGGAGTCCAAAGGCGCAAAAATCCATCGCAGAGGCATCAGGAGATTTTACTGGGATGTTGCTGAATGGAATAGCATGCATATTCCGTTTCCTGCTCCTTTCTTTGCAAGAATGCGAGAGTTGAAACGGAACTTCGTTTAGGTCTCTCCCATAAATAGCCGGGATTTCAGTGCGGTAAATTGGGCTGAGAACTTCATCTTGATAAAACTTGGAATTTATTTTGGCATTTTTAGCAATTCTACAAATTATCGGTTTCCCGTTGTAACAGTAAACATTCATAGTTTCCTGCTGTTGGTGCGATGTTTTGAAATGTGACGTGGCACCTCGATCTTGGTGACGTTTCTCCATATTTAAATCTTTGTTCATGATGGTCTTAATAGTTTTGAGGGATATTCTCAATTTGCTTGCAATGGTCCGCTGCGTGGTTGAATTACTACCAGAGTTGAGGGCCTTGATATTCCTTATGACCTCTGAAAAGCGTGCAGTAGCAGCTCGTGGGTTTACCTGTTTTCTTCCTTTGGAACTTAATCCCATGCGACCCTTTCCCTTTTTATTTAATACTGAGCTAATTCCATGCTTTGACACATCAAAATTTCACCTCTTGCATGCCTCAATAATAGCAGAATAACTATACCGTGCGTCGGAAAAAGCAGAAATGTAGCCTTGCGAATGTGATTCAATTTACTTATGCATAATGAGAGCCACACACACCCTACTCCTATGAAGGCAGCGCAGCAGTAATTGGTTCATTTGCCTCACAAACGCTTGACCTTGCTGCGGACGCAAAAACCCAACAATCACATTTGCAATTCATTATCAGAGATCGGAAACGACCCTCCGTATTCTTACAACCTGTTATTCCCCTTATCGTCTTCACGTTAGTCAAGATAAACATTTGCAGAAATTATCTTATTGCTGATTCTCTTGTAGGTGCACGGATAAGATACCAAAAAAAAAAAAAAAAAAAAAAAAAAAAAAAAAAAAAAAAAAAAAAAAAAAGCAAGATCTGCTTTTTGTATAGTAAGATGTGTTCTATTTCTTACGGTTTACCACTTGTGTAAAAGTCATCCAGAGTAAACAGGACTTCATAAGCTATAACCAGAAAATTCAAAATATACATTTCAGTTGCCATAAAAATATATCAGACATGGCTTTTGATCAAAACTTTTAGGTATATTTTCGAGAAAGTCAACATTTTCCATGTAAAGGGTAGTTTAGGGTAGAGGAATTTTCTTCAAAATCTTCGTGTCGCGTCCTTGAATCATACTAAACTTAAATACCAACTTTGGTGTTTAACCGTCGTTTCGTTTTTGAGTTACACTATTCTCTCTCTCTCTCTCTCTCTCTCTCTCTCTCTCACACACACACACACACACACACACACATACACGCATACACGCACTCGCGCACACACCTTTTTCTAAACATGCTTTGTTGGATTCAAGGTGCCTCAAAGCGTATATTTCCGGTGAAATCTCGACATCGAATTTTCGGGTGGAATACAATACTTCTCTATTTACTATACGTAGTAGAGAAAGTAATAAATAAATAAAAAAAAAGACAACACTGAAAAAGAAAACTACCGCTGCCCGTTTAAGGAAAGTATAAGTATTGGTATAGCATACTGCGATATAAGGATGGTAAGTGATTTTTACTGGACCAAGGAAAAGTGTGAAAAAACAAGATACAGTCGAGTGTTTTCAATTTCCGAGGATTAGCAAAAACACGTTACAAGCATGTATTGTATACAACTTTAGGAAATAATTAGTTATTTAGTATGGCGTGTGAATGAAATATGAAATACTTAACCTTGAAACATAACATTCATCTTTCCATGCTGTCTTGAACTTAATTAGCACATATTAACTATAGCATCTTTTGTATCTCTCTTTAGAGTTTTCAGGTATGAGAGAAGTACAGGCTATTTTCCAATTTTCTTCGATTTCAGAATCAACACACTCGTTCCAGCTAGCCCCATGATTACTATGGGTAATTATTGATTTGAGCACAGCCTATTCTGTTTATCTCGCAGAACGTGTATTAAGATGCAGTGATTCTGCATATTATCTTCCATCGTTATTACAACGAAAGTTGGACCGATTCTAGTGATTTATTCTTTTAAATTATGTGTGCGGTATAAATAAATAATAGGACAATTACTGTGGTGGTAAAAATCAATAAGTAGGTTTGATTATATTTTATATCTGTATTAATCAAAATATTGTCAAGTTTAAGGGTGTGCAAATGCTAGCGGCATAGGTCTTAAAAGTACGTAATATAGGAGGGTAGTTTAAGTTGGTAGGTGCGAATACGGGATAATTCATTTACCTGCAATGTCAACATAACCGGGAAGGTCATCAAATGGCACTGTCTCCCATAAACGTCAAACCAGTAACAAGGAATATGTCGAAAATGTTAACTCCATTAAAACAATTTTTGATGTATTACATACATATAACTTTCTCCACACATTCTTCAACAAAATATGTTAAAGCTTATTCCTCTATCTACTTCACATTAATCGAGATGACGCTCTGTAGAAGTGCTGTTATTACATATTTTCTGTATTGGGGACAGAGGAATACAATTGGTTTAAGCGATACTCATATCTTTTTAGAGCTGTCGCAATGTGATGACTTCGAAATTACGTTCTCTTTGCTTGGTCTGGAGGAGAAAAAGTGCGCTCTCAAATAAGGGCTTCCCATTTGTGAAAAGTAGAGAAGTAAAATTATTGGAAAATTCAAGCCAATAAGAAGGTAATCTCGGAAATAGTTAAGTTCCAAAACCTTAAGTCTATGAGATTTTAAAAAAAATCGTTAGAGCGATTTTAAGAAAATCATTTTCGAAAAATGTCCATGTGAAGGGTAGTTTGTAGGGGAGGGGGGATTGTGGCAAAAATGTTTGTTGCTTTCCTTGAATGATGCTGAATATAGGTAAATACACACATTCGAAACCTTTTTAAAAAATATTTTGGAAGAGGTTTTCAATAGACCTCAAACGTATATTTCTAGGGAACTCTTGGTATGGACCTTTTGCTTGGAATGGAATATCTGCCTGCTACGTACGTGGTAGAGAAATAAAATGTGAATAACGTCTTCCCATTTGAGAAAGGTATAAATATTGGACAATTCACATTAATAACAAATACTTTCTCAGAAATGGTGAGCTCAAAATTAAACATTTGATATAAATTGTGCTTGAACGGGATATACATATATTGTATAGCAAGATTTTATCCATCACTTACGGTTTCTAGTTCTGCAAAAGTAATTCAGAATAAACAAAATAAGATTTCAGGGACTATTTCCAGAAAATAGTTAAAACATCGGAAATTTAATAAACTTAATCAAAAATAGATTTTAAGGAGTGCTGTAATATATACAGTATGCATACAAATTTGTGATGGGTAACAAAGGTTGTGCGTTTGAACTGTGGCAGATTTTTTCCAATTGTTTAGCAAGTATACCGCGTAGTTCAAAAGTCATTGCCAAATTGCTGTATTAAGGAGCGTTACTGGGTCACTTTGAATCTGCCTAAACTGCAGTGAGATTTCACAAGCATGGTAATGCAATGGCTATTTTGTCGACAATAACATAAATTAAATTAAAATTATTAAACTAAACAGAAAAACTATATTGTATTGTACAAGGAATGTATTTGAGTTAAATCATTTCATATTAATCATGCTTGCCCCTGAACAGCGAGACAGGCTGCAGAGGAGTCTCACACGTGACATCCTAAAATTAGAAAATTATAATTTAAAGCAGTAAATAACATTTGAAATACATTTAAGAGGATCTTTTTTGTGATGGATGAAAAAGGCCGAAGTCCGCAACCACTGGAGGAAAAAAAAAAAAAAAAAAAAAAAAAAAACATTATTGTGATTACAATGATCACAGTGAGCCTTAAGAGGTCAATTCGTTATATGGCAAAGCAGAGGGCGTGAGCAAAGAATCTGTTCGACGAATTTTAAAAGCTGTATATTTTCGTCCGAACAAGTTGCATCATACCCATACGAAGCGAGAGAATGATCTACACCAGGCACGGGGAAGAGGGGTGACCGGGCATGGGGAATGAAATCTAGCATTTATCCCCTCCACATATCCCATTACCAAATGCAGGTCACCTCACCCTTTCCGGTTCTGTATTTTCGTATACATGTCTTTACAATTAATGTGCAGAAGTTTCAAGGCGAAACCGAATTTAACACGATGTATTAGTTTTGTGATTACGTACACCGGCTGCACTTTGAAATGTGACTGATGAACTGCAGGATCAGGTGAGGCATTGTCTCTGGTTGGTGGACAACACTTTGAACATACGCGTTAGTTATTGTTAGTTATCAAATTCCAGTTGATATAGTAAGAGATTCTACAAGGCCTGAAAAACCTTGATGTGTATGGTAGGTAATTTCTAATGTTCTTTGCAGCAAAACAGATGTAGGCGCTGTTAACATAAATGTATTTAAGTCCAAATAAAAAAAAATGTTTATTTGTGGTAACGTGTTTTGACTTGGGGTAAAGTGGGGTAATCAGGACGTTTGGTAACATTCCTTAGTATTGCCATTTGTCAAGCGATATTTGGTTCAGAGGTATTATTTTACTTTTACGGTAGTCGCCTGGCAGGGACTTCTTCCTATGCTGTATGTAACACTCAATTTATCTGGGACTGAGTTTTTAAAAGGGGAATTAAACACGTTGAAAGATGAATAAAATTGCTTGGCTTCTGCGGAACAGTTAAGACCGGTTTTCTTATCTTGTCATAGGTAATCTCGTTTCCATTTTTTCGTTGTCCCATAAGTTCCAGTAACAAAGTGAAGAATAACATTGCGTGTAGCAGTTCTACTTATTTATTTTGTTTTTGTTTCATTCATACGCCGCATTAACATCAAGTCATATCGGCAGTTTTGACTGTGGAACATTTGGTTCCAACGAGTCGAAGAATTTAATGTTGTGCCGGCATTGCCAGTCGGTTGGAGAATTTAACGATGTGCTGACACATTGCTGTGATATTTAAGTTGGTGATGACCGAAAGATCCGCGGTTCTAATCCCGGCTATGGCATTGAATTTTTCAGTCTGATTCTACCTTTCCAATCTTGTCCTACACATAACTGATACGAAGGAAAAATTTTCGTTGGTTAGGATGAAGCTTTCCTTTCGTGCAGTGGGAAATATCTAGATAACTGATCCTGGTTTACTATTATTAGTTATGCAAAGTGTAATCTTACCAAAAAGTAGTTAAATAAATTGTAAAAATACTTCCTTCAGGGTAAAAATAGGACACACACACACACGTGTTTGTGTGTAGGGAGATACAGCTCAGATACCTATCGATCTCGTGGTCGACGCAACTGCGATAAAGAGAACGCGACCTTTTTACAGCTCTGCCATTTGTCAATATATTTATTGGTACAGTATTACCAAGGAATGTACACTTGACTCGTACATAATTTGATCTGCTTAGGTCTACAGTATTTTGTTGATGATGGTCACGGATTTTGCCAGTACACAGCTTTTGTATTGTCATCTCCTTCATTATATAGTAAGAGTGGAACAAAGGAGACCAGCTTAAATTTCTTGATGACCTATATTACCATCACACCCCCATTTGCTGAATAACTTTAGGTTACCCCGTTGAAAAAAATAGCTAGGATTGATTCCATACTTTGAATAATCCATTGAAGTGTATCGTCTAGCAATCCTTGTAAATCTTAAAGAACTAATTTCTGTGACAATGTACTCTTTGGGTAACACGTGAGCTTAACCTTCCTTACTTTATTATATGCTGGGTATAAGTCAGTATTTCTATTCTTTGCTCCGAGCCTTAATACTAAGTTTAATATCCAATGTGAGTACTAATCCTTCATTGCTACTGTTTTTGTTTATATTTTCAAAAGGATAGTTTGTAAATGAAGACAATAATCGGTGGATTAGTACATTTCAAGTACTTCCGCTGCATCAGCTTTCCCAAAACTTTTGAAGCTTAACTGTGCGACAAAAGATGGTTCCTCGGTACTAGTTGGTTCTTGGAGATTCTCTGTTTTCCATCTCTTCGATTTCGTGCTACTTTCTGAAAACGGGTGATTTTTTTTTTTTTTTTTTTTTTTTTTTTTTTTTTGAGGGGGTGGGGGTCTACCAAGGGGAGCTGAGGTAGTAGGCTTGCTTGTATTTGTTCATTGTAACAACATGATGTGGAAATTCTTAAACAATCACTGTACTTACTTAAGTTCAAAATTCCCCTTATTTCTGTAGGATTTGTGCCATCCTGAATTAAAGTTGGTATAAAATGACTTCATGTTTTTTGTTGTAATTGCGAAGAACCCTCTTCACTATGGTGGCTGGAAGTAACTATTTTAGAATTTATGAAGTCGTAACAAGACTTGTTACTACGGTTATTAGCAGACATGGGGAATTTCTCAGTGGTAATGTTCTCTACGTAAGCATTACTGAACTATGGAACTTTTACGTCACAGGGGGGAAGGTCGTATGCGAGGGTGTGCAGTCTCTTCCAATGACAAAGCGGAACTGTGGCGTGAAGTGCCCAGTGCGTTATTGACAGTGACCTTACTACCTCTTTTGTTTACATGCCAATCACAACACCCCCTGCACTCTACGATCGATGCGTAGTCTACGTAACGTCCATTTAAGATTTTCGGCCATGTCTAGTTATTAGCCACCAATACTTTGTATAGGTCTCGACCACCTTCCAAATGACCTAGTTGTCGACGGGACCCTAAACTCCATCCCTCCATCGACCACCTGCAGCGTGAAGTCAGAGTGCCATTTGACAAAATACGCTCTGCATTCCAAGGTCGTAACAAGAAGTAGATGAAACTTTGAGGATAGGTTAAGTGTGGTATTCTTATTCATTCAGCGCGTTAAACAAAGCGAAGGGTCGTGAAAAGTTGCGCCTATTAGAACATAAAAAATCTAACTTAACGTATCTATTATCAAGCTCTATAAAATGTTAAATACGAGCACTTATTAACCAGTTGCAATTCACCATCTGAAATATTCATTCTTGCATTGCATCAGTGTTTAATCATTACGACAGCGCTGTAAACAAGGAAATGAATATACTGGGGCTCTGCGTTAACTTCGGCTAAGTAATGGACTTATCCAAACCCATACAAAGCCACGTCCAGAGACACCGTCACAGTGTTCTGGTATAGCAGGAAAACAGTCTCCACCACGCAGGGGCCCAAATGATCTAGCTGTCGACGGGCCCTTAAACACTACGCACTCACTCTCTCCACCACGCACAGGAACTGTTGAGGTCGTGTGTCCAGGTCGAAAACCAAACTGATAGAGGGATATGACAAATATCAACCTTCAAGAGAACAGACTGGAGGCGGATGGAGCGGTAGTTAGCGAGATGAACCGGGTCTTTCCCTGGTTTCAAAATGTAGGTCACCTGGGGTTCCCTCCACTCGCGTGTAAATTGATACAAGATGAGACATCCAGAAGGCTCTTGTAAGAAACACCACGCCATTGATGGGAAGGCAGCGGAGCATGTCCGGGTCGAGCCTGTCAGGCCCGCGGCCGTTATGACGTTTTTGATACCGGAGTGCGCTTTTGAAATGACGGTAAGACGATCCACTTCGTCGGGAGGTCGTCCAACGTATCGACGTTTTTCCCGCCGAACACGGCCGGAAAAGTTTAGGTCCTGGTGACCTCATAGTTCTAAGTAGCCAGCGAAACATCAGCTTTGGCTTGGGGTTCAATAGCCTTTAGTGCCTTGGATGGGGAGCTTAGTGTACCACCGCGGCTACTAAGTCTTCTGACGTTCCTCCATCCTCGAGGTTCATGCGAGTGATCACCTCCTCCCGTGCGCACAGCTTGTGTTTTCATAGTCGGAGGCGGATCTCATGATGCAGACGCCTGCAAAACTTTCGGTTATATGGCGTGCGATGTCGCTGGTAGTCAGTGAGCCACCCAAGGCAAAAGGTGTATATTAAAAAAAATGAAACAAATCACCAGAATATGGCATACGACGACGACGACGCTATCTGGCAGGCTGAGATCAGCCCGAGGTGTGTCATACGTGTACCTGCCCTTTTAGGGCTTAACCACTTTATGACGGGATGTAGGATTTTGCAGGGTGGCGGGTGAAGTTTGAGGTAGTGGGTTTAAGGAGGCAGCAAGATTTTGCTCCTCAGCGGCTGCTTAATCAGTGTGCAACTTCCGTTGGGCACTGCTGGTGTAAAGGTCCAAATATGGAGGTTTATTTAATTTTGAATTTAGAATCCAAGCTTATCTTGGAGGACTGTGGTGTATTCAGCTTTCGCTGTTGAAGGGATGTCTCCTTCGTTACCGGGGATGCCCGCAAGCCATGCGGGGAACCCGGTGTCTCTGACAAAAGCCAAAGTGAAGCACCCAACTCGAGCCAATCAGACCGCAGCACAACGCATCACCCAACCAATTCACATCTAGCCCGCTGTCCATCCGAACCTATCGCCGCAGGTAAGTTCAAGTTCAAGTTATTTATTAGAAAAGTGTTGGCCTGGTGCCGGTACAATGGGCCCGCCAGGGAGTTTGCAATGCGGTCATCTGGTGTACGGAACAGCCAGTGAAATTTTACGCATGTTAGATATGGAGTGTCAGCTCAGATTGGCCCCTGGCAACCCACCCACAGTCCGCAAGGTCAAGGACTGGCAACCGTTATTGACTTCGCCAAAATCTTTTTCCCAACCACCTTTCACTCATTTCGATTAACGTATTACAGTACACTAGGACCACAATTCCGTGATAGCAGAGATTAACCCTCGGTTTACCAGTCATGGCGCCGCGACTCAACACTGCGTTAAGGCTTGCCTCAATAACTGCATCCCATCTAACTCCAAAATCAGAGAGATCGACCCTGGAGGCTGCGGTCTCCACCCTTACCTCAATGTGGAACGAACTGTACAAAACCTTTTCTGTTCACACCCAGCCCCTCTCCCTGACGTTCTACGTGTAGAGCTGCTTCTTACGCCCTGCTTCCGGGTGGCTTGCAATCTCTACCAGCACACCACATATACCACATAATGTGGCGTGTTACATATACCACATAATGTGGCGTGTTACCTTAATATCGATCAATCACTCGAATCACAAGGCAATTAATAATAGGACGCCAACTGGAGATTTCTTTATCGCCTGATTTTGGGATTAGCACAGTTTTGGCTTGTTGAAGACAAGGAGGAATTGTTCCAGATTTTAGCATCTTGTTCTTATTAGACTTATAGAATGATATGCTACATCATCTTTCAAAACCCTATCGAGAACATGGTTAGGTGCAGGTGAAATATCCATTGCAATGCCGATCACTGCCTATGCAACTTCAGTTTTCGTCACCACAAGATGGAATGTTTCATCATTCAACTGTTTTTTCAAGTTCGCTTGTAAGATGCGGATATTCTTATAAAATATATTTATTCGGGCTTAGAAGAGTTTAGTAAAATGACCTGAAGCAGTATTAATATGAATGTTGCATTACTCACTTTTATCATCCAACACCGACCTACTGCTTTTCTGCGGTTGGTTTAGTAGTGGAATAGTATCAAGAATGTATAGAAATGCATTACACCATCTTCCTGCCTTTTCTAATTGATAGCTTTGGAGTAAGGTTTTTGAACACTAGGAATTGTTTTCTTTCTTGCTTCTGCATTTTTAACGGGTGTTGTATTGACTAAGAATAATGTAAAGTCATTCACCTTACTGATTAATTAGTGTCCGCGTAGCTCAATTGTAGAAGGTTAAATCCATAACCAGCTTTTAGTATAGCTTTTGTTCTAGAATTAGAGCTAAATGTGATGTACTGATTTCTGTGAATTATGATTAGGAGAATATTAGTCTTTCCATTTCTATTTAAATTAGTTTTCTGTTTATTTCAGGGTGAGCCCTCCTGATGTATATCATTACTCCACGGTCTCCCGCAAATGCTTTACCGCAGTGTGGACAATTGCTTAGAAATGATAGTCTTTGGGTTCTTCACTACAAGTCAAAATTGGTTCACAAATGTTTCTGCTTTGCTCCGAATGAAATAGTTATTTTAACTGTATCTATTACGTAGAGTATGTACAGAAAGTATTGTACTCCACCCCCCCCCCCAAAAAAAAAAAAAAAACCACACACACACACACACAAAAAGATGTCGAGATTTCACCGGAAATATACATTTTGAGGCCCTCTGAATAAAAAACAAAAGCATTTTCAGGAAAAGATCTGCGCACGCACATGTGTGAACAGCATAACTCAAAAATGAAAAGTTGGTTAAAAACCAAAGTTGGTATTTAAGTCTTTCAAGGATGTGACACGAATATTTTGAAGAAAATCCCTGTACCCTAAACCACTCTGTACATGGAAAGTTCTCTCGAAGATGGCTCTAACGATTTTGATTACAGTGTCATGTGTTTGAGATATTTGTATGGCAAATGAAATGAATATTTTGAATTTTCAGGCTATACCCTATGGATGACTTTTTCATTACCGGTAAAGCGTAAAAGATAGACCAAATCTTACTGTACAAAGCCCAAATAAAATTTTTAGAATGAACCATTTCGGAAATATTCCTTGTTGTTTGTGTTAGTTTTACAATACTTTTACTTTTCACAAATGGAAGATCTTCATTAATTTTCTTATATCTTAGCCGTGCAAAGAGAACGGAATTTCAAAGTTTTAAAAGATTTACTGGTTCAAAGTTTACTGTATTCCCATATTCCTCTTGTACAAGAAAATGAGTAATAACTTAATTTATGCAAATGTCTATCTGGACTAACAAGAAGATAAAGGAATAAGAGTTGGTTAGAATAGTACAAGAGTAGTGAAAGCCATGTTAGTGCAACACATAAGATTTTTTACTTTCTCTACTATGTATAGTAAAGTAGAGGAAGTATTGTACTCCACACAAAAATTTGATGTCGAGATTTCACCGGAAATATATGTTAAAAAAAAAAAAAAAAGCATTTTTAGAAAAAGATCCTCGCGCGCGTGTGTGTGTGTGTGTGTGACGCGAAGATTTTGAGGAAAATAACTCCATCCTAAACTACCCTTTGCATTGAAAAATTTTCGAATATTTTGATTTACTTGGAAATGACTTAACGATTTTGATTAAAATGCCATATCATTGAGATATTTTTATGATAAATGAAATGTATATCTTGAATTTTCTGGGTATGGCTCACGAAGTCCTATTTACTCTGGGTGATTTTTGCATAACTGGTAAACCATAAGAGATAGGCCAAATCTTACTGTGCAAAAAATGTAGATCTTGCTAAAACACACAATTTATGTCCAAGTAAATTTTTTTATATAGTGAATCTTTTCTGAGATATTCCTCGTTATTTATGTAAGTTTTGGAGAACTTTTACTTCTGTCAAACGGAACATCGCTATTCAGTTTTCTATATGTTATGCAAAGAGAACGGAATCCCAACGGTTTAAAAGATTTGACTACGCTAAAAGCCTAGTGTATACCCATATTCCTGTTGCGTCTACAAGTAAATAAGCAATAATTTCTGCAAGTGTTTATCTCAACTAACACGAAGGAAATGGGGGAGTAAGAGCTTGTAAGAATGGTTAGTACATGAGTGGAGAAAGTCATGTAAGTGCAACACATCAGATTTTTTTACATGTTAAGCGTGCAAAAAGAACGGGATCTCAAAGCTTTAATAGAGGTGACTATCGCTCAAAGCCTACGGTATTCTAATACTCCCCTTTCACCGGCCCGGCCCGATTATTTAATTTTATTATGATTATGACTATTTATTATCAAGATTATAACTAATTATTATTATTATTATTATTATTATTATTATTATTATTATTATTATTATTATTATTTGAAACTTTTCAGCAGAATAATCATCATAGGATTCCTAGTAAAGGAATGCTGTGATAATTGTGCTATCCTCGAAAATATGTATAATACATTATTTTGTAACTCTTAGTTTTCAAGCCCGGACCCGGCCCGAGCTCGACAAACATTTTTTTAAATTGCGGGCCGGGCCTGAGCCCGAGGGCTTGGCCCGAGCCCGTGCAGAACTCCACTTTACCTCTACCACTGCCACTACCGCAGGAGTAGATGGAACGTTTGCGAACGAGCCCAGAATACCACGGCCTACAAGCCCGGGAATTTGTTCAACTATCATCAGCATCGGCCGTGGAAGCCTACGAAGCTTAATACTTCGATCTATCCTTCACGCTGTTAACCCCTCCGAAGGAGTGTCGCCTTGTCGTGGCGGAGGGGCTCAGTACCCGAACCAGACGGCCTACTAGGTCTCTTTTGGCCACTGGTAGGCAAGAAGTGAGGAGAAGCTAAGAACATTCCAAACGGGTAGATGAGGCTCGGTAGTCTTGGTCAACGACTCATCTAGAAGAAGAGGACTCCGAAATCAAACTCCCCCAGGGGAACATACTTCGGTAGGTCCGGGTTTGGCGCACTCGGGGCCCCGAGCCACTCACAATCATTTCACCCCCTCTACCTTCATCAACTGCGCCACGTAATAGCCACTTCTGTTGCTATTTTTCTTCGCCTTCTTGCCCTTCTAGATTTATTATGATTATTAGTAAAGCCTTAGTTTTATAACTCCTGTCTCACCAGCAGGGATCTTTCCTATCTCGGTGGTCCTGTCCCACGGTTTTCGGCGCGGCCCCCGACTTGTGTGCTCTTCGGAAAATTAAGATTTTCCATTTGTGAAAAGTATAAGTATTGTAAAACTAACACAAATAACAAGGAATATTTCCGAAATGGTTCATTCTAAAAATTTTATTTGGGCTTTGTGCAGTAAGATTTGGTCTATTTTTTACGCTTTACCAGTTATGAAAAAGTCATAATTTCACCGGAAATATATGTTTTGTGACCCCCTGAAAAAAAAAAAAAAAAACATTTTTAGAAAAAGATCCTCGCGCGCATGTGTGTGTGTGTCCGTGTGTCAGTCTGTGGACAGCATAGCTCAAAAATGAAAAGTCGGTTAAAAACCAAAGTTGATAATTAAGTTTAATGTCTTTCAAGGATGCGACACGAAGATTTTTAAGAAAATGACCACCCTAAACTACTCTAAGGCGCGAAGGCTGTGCGCACCCTTCACACTGCCCCCATGTGTAGCTTTAGGTGCGGAGCCCGTCCACACGTCATGTACACCCACGTAGCTCCTTGAGGGCACGGCCGGTGTTAATCTCCCAACGGTCGCGTGCCGTCGGGTTAGTATCACCGGCCGGACGTGTTAACGCTGTAACCCAGTGTAATCAACCCGAAGTCCCCTGAACCCACGCTGACTCCGATGAGGCAGCGTGGCGCCACAGGCGGTTATTCCTGTGGTGGGGGCACAAAGCCGGGGTGTCACGTGGTGAACGGTTTACCCATGCGGACAAGCAGTGGAGATCGGAGGGTAGCTCCTATGAAGTACGCCTTGAGGTCAGTCATGGAGGGGTCTCCATGGCGGCACAGACCGAGGAGATTTTGGTGTCTTTTATCCTTTGACCCTCGGATGGCAGGCTGACGCCGACGGTTCCGGATGGGGGTCCAATTTCAATATGCATCCACGCAAACCCTCCTCATTCGACATTTGGTTTTCACTTTGGCTTGTGACGGGAAAACGGTAAAGGATCTTAGCCCCTTCTATATTAAACGGGAAGTTGACCGAATCTGTGGCCCTGTGAAAAATGCGACCAGAGTACGAGACGGTACGCTCTTAATAGAGGTGATTACTGTAGACTAGTCGCAGAAACTGCTGAAAGCGAGTTTGTTGGGCTCCTACCCTATCCGGGTAGTCCCACATAAAACATTGAATACTTGCAGAGGAGTTTTCACCACCTCCAGTCTTGATGGTCTGTCTAATGAAGAGATAGTCACCTACCTTTCAGGTCAACGGGTGTGTCAGGCGTACCGTCTCACTCGAAAACAGGATGGAAAAGTGATCGATTTACGCACTGTGTTTTTGACATTTAAGGGTACTCAGTTACCCGAGTACATCTTCTGCGGCTACGAGCGTGCCGCAGTTCGGCAGTATGTACCGAACCCTATGCGCTGTTTTCAGTGTCAGAAGTTCGGTCATACTAAGCCTTCGTGCACCCATCCTGCTACTTGTGAGCGTTGTGGACTACCATACCATGAGGGCACGGCTTGCACCCGTGACCCTTACTGCGTTAACTGTGGAGGGAGTTATCCATCCAGCTCGCGACAGTGTCCGAAGTTTCTCGAGGAAAAGTGTATTCAGGAGCTGCGCGTGAAAGAACGCCTGACGTTTTTTGAAGCGCGTCGTTGCTTTCAACAACTGCAACCTGCTACCACCACAGGTTTTGCATCCGCTGTTCGTCGCCCTCCTGTGAACACTGTTGCTATACAGCATGTACCCGTCGCAGATGCTTCGACACAAACAGATTTACCGGCGAGGACCTCTCCACCGCGTCGTGATAAAACTGCACCAGTAACTACATCTTCCGCTGTGCAGACACACGCTCACCAGCCGTCCACAAGCAGAGGCTACACCTTATTGCCTGTTCCCACAAATCGTTCGCGACATAAACATCGGGCGAGTAGTCGTACCTCCATGAAGTCCCGCTCCCGCTCCGCGAGCCGCCGGGGATATTCTGACTCTCGAAGTTCGGAGGAGTCGCCTGAGGGCGGTAAAAAGCCCATCATTGGTCCCAAGTGCGCCAAGGTTAAGATGAAGAAAAAGATAAAAACTATGCCTTAACCGTTTTATTATGGAAATAATTCAGTGGAATGTTAATGGGTACCGGGGCCGTGCTCCGGACATACAACATTTAGCTTCGCACCATTCGCCTTCAATCTTCTGTCTACAAGAAACACATCTGAAGCCTAACCATACCTTATATCTTCGTGGTTTTTCGGCATTTAGACGTGACTCTGCAGCTGATCGACGAGCAAGCGGTATTGTTGCTACTCATGTGGCGCATACCATCCCTGCCACAAGCATCCCGCTAAACACACCGCTGCAAACTGTAGCGGTGCGTGTCCAGTTGCACGGCACTGTCTGTCAATTTGCAATGTCTATCTGCCACAGGTCAGTGTCGTACACGAGAACGACCTTCGGGCTCTTATAGATTCCGCCACCGCTTATCTTCCTTGGTGATCTGAATGCCAAACACACTTTATGGGGCTCCGACACTCACGATGCTCGTGGGTGCCTTGTTGCAGACTTTTGCGATATGTCCGCCCTCCTTTTGTTGAACACTGGTGCCCCTACCTTTTTATCGTCTGCCTGTGGTACCTATTCCGCCTTAGACGTTAGCTTCTGTAGCCCGTCACTGGTACCACTCATTGATTGGTCGGTGCTCTCCGACCTCTTTGGCAGTGATCATTTTCCCATTAACATTCACATAACTGGTTTCCATCCTATTCCAACACAATACCCTCACTGATTATTTCCAAGGCTGACTGGGGGAAATTTCGTTCCCTCATTCACCTTATTGACGATGGTTTTACCACCATTGACAACATGGTGGAGTATTGTACATGTTCTGTCCTGCTTGCAGCAAATTCCAGCATTCCTCGCGGTTCTACTACACCTCGTCATGTTCCTGTGCCTTGGTGGTCCGAGGAATGTCGTTTGGCTGTTAAAGCCCGCAAACGGGCTTTGCGAGTTTTCAGTGCACATTCTACGGAAGAGAACTTTATTGCCTTTAAGCGAGTGCGTGCCCGGGCGCATTTTGTACTTCGCAGTGCAAAACGCACATCCTGGGTAATTTACGTCGCTTCCCCTTCTCGACGCACTTCAACACAAAGGGCGTGGACTGCGGTTCGGCGTATGTGCGGCAAGTGCCGCCGGACGATTATTCCCGGTCTTGCCGTACAGGGCTCTTATTACACCAGCGAGCAGGCTATCGCCGATGCCCTTGCCGATTCCTTCTCTGCTACCAGCCAAACCCAAAGTTACGATAGGTCGTTTTTAGCTATCAAGGAATCTGCGGAGCGGATAGTTCTTAATTTTAACAGTGACGGTAGTGAACCATACAACACGCCTTTTAGCATAGCAGATCTGATGCACTCCTTGTCTCTCGCGCACAATTCTTCTGCCGGTCCTGATGACATCCACCGACAATTGCTGCTTCATCTTCCACCTCAGGCTCTTTGCTTCCTGCTGAGCATCTATAACCGAATCTGGCTCCAGCGGGTTTACCCGCCTTCCTGGCGCGAGGGTATTGTTATCCCTATCTCTCGGCCCGGGAAAGACCGGGCACTTGCCTAACGAGTGTCGTTTGTAAGACCCTCGAACGTATGATCAACACTCGTTTAGTGTGGTGGCTAGAGACGAATAACCTGCTGAGCAATGTCCAGTGCGGTTTTCGTCGCCATCGCTCCAGTGTCGACAATCTGACAAGCATGGAGGCCTACATACAGAATGCATTTCTCTTGAAGCAGCATGTCGTGGGTGTTTTCTTTGATCTGGAGAAGGCCTACGACACTACATGGCGCTATGGCATCCTCCGTGCTTGGCACGGTTATGGTTTACGCGGTAACTTGTTTTTTATTTTTAACTTCTTACTAATTCACCATTTTCGTGTCCGCGTAGGAAACACGCTCTTCAAAGATAAGGTTCAGGAGAATGGTGTACCCCAGGGGTCGATTCTCAGTGTTACGCTTTTCGCCGTCGCCATTAATGGCATCACTAGTGCTGTTCGTAGCGGAATCCCGATGTCGCTGTATGTTGACGAATTTGCGATATACTATCGCTCTTATAGTTTGGAGCACATCGAGCGTCAACTGCAGCTGACCCTAACATCCATCGCCGAGTGGGCATCTTGCACGGGCTTTCAGTTTTCCCCTACGAAAACACAGTGTCTCCACTTTCACCGACTCCTTGGTGTACACCCTCCTCCTTATCTGCATTTGCGTGGCACACGTCTTCCATTTGTTCCGCACCTGAAGTTTTTGGGCCAACACCTCGACAGGAAACTCACATGGGAGCACCATATTCGTCACCTTCGTGCTTCCTGCGGTCGCTCGCTTCGGATACTTAGGGTTCTATCTGGGGCATCTTGGGGCGGCGATCGCACGGTAATGTTGAGGTTTTATCGTTCACTGGTCCGGTCCAAATTAGACTACGGCTGTTTTATCTATGGCTGTGCATCAGCCTCTAAACTCCGCCTTTTAGACACAATTCATCACACTGGTATCCGCCTCGCTACTGGGGCTTTGCGCACAAGTAGAGTGGATTGTCTGTATGCTGATTCTGGCGAACCTCCACTGTCTGCTCGACGCTCGTTGTTACTTTGTTCTTACGTGGCAAGGTTGGCCGCTCATCCAGGCCATCCTACGTTTCCACCTGTATTGCGTCCAGACCTCGCGCACCGTTATATGCGGAATAAAACCGTCCAAGTGGCATCAGGTTTCGAGAACTGCTTGTCGCAAACGCCCTCCGACTGCCAGTTGTAGAGCGGCATTCAGTTGGCCACTGTCCTCCCTGGCAACTCCAGCGTGCACGCTTTGACCTGGAGATGTCGGGCTGTGCAAAGACTGCTACCCCTCCTTCGGTGTTCCGTCAACTCTTCAGCGCAGTTCTGGGCCGATACCGGACTTATACTCCGGTATTCACTGATGGTTCCCAGGTGGGTAGTAGGACGGGTTCCGCATTTATATACAACGGTGACATTCACACATACCGCCTTCCAAACGCCAGTTCAGTTTTTACCGCCGAGCTGTTTGCCATTTTTTATTTCTTACTTTTTATCTCCCGGTCAGTTCCTGGACCTTTTTATTCAGCCGCTGCAACAATTTGTTGGCAACTCGGTTTTAATTATTAAAATACAGACACTCTTATCTCAGTTGTTATCTCGCGGATATCAGTTCGTTTTTACCTGGTGCCCAGGCCATGTGGGTATTCCCGGCAATGAGACGGTGGATGCAGCTGCTAAGTCTGCTTGCCGCCTGCCGGAGTATGCCACCCGTACGCTCCCTTATATGGACGTGCAGAGAATCTTTCGTCGCCAGCTATATTCTGTCTGGCAGGAGTCTTGGGAAGCGTTAGCCGGCACTCAGTTGCGGACAATCAAGGACACGGCACAACCCTGGCAAACATCTTGCAGGGATTCCAAGCGTGAGGAAGTGATTTTAACCCTCCTGAGGATAGGCCACACTCGAGCCACGCATGCACACCTTTGGCGCGGTGATCCGGAGCCTGTCTGTGCGACGTGCAATGTCCCACTCTCCGTTGCACATGTCCTTAATGATTGTCCGCGGTATGCTCGTGAGCGTCAGTCCTTTGGCCTGGGTCTTACACTGTATACCGTGTTAGGCAACGACCCAGTAGCTGTAAATACGAGTACAGTACTGCGGTTTGTTGCGCGTATCGATTTTGGTAAGCAAGTGTAAGGTTTCTTTTATCTTGGCGGAAATATACTTTCAGGATGTTTTACTCGTGTTTTTACCTTTTTTAACAGTATAACCAGTTTACGTTTTTCGTAATGTAAGTTTTTATCATTTTTTAATTTTCCTTTGTTTACCTGTGTTAGCTCTCTTTTTAGTGTCTTTAACGTTCATTTTTTTTAGGTATTTTAACTTTCACTTTTTAGCTTTAAAGGGGCGAGGTTTTATTTCTTTGATTGTTTTTATTTTGGACTTGGGGCCCTAATGACCTAGTTGTCGACGGGCCCGTAAACCCCACTACTCACTCACTCACTCACTCACTCACTTCACGCTGTTAAAACATATATGGGTATACTCATATTGTCTTACTGGACAACGTTGGTCATGATCACATTAAGGTTATTCCAGTGTTAGCCATTCCATCACAACTTGGCAATCCTATTGAAGCTTTACAAGAAACCAACAACACAAATTCAAATGAGTAACACGAAAACTCAAATTATCTATCTTCGCGAAGGTATGCTGCAAGTTTCTTTATTGTCTGCTTCAGTATTTAATCTTTCAACAGATCATATTTTAAATTAATTATGCGAACTAAACATTACATTGACATTTGGTTTTGAACTCGGATTGTCAGCCCTTACTGTATTTGGTTTTGCAGATGACAGGAAATATGAAATTTGAAAGTTCTGCAACGTAGGAAATTGACTATCAGAAGATTTACAGAAATGCACCTTACATTAATCCGACAAAGCCATAGTTATAAATATTTCCAAAGGTAAACTTTTAGAAAAATCTCTTTCTGAATATTCTGGCTGTGAAATAAACTCCATTGTTAAGGATGAAGCTGTTCGTTATCTTGGAGTAAAAATTTGCGATTCTATTATATGTATTTTAACTCAGCTCTACTCGTAAGAGATCTAAACAACAAACTAGACAGTCTGGCATGTTCACTGTTTCTCCATGCAGACAAAAAGTATTATGATCTGAATACAAATGTTTGCCGTTCTCTAATCTACAAATTTCAGACAACTCCTCTAGAGCTAATACTAAATTAAATTATTTTGTTGTTTAACGACGCTGTCAATTGCCAGGATCACATCAGCGTCGCCGGTGTGCCGGAATTTTGTCCCGCAGGAGTTCTTTAACATGCCAGTAAATCTACTGACATGGAGCTGTCGTTTTTAAGCACACTTAAAAACCATCGGTCTGGGCCGGATTTGAACCCGCGACCTTGGGATCAGTAGGCCAGCGTCTAACCAACTGAGCCACCCAGACCGACACTAATACTAAAGAAATTCTTGAACTGTGCTGATAGAGTTATAAAGACTACAATGAACGAGATACTAGTCTTCCCATGGAATTTCCTGATGGAATAGTTTACGGTCTCAGGAAATACAAAAATTTGGGCACATTTAGAATTAGAATGGTACCTGGATACTTTCGATGCCTCCATAATCTATATAATCGGTGGTATCGAAGCATGTGTAATACTTTAAGATTAACCACCAATGCCTTTTCGATACTTTTACAAATTTCAGCTTTGCATCATTGAAAGTTCTTGCATTTGACTTATGCTAGACAAAGAGTGGCAAGAATCCAGTCTTTACGTTACTGTGTCGCGCGTGACCCCAATGAATGGAATACATTCAGTTGACTCTTGTGTCTAAATGAACACCATAACAATGGGAGAAGGAGTGGAGGTACTCGTGTAACATGCAGCGTTAACTGAGGTGTGAATAAAGCTGATCTAGCTAAGAAACTTAATCATTTTCTGCTATAGTCTGACTTGGTTACTCACTCTCAGACATTGCATTTAAATACTCCGGTGATTAAAATCTATCAATTCAGTAGAAAGGAACCAGAACTTAAACTGTGGCATAGCGAAATGAAGTGTTGCCAATTGGAGAATGTCAAACAGAAACAATTTCGGAGTTAGCATACAATATAAAATTGGTTACATGCGTTTATAAACAGAAAATTATAACTTAATTCATTGAACAGGTCTTTATGGCTCTTTATTAAGTAAGAGTCGATGCTAAAAAATCAGTTTTGGTATTAAGTATCGAGAGAAATAGTGGTATTGTCCCATCACTATTTAGAACAAAATGGGAAATAGTGCTACAGCAAATTAATGCACGGCATCTTATATCCAATAGACACGTAAGCTTCAAGAGGAAAACATCCAATATTTCAGCCCATAAATGTAGAGCCACAAGACAGCGTATTCCACAAAGATGAACAGCTCTCTGAATGCGAACAACTGAGAACCAAGGAGTTTGATACCTAGCCACAAAAAGGAAAAGGTGTCATGTTATTTAAACGGGATACACCAGCAAACATGGATATGGAATCATATTGGTCTGTCTTGCGGTGACTGACGGGATTGTTTGAAAAGGAGAATGTTGTTGCTGCGTGCGCTGTGCTAATCAGATCTCAGGACAGCCGATGAGGCGTTGCCCTAAGAGGTTCAAACTCTCGCATATGTTCTGGGCTGCTGTTCGCAAGTCCAGATTCGTGGAAACATGAGACATTATACAACGAGGTAAATAATTGCAAATGCACTTACATTTGCTGGATGTAGCACCTTCGGAAAAGTGCATCGTCTCTCAAACTAGCAGTACAAGCTGTATTGGCATCATCGCTTTCTATGAAATCAGAAGATCTAGTTGTATAATTGACGTTACTGTGAGTTTTGAAACGAGTCACAGCCCGAAGAAGAGAATACATTTTATAACCCGACCATCTCTTATTACTGTGAAGAGTACCACTTGGAGGAATGAAAGTGATTCGACTTACCATGGGAGCCAGAGGGACTGCTACAGCATTCATTAAGAATGTGTAGGTCCTCTGTTATTACTCACATCACTTTGGTGCCATCAGAGGATGTTATAAAATATATTACTATTTATTCATTAAATTTACTTTAATTTCATATTTCAAACTAATTTATGTGTTCGTTATAAAATCCTAATTGTCATTTTTGAATTGCCCATTTTGTTTGTTATACTCTTTGTTTTAATGACAACCCATCACTGTGGAAAGATTATTAAATAAAAAAATACTATCATCGCCATGTAACAAAATAAAACCTACTGATTATAATTATTTACTCTGTTCTTAATGTTAACATGCCACCATTTATTATAGGTGTTTTGCAGCTTCTTAAGCATTGCATATGCTTCATGGCTTCAGCAAGTTTTCAATTATTTTCATTCTTCCCCTTTATCCCCGTAGCGTTGTCTGCTAATGTAATACACATTCATAGACAAAGAAGCTGCTAGTGTGATGAAAAGTGGTTTTGAAATAGAAATGAGGTACTATGCACTACTTCTTCTGAAAACCAATGAGTAAAGCATCTTAATTTTACGGTATAAGTATGACATTTGTGACAACTTAGCAAAGTTCGAATAATCGAATGTATAATAAAATGGGAATGCTCCTTAACAATATGCTTCTGATCCACGAATTTCTTCAACCCAAATTATCGCTTTTACTGGAAAATTATGCTTCCGTTAATGAATCCATGCATGGCAGATTATCCGATTGTGCCATTTTAAAACTTTCACCCGCTTTTTATTAAACATGCGAAAATAAAATTTTAACTAACAGCAACATCCAGCAACAACGCAAGCATATAGCGCGACTGCACTTCATGCTAATCAGTAACGTCACAACTCGGTCGCTTACGTCAGAAGCATTTTCGAGAGCTTGCGGAATGGGACTTCAAATTAATTGTTATTATTGTTATTATTTTTTTAATTGTTCCCCGCCCATTACTTCATATCGGCGGCCTTTCCTTTCGAATTATTTTTGTTTGCTTTCAAAAGAATGTAATACTAAAATGGGGTTTTCATTTAAACTATTTTTAGCATTCGTGCGTTTTCCTAATTGCCGGGTTCTACCTATTGCATCGGAGTACTTACACGTGGGATCCAGTATTTGGGCATAAACAGGGCGCTATTTGTTCCGTGGTAATACCCGCATCACTTTTGAAATGGCATGAATCTGCCGTTAAGCTAGTGCATGTGAAATGTAACAAAAATCGTGATCAGTTGAAAAATTATTGAGCGTTTTCTTGTTAAAATACTCTGAATTTTAAACTACTGTTTTTCCCGCTTGGCACATTTAAACTACCGACTTACTAAAGCTATAGACAGTGTACGCTAATTTATAGATCCGCCCAACTTTCTTTCTTTTTACTTTCTTTCTTTCTTTCTTTCTTTCTTTCTTTCTTTCTTTCTTTCTTTCTTTCTTTCTTTCTTTCTTTCTTTCTTTCTTTCTTTCTTTCTTTCTGTCTCTCTTTCTTTCTTTCTTTCTTTCTTTCTTTCTTTCTTTCTTTCTTTCTTTCTTTCTTTCTTTCTTTCTTTCTTTCTTTCTTTCTTTTCCCAGCATTTTCTCATGCTCTAAATGCTTTACACGTTTGCAATTTTTTACTAATTTGTTTCTCAATTTTTGTGCTGCCTCTCAAAAGTACATTTAAGAAATACCATGCATTATTTTTTTTTTAAAAAAAAAGCTCGAACTTTGAAAAATAAATTATTAGGTTTTGAAAAACCAATAATTTGGAAATTACAAAAAGTAATAATTTTTCTACAATGATTAAGGGTTCATATAATAAACTAATATGATAAATCGTTGTATAAACTCATTACTGTAAAACCTGTCTGTTTAATACGAATATTTTAAAGAAGGTATCGTGTGACTCAGATGAATTTATATAATAAAAAATTAAAGTTTAAATAACCATGCATACTAGAATTTTTAAACATGGCAACATTACTATTATTGTCATACATTTCAAGAAGTTTCCATCGTAGTTCGGCTTGGGTTGAAACATTCTCCCAAGGTGAACCCTTTTAATGGCAGTTTCATCGGGTGTGTAGTTCAGTCTTGACCTTGCAGTTCGTGACGAGTATGTACACCAGCTTTAACTCGCCAGATGTTTTAACGCTGGCGTTTGTGCTTGGTCACTGCTTTGCCAACAATCGAACTGTAAACTGATACGCGTGCAATTATTTTAATGACAGAAATTAAACCTGTTAGCCTGTTTCATATTGAATTTAGCTTCATTTCGTTCCTCCACCCCAAAACGTTCGTGTACAACATACAAAAATACGGAATACATGTGAGATAGTGCAATCTAGTGAGTGGTAAACGTTCGCAAGTAATAGAATAAATACTAAAATAACGCTGTGCCTTTGGTTTGAAGCGGGAATTGATTGAGATACTATTGATTAATTGAAAGCATAAAAACATATTTAGAAAGAAAGTCCTAAAAATTGGAAATAATGCGAAAGAGAAAGTTGAAAATTACATAGTTTCATTAAGGAAAGAAGAAATAACTAAAAATATGTGAACTTTAATACGTAAAACTTAGTGATCATAAGCATATTTAGAAAGAAGGCATACGTAAAACAAAATCTCAAGAAAAGAAGCTAAAACTATTATAGCAATGATTTTAATATATAAATTGAATATGTTATAGAATAACCAACGGGAAGCCTTCATGGACCCCGGGAACGGGTAAGAAGACGTTGCCAAGTTTTAAGTTATTCGTTGCCGTTACCAAGGCGGTCCCGCCATGAAACAGTCCCTCTGTCCCAAGTGATGAAAATATCATTGGTCAGTTATAAACAAATAAATTTCCAACGCACAATGTCCCCTCCGTTTTCTGGCATCTTATCGTTATCGTTCCTGTGCTGCTGTGAAACAATATTGAGTGCAGCCTTGCTTGCCGCTCCCAGAATCATTGTGGTTACCGTTGTCTGGTGGTTGTGAACCAGCCTCAACTGTCAAGTGCAGTAGCGATGTTTTTGTATTGTTAAAGTGAGCGCTTAGGTTAGGTTATTTGTTTGACATTTTGTCTTGTTGCCGGCACAGTGGACCCGGCTTGCAGGGGTAACAATTTACATACACATTTTTCGGGCTTTTAATATTTATAGTCTTTCTGGGTTTGCCCAAACCCATACGGGAGCCCGCTGTGGTTTCTCGAGAACAGTTTGGTGTAGTAATTGTTTTGTTTGATTTCACTTGTTTTGTTCTTTATACATATATACAATATTTACATATTTACACTCATTCATTCACTCTCATTCACACACACTCATAGACACACTACACTGATACACACTATTTACATTTTTTCAGTATTGTGAGCGCTTATATCGCGGGGTCAGTAGTAGCTATGTGGGAACTCCGAAGGGGTCCTACAGATAGCTCCACGATAACGCATAGAAAACCAATCACCAAATCGAACATTACCTGAACTTGTTTACCGCGAAGCAAAATAGGCATTTATAGTTCCCCAACAATACTGATTAAAACTCCGGAATCTTTCTTGAGATTTCGTTGAACAGAAATGTCTGATGAATTTAGAAATTCATTACAGATGCATTTAAATTAGATTTTGGAAGATTGTGACGTCTATCTTTGAAGTGATTGTAAAACGGAGTCACATTTGAAGGACAAAAAAGAATTTAAATAATGCAATAAAAGAAATTATTAGCCACTGAAATCCGCAAACGCATTTCATTAGAGTAGCAGATCACTTAAAGGGAACCTTCTGGTCTCGGAAACTCAGTTCGGACGCCAGACGCCAGTTCGAGTCGAACGGAGGTGAGGTGAATGTTCCTCCGGTCGAGTGTCTTTACCGCAGTACCTAGCCGTCATACGGCTTTACCTGCGCGATGGTTTTGACGGTGTCACTACAGGGATGTTTTCACTGGGAAATTTGTTGGGACAGGGGTTATTATAGTAATTGTAGGTAGGGATTGGTTCGCAAGTGAGCTGTGCGCGAACTTTACGCGCTAATTCCTACCAGGGTTCTGGCCGTCAGTCACTCGCTGAGAGGTGACTGAACTGGTGATTCGCTCTGTTTTGAGTACAGATTGCATTTTCGCCTTTCCCATCTTGGATTAGATCGCCGGACTTAAGATGTCCTTCGGCAATCTTTTGGATGGTAGTCGGCGCGGCTGTCTCTGGTCGTATTGGCCCAGGGTATTCACCAGAGGGTTGGGGTGGTTCTGGAGTTTATTGTACATTGTTCGAGCGCGAGTTTTGATCACGTCGACAATGTACGGGATGCCGGAATGTTCGTGTAGGATATGGGCAGGAAATCTTCGGCCTGTATCATATATCATCCTTAATGCCCGGTTCTGCAACGTCTGGAGTCTGATGAAGGTGGATCTTGCCACCACTCCCCAGATCTCGCATCCGTACAGGACCAGAGGCGGGACGATCGCTCGATACAGCCGAAGCTTCAGGCGTAGGGGCATGGTTTGGGAACTGAGGATGGGGTACAACTGCCGCAGGACAGCGTGGCCTTGAAGTACTTTGCCCCTGACGTGATGTCTATACGTCAGCCGCCGGTCCAGCGTGACCCCGAGATACTTCGCCGTAGTGACCCAGGGGATCCGACGGCGCCGAAGCACGAGGTCCAGCGGGAGCCGGTTGGCTATCGTATTAGCCAGGAGAATCGCAGAGCTTTTCTCCGGGTTAATAGACATACGCCAGTTCTCGCACCATCTATTGATGGCACAGAGGTGGGCTTGTACTTGTCGGTAACTGTAGCGCGGGTTCTTGTTAGTAGCGAAGATCATGAGATCGTCCGCATACTGACAGATGTGTGTGTTGGGGTGCGTCGGGAGATCGGCCATGTAAGCTGCGAAGAGTGCCGGTGACAGTACACTGCCCTCGGGGACTCCTGCGCCAATGGGCCTCTCTCTGGAGAATGATCCCTCCACCTTCACCCGGAAGCTACGTTCCTGTAGGAAACTAGCCACCAAGTAAATGTATGGAGGGGGGATTTCCTGCTGTGGTTAGTAGTATTGTACCTTAAGGGTGTCCATCCAGCGAAGTAGCAAAGCGCACTAACCAGAGGATTCCTGGAATAAGGACTCGTACGCCCAGCTCTATACTGGTCTATTTTTATATTATGTCTGCACAGCGAGTGGCCGAGTTTGAAGTGAACTTGCTTGCCACGTGGGCGGTCAGGGTTCGATGTCACTTCGGATAACTTGTTTGGTTGTTATGAAAAGTATGAGAACTTTAATTTTTTATTTTTTTTATTTATCAAATTACAACTAAGCAAAAGCTTATCTAGTAATATTTTCGTGTTAATTAGGTTCACATGTACAGGCGAGTCTTCCATTGAAGGCCCCCATAGTTTACACATAGTTCTTGCGGTCTCACATTAAGTCGTCTGGCTTTATTCTTTTCAGTCTTCGAACTTCACAGTTACTAAGAACTTTCATTTCTTTGTTTTCATGATGCTGAACTTTTAAATGATGTTTCGTTGCAGTCTTTTTTATTTCTCCTATAACAGTGTCGATTCTGAGATCTCTATGTATGTCATCATTTCGCACATACCATGGTGCATTAACTATTGCTCTTAGAACTTTATTTTGAAAAGTCTGTATGTGTTTTATGTTGGTCCACTTAGCGCAGCCCCAAAGCTGTATCCCATAGGTCCAGACTGGCTTTAACACCTGCTTGTATATTAATAACTTATTGTGTATGTCAAGTTCGGAATTTCTCCCAATGAGCCAATAAAATTTCTTATATTTGATATTTAACTTTTTTTTTTTTTTTTAGTTTCTATATGCTTTCTCCAATTTAATTTTGAGTCTAGTGTCATTCCTAGATACTTCACGGTTTGTGTTTGGGGAATAGTTTGGTTATTTATTTTTATTGATAGTATCTGAGAACTTTTAAATAAAGTTGATCACCTAAAATATTATCAATTAAATCACAAATAAAATATTTATAACCTAATCGATAATATTCTACGGTTATTAACTTCATTTAAAATTATAATTTTTAAAACAATTAGTGAAAACGGTTACCCGATGTAGCAAGAACCCTGGATTGACAAGAACTTCCCTCCTCTGCTCGCACTGCTCTGTTTAATCACAGAATTTCAACTAAACACCTGTGCCCCCATGTATAGCCCCGGTCGACGGCTACCCTTTCCAGAATTAAAATGGCCACTCAAAGGGAGGTATTTGAAACCATTGAATCCAGGCAAATATAGACGCTCTTCACACCTAAAGGGCGACTTCCAGGAATGGTACCAAAAGTGAAAAGAGAAAGTGTCATTTAGAAGAGAGTCCATCAAAATTACTTAAGTTTTATACTTAAAAATGATAACCCCAGGTTTAATACCCAGTTTTTAATCACAACTCCTCTATATTTTCGCCCATTTAAAGTATTTGAACGTTGTATTGTCGTCGTTGAGCTGTTACGTGAGTCGCATGATCTATTGCTTGTAAGGATCGCGAAGGCAGGAAATGGTAATTTCTGGTGCGACAGTAATACTGACTGCCTGACGGGTCCATGTTCTGTCTCCGTTCAGTCATTGGTAAAGCACATGAGATCAACATGCCGAATGACTCCCCTAGCCGCTTTTGCACATTACACTCGGAACTGGAGTTACTACTTTTCAACCAGGTCATTGCATTCACGACTTTCCATACAGGCAGTGGATATCAAACCTGTGTTAATTCGCTCCGAAGACAAACTAATACATAGCTTCAGCGAACTGCTTCGCGTAGACCTAGACTTAATAGGAATGGGGAGAAAGTGTGAAGCAGGGTAACGCGCCGTGGAAAAAACTTTGATCCAGTTGACGCGATTTTAGAACACACGTGAAGAACCGAAAAGGAAGCCGAGGTTGTTATGGTTTAAATTATCACCTTTTAGTCAAGAATGATGTGGAATAGGCGTTCATTAGCATTATATTTGAGGTGAAAGTAAAAAGCGGAAACATGAGGTGTTCAATAGTTAAACTCGCTTATTTTGCACAATGTTAACATACTGAATTAGTTCCGTACGATTTTTTTTAGTGGCCTTAACAAAATATTCGGGCAAAGATGAGGTGGTTTTCGAATGGCTCCGGGCCCTAATGATCCAGATGTCGCCGGGCCCTTAAACACCACATACACTCACTCGAATGGCTCAAGTAGTTTCCGGTAGTTAAGGGAAGTCAAAACATTCATTTTTGCATTATCATTTCCGTAAGTTGTGAATGTAACACCAGCTTCAACTGGAGGATTATACTAACGACACTGACATGACATTATTTATGATGGCAGGACGTAAGAACATAAATCCTGAAATTGTGCCACTTGTAAAGGTATTTGTTCTTGTACAAAGTGTTCTTTCGACTTCCTACTTTGGTTGCGGCAACTCCTAATCCTTCTTTCAGCGCATTTATAAACTGACGTATTTTATACGAGACGTGAAATTTAGTCCTGAGTCAACTTGAAATTATTCACAACATTTCGTAGTTCGTTTTAAGTTGCTACTAAATTCAGCCCACATAATTGTGGACGGGAAAGGCTGCCGTTTGGATTGGATTGGATTTGGTTTAAGGGCGCTCAACTTCTAGGTCATCAGCGCCCTTAACAGACTCATGGCAATAGCCAGATATAAATTTCACTCAAAAAATAAAAATACTAGAAACAACAAAATATACAAGGTAAAAAGCAGTGGCAATAGCCAGATATGAAACAAGGTGATAAATATGTCCAAAATCAGAAACAGATAATTAAAAATTTTAAATCCTCAAATTTATATTGCACTGCGCTAAAAAATTAAAAACTCTATCAACCGCTGTTTTGTCGTCCGCTAGGACCTCTGCAAGTCTGGCAGGCAGCTGCAGAGAATCCCGAAGATGCGTCAGAGAGCAACACTCCAGGAGCACGTGGCGAACCGACAAAACGTTGTCACACAGCGGACATAGAGGCGCAGGGTCCCTTTTAAATAGGTAACCGTGCGAAAAATTGCAGTGCCCTATTCTTAATCGAGCCAAACTAACCTCCTCGCGACGAGATGTGCGACAGGAAGTTACCCAGTTTATCGGAAGTTCTTTCACTTCTCTAAGCTTATTACCGCGGAGAGCTGACCACTCGTCGTGCCAGGACGACAGCACCGCTCTCCGCACTTCAAGCCTAAAGTCTTCCGAAGTAACATGTGAGATGATAATTCTGGGTTCTGTAGTTGCCGTCTTTGCTGCTAAATCTGCCATTTCATTCCCAGGCAAACCTACGTGACCAGGAATCCATGCACACACCACATCAACACCAGAAGCGTGTAAAACATGGAGGGCATCCTGGATACGTTGTACAATAGGGTGGGGGTTATACAACTGACAAAGGCTCTGCAGTGCACTAAGGGAATCGCTCAAAATCAGGCAGTCACCTAATTTACGACGGCGAAGGCTGCCGTTTTACCTTACTTACAAGAATGTAACCAAAAAAAAGTCAGCTAATGAGTGGATTGGATCTTTGTGTCAGCTCATCGGTGTAGCAGTTCAAAGCACTTTTGGCGGCAAAATAGGTAGTCCGGGGAAAAAAAAAAAAAAGAAAGAAAAGCTAAGAAGATCCATTATGCTAATATATATTCTTGGTACTCTTAGTGCGTGAATTTTCCTGTATTAGAAATCAGCACAGTTGTTAGTTGTTTATTATTTTATATTCGGGAACAATTTCGGTTATTTTTCAGTTGTTTTCCTGGAGCCACCTCGGAGTCTTACTTGGGTTGTCCCAATAATATTCTCCCACACATCATTCATCATTCCCTATCCTATCAGAACTGATTGTGAAATTCAATATCGGGGAAAAAGGTGTAAGTCTAACTAATGAACACCTCACTTTTTCCCTCTTCTTTTGGCGTCACTGTAGGTACTCCCCCCTCCACGATATATATGCCGCCTTTAATATCTCAGTCCATATCGGCGGCCTTGCCTTTGGAAAAAGTGCTTATCGGCATTGATGTTCACTCGTCTACTATTAGGTTAATATTTGGGTTTCTTTACGTTGAGTTTTCTTCATAAATGTTATACTCGTGCACATATTTGCACTCTCACTCTTACCTTCAAAGTATAGGGAGGACGGGAAATAATCCTCGCTAAACAAAAGCCCCATCCTCCAGTTGGGAATCGAACTTGGGATTTTTGGATTTGCAAGTTAGTATATGTACTAACCACCAGATCCAAGAGACAGTCTTTTCCTTTTAATTTATTTTGTTTGTTTGTTTTTAAAGTTTAGCGTCCAACCGGATTACACTATACACGACGGTGGTGCTGAACGAAATGGTTGAAATGCTGAGATTGGGCCCAGGGTCCCCAGGACGTAGAATTACCCAACATTCGTCTTCTCAGGATAAGGGAAAATCCCCTTATACAAGTAACTCGCCCTAACCGATTGAAGTTTGGGCTTCTTAGATGTGAGGCAGACGCCTGTGTTCTTAACAGAGCTAATGGCTTGCTTTTGTTCTCTGGATGTGTTCAACTCGGTACAATTGCAACGCAGGAATTCTCCATTATTAAGACGACCATAATTTCAAAATTGAACCCGGAAAACATACGCCATTGAAAAACACACGTTTTTATAACCATGGAGGGCCGTAAGGTATGTAAGGGAAAGGATTTTGAGAATATCTTGGCTAGAATGTGCGATATGTGGTGGTGAATGTTGGTAATTCAGTTCTCAACATACTTTTTAAGCACCCTTTACATAAAAGGGTGTCCTGCCGAGCTTTAAAAACAAATGAAATTATGGCTAGAATGCAACTTGGATTAAAGATTATCAGTATTTTTTGACTTCAGAATAGTTTAATCAGTTCACGCATGATGTAAAATGCATTTTAGAAGTAGGGCATTGAAATATGCTGACGGCGCAGACGTATCCGCCGGCTCTACCCACTTGGGCGTCTTTACACAGAATCGCCTTTTATGCAGCACCGTTACCATTACAAATTTTTCCGGAAACACGAACCAACCTGGAACGTGTCCTTTCAGATTACTTCTCATAGTTCATAAGATAGTGTCACTGCTGCTCTATCAATAACCCAGAAGAGCAGGGCGGGCAAAATACTTCCCTTTAGCAGGTCACTAAATATGCCACACGCATTACCTTATTAGCAGCATGTTAACAAATAAATAAAAACCAGAGAAGGAGCCTGGAGTCAGAATGACTGGAGAACCCCGTTTCAACCACCTTTGCAGTAATGAAATTATCAACAGAAAGGCATCTTTTTGTATTTTTTGGCAGAGAAACATTGGCAGACGATCTAATATTTAGGTAAGAATAAATCTTTGATACGAAATCGTAGCGTATGTATATGTTGAGCTATTGCTTCGGCGTATTTAGTTTCCTAATGCCGAGTGGCTTAGTTGGTTAGATGCTGGCGTGCTAATTCCAAGGTCGCGGATTCAAATCCGGCCCAAATCGATGATTTTTAAGTGTGCTTAAAAATAAAGCTCCATGTCAGTAGACTTATTGGCGTGTAAAAGAACTGCAGGACAAAATTCCGGCACACCGGCGACGCTGATATGATCCTGGTAATTGGCAGTGTCGTTAAATAACGACAATTTTTTCCTAATATCGATTCCAGTTAGGGATAAGTTATACATTTGAAAATTTATACCAAAATTGAAAAATTAAGTCTCACCACCGGGACACAAATCAGGGATCCTGAATTCTCGGTGTCGATGGTGCTACCACTTGAACAACCACCACCACCATCATCACCACCACCACCACCAGCACCAGCACCACCAGCACTACGACCACCACCACGATCACCACCACCACCAGCACCACCACCAGCAGCACCACCATCACCAACACCACCACCACCATCACCAGCACCACCACCACCACTACCACCACTACTACCACCACCAGCACCACCAGCAGCACCACCATCACCAACACCACCACCATCACCATCACCATCATCACCAGCACCACCACCACTACTACCACCACCAACACCACCACCACCATCATCGCCAGCACCACCACCACCATCACCACCATCACCATCATCACCAGCACCACCACCACTACTACCACCAGCACCACCACCACCAGCAGCACCACCATCACCAACACCAACACCACCACCATCAACACCAGCAGCACAACCACCATCACCAACACCACTACTACCACCACCAACACCACCAACACCACCACCAACACCACCACCAACACCACCACCACCCCGAACGTTTGGTCCCATGGATCCGTTTCGTCCCCATCAATCAATCCCCTCCTCTCTTCCTCGGTCTTCCTATGTCTCTTTTACCGACTGGCACGTAGTCGGTCACTTTTAGGGAATTTGTCCTTGCTCATCCTGTGTACTTGTCTCCAGTTTTCTTTATTCTGTTTAATCCTTTCTGTCAAGTTAAGCATGTTCAATTCTTCTCATATTTCTTAATTTGTTTTATAATCAAGAAGGGAGTATTCAGCCGCTGATCTTAAAAATGTCGTTTCTGCCGATTCAATTTTTCTTTTCTGTTTAATGCCCATGTGTCACTTGAATACAGGGACTGGCAATGGACTACCATTACGGTTAATTTAAGTACCCTGTATACCTTTAGCGTTGTCGAGTATTCAAAGGCAACTTGTAGGTTGCAAGTGCTTTAATTTCAGCACTTTATAGTTTATCACTATGAGGGTTGATTTATTCTTAATAATTGTTCTTTCACAGTAGCCGCGTGTCAGGTAGCTCAAGTGTTATGAGCACTGTTACGGAGAGTCGGTCGTGGTATTGAATTTTCCAAGTGTGGTTTAATTTTACAACATACTGCCTACATATGATCTTGTGTGGAAGAGAGACTATGAATTATGCATTTGGTCTCAAGCAAGGTATCAGTAATCACCATGGATTCTAATAAAAACGGGAGTACTTCCCGAAGTTTCTGGGTATAAGTTTAAAAAAAAGAGCCTATATTCATCGTTAATGGCAGAAAGCCGATTGTAATTGCCATATGCATGTATGTTTGGCGCAATTCGAAAGGTATACAACACAAGGGCGCATTCTATGTTATACTATGGCAGCAGTCCAAGATAATTGGTGGAAAAGAGCAAGTTTTTGTTGTACACATTCTTTTCCAGCTGTTGACTAAACGTAAATGTTACAGTGTAAACAACTAGTTAATTTTCACTGGTGGTGGGAAATATTTTTTAGCAACAGTTCCGACCGTTCCAGTTCCGGTCAAGTACGTCCTTGCGTATTACGCCTAACGTAATAGAAGTACATTTATACTCTCAGTGCATCGTCGCACTCGGGTTCTTTCACATCAAGTCATGACTAGGACTCGGAAGTTCATGCCCTAAAAACACTGAAATATGCGTGCAAATATGCTCTTAAAAACTTGAAAATATGCCAAGAAATATGTACTATTTAATTAAAACAAGTAATTTCCCTTTGCAGTACACAAGAGAGTTAGTATAAATGATAAATAAAGTTACCTTATTCCTTAGAGGTTGAAGCAGAAGTAGTCCCGCTGCGAGTATTAACTGCTAAATTGCAGGTCACAACCAAAACTTTGCACAAATTTTCAACTGTAAAACCCGTCTCTTGTCTCGCAAAACACTTTTGTAACGTGAAAAACTTCTCTCCGCGTCACAAGATGTTATCGGGGCATACTTAAATTATGTTAACCGCTTCGCAGAGAGTCTCTTGTCTCTGTGTTTTCTTTCGAGGATGTTTCGAATATCGCACATCTGTTTATAACCAGAATTTTTTGAAATTACATAATTCACTTTCTCACTTTTTGTCCTGTGCTACCAGGAACCGAACTTAGATCACATAATATTTTTTCAAAGACTGCATGCAAAGGAGCTCCTTCAGCTTCCAATGCCGTTATGGCTGTTGGCAAGAAAGAAAAAATGAAACTAAGATCCTCTTTTAACCCAGTGCCTGACAGAATATTTTGCACAGTTTCTATTGATGAAGCGTCTTTCGAGGCGGCGCCGTGGCCGAGCGGTTAGCGCGCTCGCCTATCACCTAGGCGGCCCGGGTTCGATCCCAGGGACCCGCATGTGGTATTCGTGGTGGACGAAGCGGCGTCAGGGCGGGTTTTCTCCGGGTGCTCCGGTTTCCCCGCCATCTCATTCCACCGGTGCTCCATCTTCATTCCATGTAGCATCAGTGTCACCGCCTGCGGTGCCGTAGTAGTAAAAGCGGGCGTTAAACACAACAACAACAACAACAAGCGTCTTTCGAGTCCAATGAATTAACAACCTCTTCGACTATTTCTATGTCCTTAGCATAATATAAAACTGAATCGACCCTATTCCCCATCGAGTTAACACTGGTGCAGGAGGAAGTCGGATATTAGGTGCTGTTGATCCAAACAACTTAACTCTTTTAGGAGATTTAACAAAAATTCTCTTTGTACAGGACACAAATCTATCTACCAATGGGAAAGAATCACGTATTGTCTCAGAAATGTGATGAAGAGCGTGTGCCAAACAAGTATGTGAATTAAGTTAAGAAAAATACCTTTCACAGTTTGTCCCGATTTTATCATATAAGGACCTGCATCAGTAACAAACAAAAGTAACCGGTCGTATTTGATTCCACATGGCCATAGTAATTTCAGAGTCCATCACAAACTGGGTCACAGTTACATTGTCAGTGGCCGACAATTCGCACACATTAAGAAGTAAGGTGTAGTTCTTGTTCATTATTTAAAGCCCCCACGATTATATTAGCAATAGAACGGCGCGCAGAATCAGGGGTGTCATCAACAGAAAACCACACAAACTGATCCGCTAATTCATTTTGTATGTTTGACAATACGCTATTGCAACAATGTCCTACATAGGTCTTACGCAGTGTACTTTCTTCAGGCACATGTTGTCGAATGTAGTTGACAAGAAAGTTTTTAAATGTCGGATTATTAAGTTTGAACAAGGGAATATCAGCAGCTAAAAATGCTTGGCACAAGTCATAGGAAAATTCAGTTACCCTACTTCCTAAACACTACTAGCTGTTTTTGAACAGGTTCTTTGGTTGCGTGTTTTCTGATTAAATTCTCCTTACGTTTTGCTGTGTTTATGTGCTGAACTATTTGAAATCTTTTCTCACTCCCTACATTTTTCTCACACGCTCCACAAAACAATATCTGTAGATATTAAATCATCCGAAAACTCTTTCTGTAAATTAATTAATCTAGCACTTGAAGTTGGTTTTATTTTCGGCGTTTGAAGAACGTTGTAACATTTTATACGCCTAATTTAATTTGGTGGGAACCAGTTCACAACACTTACGTTTGAAGATCACGACACAACTACTGGTAGGCAGGCAAGCATTGCTATAATCGTGCTGCTCAAAACGTTGACCTGCACTTTGTCTTTGATAGTATAAATCTCTCGGATAACGCACTGATTATTCTCTACGCACATACATATAATGAAAGGATAGAAACAGGGGATTCACTGCATGACAACATGACTCAGCATTAGTTCTCGCCACCTCGCGAGTTACATCATCATGTGCAATACTACCAACATGAAAAATATTATACAGATTAAAAAAAAAAAAAATAAACGCCATAACAATCATTAAAATATGCAATATAAGGGCTATAATATTGAAATATTATGCATTTATCAAACTCTAGAAAATATGCAGTTATATGCAGCATAAAATCATGTCCACATAACTGAAAATTCCATAATTCGTGCACATAATGTAAAAGCATACATTTTTAATTCCTATGAAAAAACATGCAAATGTATGAACTTCCTAGCCCTAGTCATGACTCTTTGTTCCGTTTATACCATAGGAAGACTCCGGGGTGCCCCATTCGTAGTTTTAGCGTTATGCCGTACATTCAAGGTTTTCCCTTATTCTGAGAAGACGAAATATCTGGTAATTTTAGGCTATAGGGACCTCGGGTCTCATTTAAGCATCAGTTCACTTATTTCATTAATTGGTTCATTCGTCGTCCGATATGTCACTACGTTGTAGAACGTTAGTATGACCCCTAGTGCAACTGCCTTTCGCGGGCCAAGGCTTACCGCCCGGCCGCTGCGTCCCCCACCTGTGCCCACTACAGGTGTCATGAGTGGAGTAGTGAAGTGCAGAACCGGAGGATGGAACGTGGTCAGCGGCCCGAGCCCTCCTGGCTGGCTATGCGATCTATATGACCTGTGGTCGTTACTCCTTCATCAAGTAGCTCCTCAGTTGACCCCTCAAGGACCTAACAAGGTTGAGTGCACTCGTTTCAAACCTCCCAGCGGGGGAAAAAAATCCCCACTCCAGCACAGGGGATCGAACCCATGTCCTCCGCGCCATAGGCAGGCGCGCTACTACTGCGCTACGGAGGCGATCAGAGCGTTAATATACCTAAAACAAAAAAAACAAAAAAAGAAAGTAGGAAGACGATACTCCTCTCCCTTATTTCTCTTGCACTATGGATGCGCGAATTACTGACGTTCTGTTAACGTATCGTTATTTGTGATTACCTATTGCGCTGATAATTCTCTTTAAATGAATTGACGTCCATCATCGTGCTAACCGTGTTGTCATTTTCTGTGATGCTAACGACTACATGTCCCAAAGTGGTGATTGTCTTTCTCATGTGTATCGCGAGAGATGAACACCCTGATTAAATCTGATCGGCTGGAAGATTTCGGTTGGGCGTTGTCCTGAAATAGAACGTGGAAGCAAGTACGGTTCCAAGGTTTCGCATCCTATGTATACGGACGGGTTATCAAAAATATTCAAATGATCGCGTCAGTGCAAAGATGCAGGACGATTATTTCAGAGTTACATGACTGACCCTATGGTTGTTTATTATTATTATTATTATTATTATTATTATTATTATTATTATTATTATTATTATTATTATTATTATTATTATTATTATTATTATTATTATTATTATTATTATTATTATTATTATTATTATTATTATTATTATTATTATTATTATTATTATTATTATTATTATTATTATTATTATTATTATTATTATTATTATTATTAATGTTTCCATTCTGGGAACCTTTGTTCCAAAAATAACGGTTGTGTTATTCTTTTCCTACCTCTAGTTCCCATACCACCACATCTCACTTCTTACATAAGTGAATTGTAAACAAACCTGCTTAATGTATAAAAAGTAAAAGTAAACAATGGTGCATTTTGAGATTGCGGGTAGAAGACGCTAGGGGTTGTCAGCTAAGTGTCTTGTACGAAACGCAGGATTTTTTTTTTTTTTTTTAAAAAATTCTTTATTGTTCTACATGTTCCATTACAATATGTAATACTACATGTTGGGTTTGCTTACAAAGTAAACTGATAAATACATCTTAATTTAACATTAATAATTAACGCAGGATTGGAGCGCCCTATTAGTTGGAGTACTACTGGTGTGTGTTTGAACCACTTCTGCTTCATAAGTAAAGCCTAAATTTTTAGAACTGCATCGTATTTAGGAGTCCGTTATGTCGTGTGTGTATTCGCCCGGATCGAGAGGCAAGTCATCAACACTGAGCGGAACATTCCTGTGCGCACGGTAAGAATAGTGACCGTGTTGATAACGTGTATTAGGGTTATTCTGTAACTTTCTGGTTAAGAAGATTGTTACGTTATTCCTTAAGTTCAAGAACCAATGAAAGTGCATCCTTATTCAGCTAGTAGTAATAGATATTGCTAGCTCTAATGACGTTACATAAAAGCGCGTAGCAATTGGTTAACGATTTTAACAAATTGTTAAACTTTAACCAGATATTACATCAGATTTTTATTTTCTCTTCTGCTTAGCTTTAGAAAGTTGAAGTATTACATTCCAGCCAACCATTCGGTATGGAGATTCAACCGGAAATCCAAGTTTTGAGTTTCCTCGGATTTAAAATTAAACAAACAAATAAATAAAATTATGTGTTCGTGCGTGGTTGCGCGGGCGTGCAATCAGTATGACTCAAAATGAAATTTCAAGTTAAATATTAAATTTGATATTGAAGTTGAGCATCTTCCAAGGAAGTGACAAAAGATTTTAAAAAAGGCATCTCCCTGGAAATGGAATAGTTTGTCATTTTATGTTGTGGGAATAACCTTTGAAATATCCTCTTTGTATCAGAATGAACTTCGTATAAGTCTTAAATAGTAAGAAATAGACAAAAACTTACTGCACAAATAAGTAGATCTGTTTAAAACATACGATCATGCCAAACTTATTGTGGAATTTACCTTATCTGATGTATTATTAGAATTTTGAAATACGTTTTTTCTCAATGCCTTTTTTCACGTTCACGCAAAGAGTCGAATTTCTAAGTGATGACATAGCGACCCGCCTTGTAAAGATCTGACTATAGCTTAAGCATCATGTATCCCCTTAATTTATTGCGATAAGGAATGAATTGTTTGTGGAGGAATGGGTAGAGAAATTCATGCAAAGTAAATACTCCGGAATTGTGTGTGTTGGGGGACCTCCTGTGAAATCTTGATTCCGAATTTTTGTTTAGAATGCGTTTGTTACTCTACTTCCTACAGGTAGGTGGAAAAGTAGAAAGACAACGCAATGTGTTAACAGCGATATCAAATAAAAAGGATAGTACTGAACGCCGAGCACTATATTCTATGTGTGCGTAATTCGCTTGCCCTGCATTGACTTCGGTAGGTTCCGCTAGCTCACTAAAGGGGAATTATCCACTTCAGGCTACAGTTTATCGCCTGTGAATGTCAATTGTTAGTACCTTCTGTTCATGCTGTAAAGTGTAGTTTGTACATTGTGCATCTCAAAAGCGAAAGCTTATTCAAACATCTATATTGTGTGAATTACTTTAGACTATTCTTATTATTGTTGCTGTTCTTTAACTATGTGGTCATATCGCTACGAATCTTTTAGGAGATACTCGTAGAATGTTGTGTGACGGACAATTAGCGGTCAAGTCTCATACCATCTTGCACAGTGAGAGCAGTGCAGGGAAACTGTACCTCCGCCTTTGACGGGGAGATGGCATTAGGGTGCCATCCACTGTATCTGCTGTTACTGTTTGTTTCCTTTTTTTATTGTTTTAGACTTAAGATGACTTTGGGTCGTGGTATTACATATCCAATCCGGTATTTACCTTAGCGACTGAGGAAAATCACGGGATTTGAACCCGGAAAATCCCGCATGCGGCCACAGACGTTGCCGCCTGTGCCACCTCGCTCGGTATTATGTTGTCTTGTTATTAGGCCTTTGAACCGCTTACCGAACAATTCACACTTGAACAAAGAATGTTAATGTACGATAAATAATGATATACTATATTTCACTCGCATGGATTTCCCTACTCATTCTTGCGCAAACTATTCTTACAAAGGCTTAATATTCTATCTACTTTACATTACACGAAATAAACATTTGCGGAAATGGTTTTATTACATATTTCCTTGTAAGTACAATGCGGATAGGGGAGTGTAGTAGCCTTAAAGGATAATCAAATATTTTAAGAGCTGGTAGCTATGTCATGGCTTTGAAATTCCTCTTTCCCTTTGCATGACCAAGAGGTGAGGAGGTAGGAAAAACGACTTCCCTTATGAGAAGCATTTGAAAATTCAAACCAATAACGAGTATCTTGGAAATGGTTTACTCCATAAAAAGTATTTGACATAAATTGTCTGCTTTAACGACGTATGCAATTTTTGTGAAGTAAACATTTGCCAATTCGTGCGGTTTACCAGCTATGCGAAAGCCATCTACAATGAAGATTATCCCCAGAAAATTCAAGTAATTTAATTGTTTACGAAAATGTCTTAAAGTGTGGCATTTTAGTCAAAATCATTAGAGCCATATTTTAGAAAATCAAATTTTCGAGGGCTAGTTCACTGTGGGGGAATTTAATTGGAAATCTTGTCGCATCCTTGGAAGACGCTGAATGCCAAGTTTGGTATTTAATCGACACTTGCACATGCAGAGGCCTTTTCCTAACTTTTTTAAATTCAGGATGCTTCAGAATATGTATTTCTCGTGAAACCCCACTATCAAATTTTTGGGTGGAGTACAATACTTCCTCTACTTACTATAAATACGTAAAACAGAAAGCAAAAACCGAATCATGTAAAGAAGAGTATAGATCAGGCCTGGGCAACTAGCGGAATAGCTTGAGCAATCTTCATTTTTTAACTGCTAAACGTAGAGTTACAAGTGCAAGGCCGTGAGCGGGCTGGGATCAGTGAGTACAAGTTCCCCACCCCTGATGTAAGCCATTGGGATTGTAAAAGGTAAACTTAAGGAGCGAAAGACATGTTCTAACGGAAGGGGAAAAATGACACAATTGGCGGATCATTCGAACGCTCTCCAAGTCTCTATAACATAACAGATATTGCGCAAGTGGATGAAGCTCTTAAAAAAAAAAAAAAAAAAAAAAAAAAAAAAAAAAAAAAAAAAAAAAAAAAATTGTTGCTTAACGACGCTGTCAATTGCCAGAATCACATCAGCGTCGCCGGTGTGCCGGAATTTTGTCCCGCGGGAGTTCTTTTGCATGTCAGTAAATCTACTGACATGGAGCTGTCGTTTTTAAGCACACTTAAAAACCATCGGCCTGGGCCGGGTTTGAACCCGCGACCTTGGGATCAGTAGGCCAGCGTCTAACCAATTGAGCCACCCAGACTGAAGCTCTAAGAACGATTACTGTTCATGGATTACAACAGGAGTCGGCAAATTGGTCATCGCGGTTACAGGAATGATGACGTCACTGAACACAACCCGGCATACACATATGTAATGCACGGTTCAAACAATGGGTTTCAGAAGCCTCAGTGCGGAGTAAGAACTTCTCTAACGCAGGTTTGATTTATATAATAATAATAATAATAATAATAATAATAATAATAATAATAATAATAATAATAATAATAATATAGTATAATATAATATAGTATAATATTAGAAGCATGGAGAATCTTGAAGAATTTGACAACTAATGATACTAATAGTAAATGTATGAATTTTATTTCAAGTAATAAATGGTAGAAGTATTTTGAAGAACTATTAACTGAAAATTGATCAGAATATTTAAATTTAAATTCAGGGAAGATAACATTTGATAATAACGTGCGTATTTATATTGATACTCTGATGGTAGAACGAGCAAGGCCCCTTGCTGTGGGGGTATTTCTCCAGAATTCATTGCTTTGAGATCAAAAAACCTTTTGTGTTAACTTTGCTAACATACGTACATAAATATGTAAGGTTCCTTTGCGTTTTCGTGGTTTCGAAATATCCATGTCATATCGATGCGGTTTACGTGTACCTTTGAATCCGCGTTGTTTGGAGGAGAGAGGGTGAAGCAGAGCGAAATATATCTTTGCCGTTTACTATGGTGTTACGTCATATCACCTATAATTTTATCATACTTTTCTACGTGCATTATGTTGTAGTGTCTTTCAGCAGATGTAGTTATTGTGCTACAAATGAGGTATTTGGCTCTATGGTGAAGACTTTCAAAAACACAAGGAAGTTCCCAATCTGATTTAAATTGACTTTCGGCATTCTTGGCTTTCTCTGGGACAGGTTGCTCCATTATTTAGTAGTTGTATGGACGTATCTGCTTATTGATAAGCGCCGTCTGTGAACACAGGCTTCCTCGATTCTTTGCTTCGCAGCGTGAGAATGAACCGAACTTAACCGAGTGGGCAATGCACTGTGCAAGGAAGCTCTGCACCTTGGGTTGCACCCGATGCGATTTTAAGCTTTGAGAGATCCTGATGTTGATGGGCGCTACTTATGACAAAATCCTTATGGTTTATTTTACCATCACTCGCAAGTATGAAACACTGGAGTTTTAGACTGTGGGTGGTGTAGTAGACAGCGCGCGGAGCACACATACACGTGATCTGGCCCGAGACATAAAACGACCGCGCTGTGTTTTGTGCTCAACCCAGATGTCACGGATTCGATTTTCGACCGGGTGCGGGGAAGATCTTTCCGTATCTTCCTGGTGGCTGGTAGTATGAATGCGGAAGTGACTGTGTGCTCATTGTAACTTAGTTAAGAAAAACCACCGAAAACACCATCACTAACTTGTTTCTCAGGCCGAAGCCCCATATGACCATAGATGTTAAAAGGAGCTGTACAAATGAAGCCATATAATTGATGTTATCTAAGCATTTGATGCCATTTTTGGCCATGCAACGAAATAGCAGAGGGGAACAGACCACACGTTCGAATGTAAAAATAATAATAATAATAATAATAATAATAATAATAATAATAATAATAATAATAATAATAATAATAATAATAATATAATTATTATTATTATTGTTGTTATTGTTATTATTATTATTATTGTTGTTGTTATTATTATTATTATTATTATTATTATTATTGTTGTTGTTATTGTTATTTTTATTATTATTATTATTATTATTATTATTATTATTTATTGTATTATTGTTGTTTGTACCAATGAAGGTGCCCGAATCCATAAAGCAAGTATCCATACTGCTGTTAACTCCCCGTTACATATGCCTTGCCTAACGCCTCCTACTCGTGTGTGCGGTTTCCATCAGGCTTTCGTCCAATCTGACCGTATTGATCGGTTTTGCTCCACGTTTTGAAAGAATTCCCAGTGTTTTGGTTGCACGACTGTGGTAGCTCAGTAGTTAAGAGCATCTGCAGAGACAACTTACGATGCATGGTTCGAAACCAAGCTTTCACCTGAATTTTCAGATTCTCTCATTTCCAAGCTTTAGCATAGGCTCGCGAAGAAGCAATTTCGATGGTAAAATAAATTTGAGATTTACAACACATTAATCCACGAGTATGCAAGGACAATGCCAATAGACAAGCATATTGCAAATCTGATGCTGAATTATATACACAACGCTCATACCAGACTCCACAGACGAATATTAATAAGAACAGCACAAACCATGAGAAAACTCCCTCCTGAACAACAAGAAGAAAATCCACCTCTACTAACCCTGATCGAAATTTATGACAAACACCAAGAGCAACAGAAAGAACAAGTAGAGCAATATCTCCAAGCATTAGTAAACATCTAATAGTCACCCCCCGAATCAAGAGAATAAAATCACAAATAATTTAAAAATCCAAGGCTGAGCTAACAAATAATAAAAAATATGCACCCAACAAAAGTCTGAGGGCAGAAGCAGAGACGGCGACATGTTGTGGGACCCGGGGCTTAACAAACACACTTAACATTGTAAATGTGTAAATATGCAAACACCAAAAAAAAAAAAAAAAAAAAAAAAAAAAAAAAAAAAAAAACTACAAAAAAAAAAGCAAAAAAATATATATACATATATAAATAAATACACAAAATATATATACAACTTTGTGTACAAATAAACAACAAGATGCATATTTACACATCATAATAACAATAATCTGCCATGCGTACACGCTGAAGGATCTCTCACGAAACAAGACAAAAATAAAATTACTAGGCTGAAGAGGGTAAAACCCTAAACTGCCTGGGTTTTGGTTCTACCAAACCCAAAATCCATTTTTCATTCATTTCAAAAAAAGCGTTTCATTTCGTATTTAGCAAGCCTTTTCTCAAACTATAGCTGCACCTACATGTGTATCATTACATGTTTATGGGTATATGAATAGGTGTTTTCATTTTAAATAATATGAAAGTCTTGAAAATAAGTAATGTTATGAAAGATATTGCAACAAATGGATGAAATGAATTTCTAGAAACACTCGTAAATATCGCTAATCGAATTTGTATCCACGTTCTCTTGTACATCCTCGTGTTCTACATATGTTCAGGGCACGTCAAGTGATAGTTTGGAAAATTATTGTGGATTGTTCTCCACTTGTAAGAATATATTCTGTCAGAGGATTAGGTGTTACCATGACCCAGAATTTCTCTTTAAATCAACATATAAATATAACCAATGATTCCTTTAAGAAACTGGGTTTTGTATTCAGGATCTATAGAAACTTAAAATATACTCGGGTTATGCTAATTCTATACAACAGTCTTGTTCATAGTAATTTAAAATGTGCGTCAATTGTATGGTCACCAAATAGAGATGATCCAAAAAAGTTCCACAGATACTTATATTACAGAACTCACGGTGTTCTTATTTATAATCAGAACTTGCCGTATAATCAACTGCTTAATGAATCCAAAATAGTCTCACTTTCTGATCGTAAAGTAATAGTTGAATAATTATTTGTGTATAAACTCATAAATGGTCTGGTATCCACTGCAGAACTGCTTGACAGAATATATTTTAATATCAGTACATACTGCTAAATTTAGAAACATCAGCTGTTTCAATTTAGGACTTCGAAAACGTTATCCCATAAAAATTCTCCCGTTCTTAGGTTGTGTGCGAAATACAATAAACTCTCAACTAAAATTGAGTTGGAGTTTAGCTTAGCTTACAAGCAGTTTAAAAAACAATTAAACATGGGAATTATTTGCACGTGATTTTCAGTTGTATCACTTATTATTACCTGCAGATTCATTTACATTCCTAGTCTTATATAGTAGTATAATAGATGCTTAATTTTTAGTCTTAGTTTCTTAATACTTTAGATTGCATTCTCTTTCTATTATATTCAAATTTGTTTAATTACCGTTTACACTGTAATATCACACTCTCTTGATTAGTGTACAATTTGCAATGTATTGTTTTCAGTAATAGCTTAATATATAGTCTATTTTTAGTTTCTTTGTATTCCTTCTTGTATTCTTGTTTTGCATTTAGTCAATCTTGTATTAATAAATAACATGTAGCTACTGTAATTGGAGCTTTGCTCTGTTTTAGCACAAATAAATAAATAAATTGAGTTTCCGGGGTCATAAGCATAACGTACAAATAAAAGATTTAATAGTACCTATACATATTGTTCCTTTCGTGTGATCAAACACGTCACTGATTTGCAATGACACATAATAAGTGATAACAAACAGAAAAAGAGTGACAAAAATAAGCGAGATATATTTATGTTTTGACTTACTTTTGAGGAAAAGTAGTTTAGATGTCAGTGACGCATTGTATAAGTTTCGCTACAATCCACTTAACTATTTTTGAGCAAAGCGCGCGCGCACACACAACAATACACACAACAATGCGGTGTGTCCGTTTGCGAACAGCATAATTAAAAAAAAATTAATAAAAAAATTAAAATATGTATAATAACCCTGGCACCTAATTGCTTATATCAGGACTAATATGCCAGATGTTTAACATTTACTTATTCTACACATTCATACATACAGCATACTTTACAGATAAATTATAAAATAAAAATACAAAATAGTATAATATATAACAAAGTATAAAATGGAAGGAGAAAAAAAATGCATTATATATAATAAAAAAACAGAAGAAGATAAAAACAAAAACACATAATATTTCACAAATATTTCGAAAATACAAATACTACTAAACAATAACAAATCATTCTACACAATCATAATGCAATAAAATTTATAAATAAATTTAAAAAAACAACTTTTTGTATAAATGCATAACAATTTATAGGATAAAGAAAATAAAAACAATAAAATTAAAACAAATTTATCTTCTCAATACAACAAAATATAAGATTTCATACATACCAACATCACTCAGAAAACTACAACTATTATTAACAATAAACAAATATATAAAATTAAATTATTAATTATAAATATTATATACAATTATTAATTATATTATTAAATATTATTTATTATAATTGTTTATAATAATTATTACTATTATCATTATTATCTATCATTATTATTAATATTATTATATTATTATTATCATTACCTATCATTATCATCATTATTACTTAATTAATTAATTATTATAATTATATCTATAACTAATACTTTTTATATATTTGTTTAATTTAAATTTACATATTTATTACAAATTATAAATAAACTAAGGTTTACTGGTATCCAGTAAACTATAACTGGTAACCAGTTATTAAAAACAACTATAAACCTAGCACTCTAAACTGCTGCCGGCTACCAGCGGCATACTAAATGTACTGGTTTCCAGCATAAAAACTACAGAATCTACAAAATGTGTGTAGTATAAAATTCAAAATCAACATGAAACCAAAATTTTAAAAAACAAACATACAATAAAAAATTTATACTTTTGATTACAGTAGAACCTCTCTTAACCGAAACAAAGGGGTGGGGGGAGGAGGTTTCGGATAACAAAAATTTCGGATAATGATTAATGTATTTTGATTGGTTTATAATCAGAGTAGGTACAGTACTACTTTTATCGGAAAAATCCTCTATTTTCTTTTGTCGTTTCTTTTCGAGACTTTTCTAGCCGCAATGTCACACCCCCGTTTCATTAGCAAAACATCAGAAGGCTTTGATTCGCCACATCTTTCGACGAACGGTAATGCTATCTGAAAATATACGAAAAAACTTTGTGAGAAAACTGGTATGTGTGCATGAATTTTATGCTAATTTTGTAACCTGCACTGTATACTGTGTTGTGAAATTGTGCTTACCTCTAAGGCATTGGATATTTCAGTTCGGAAATTCCTTACTTCACTTGCTATATACATCACTGTGCTAAATTTCATATGTGTAAAATATAATGCAATAAAAACAACGTATTTTTTTCAGTTGGTCGTTTCGGTTAAACGGTATTTCGGTTAAAAATGTTTCGGATAAGAGGTTCTACTGTAATAAGTAAGTTTATATACTTCAATAAAATAATAATTCAGGCTAAATCACTAAAATTTAATTAATTTAAAATAATTTTACAAAATTAGATCCTGCTATTACTTCCTAAACGTCCAGAAATTTTGTAAAATAAATCACATTTCACTTCACTAATTCAACTTTCACATCACTAGATCACTTATTTATTTTAATTAGGTTCACTAAATAATCAAGGCCATATTTCACTTAAAATCCTATCACTTACTTGATCATTAGCACTTGCGGTCACTCAATCCGTCGCCGATCTTCCTCTCAATGCATGATGCAGTAATCCCAAAAGCGAAAAGTCGGTTAACCAAACTTGCTATTTAAATTCAGCATCTTGCAAGGATGCGACACGAAGATTTTCAAGAAAATCCCCCCGCCACACCAGACTATCCTTTACATGGAAAATTTTGATTTTCTCAAAACTGGCCCTAACGATTTTGGTTCAAATACCATATGCCTAAGATATTTTTATGAAAAATGAAATGTAGATCTTGAATTTTCTGGGAATATCCTTAGAAGTCATCTTTAGTCTAACTTTTGCATATATGGTAGACCGTAAGAGATAGTCTTACTGCACCAAAAATGTAGACTTCGTTAAAACACACAATTTACCTGCTATACATTTTTTGTTAAGTGAATAAATTCAGAGATATTCCCTGTTATTTGTCTGAATTTTGCAGTAGACTTTTGTGAAACGGAAGGTCGTTATTCATTTTTAACTCTTAGCCCTGCAAAGAGAAGGTATTTCCAAGCCATCACATAGTGACCAGTTCTTAAAACGTTGACCGACGCTTAAAGTCCATTACTGTAATCCCATATTCATCTTGCACCTGCAAGAACATTAGTAATAAGATGATTTCTGCAAATTTTTATCTCGAGGATATGGAGAAGGTAGAGGAATAAGTGTTTGTAGGAATAGTTCGTACAAGAGTAGAGAAACTCATGTGAGTGCAGCACATTATATTTGTCTAGGTATTTGCATGTTGAATTTACTATGAATAGTCTGTATTTAATTTTTTTACAACTAGAAAACCATAAGAGAACTTAGGTTTCTTAATTAGATCTGACGAAAGATGCTTGAAGGTTTGATTTTCTTTTTCTTATCCTTAGCAAAAGCCGTTACTGTAATTTTTGAGTTGATTTTTCATTGAACGTAGTTTCCCTGTTTTTCTGGAACTAAGCACATTTTTGCTTAATTTAAAATAATGTGTTGTATAATTTGTAATGGATAGAGAATGTTAAGCGACTGTACCACTCATAGTTATTTTTTGTCTCAGAACGCTTCACTACGTACATTAATATAGTAATTCAAAATTGAATGAAAATTTTGGGGTACTTTTTATTATTTTGTGGGTGGCTTTTTAACTGTTTCGCTTTGATCATACACTGATTTCATCAGGCATATAACAATTGTGATTTATGCGCTTCAGTTTCATTACATGCAAGATTTGCAGCACCTTTGGGTTGTCCTAGCTGCCGTGATACGCTGAAGACTTTAACTAGATATTAAATCATTAAATTTGTCTTGGTGGGAATTACTGCTAAGTGTTATAATTTGAAGTCAATGCTTGGTGGTCTTCCTCATTTGACAGCATAAGGGATTACAGAGTACCGTTGTTAATATTCTCTAACTGGATTTTTAGTAGAATGGCCCCTAACATTACTCTCATTAGATGTATCGTATTTATAAACGCTGTGACATATAGCCTTATAGCATCAACCAAACTATGAAATCATAAGTAAAAGTGGACAATATTATCTTGGCCGGAGACTATTCATGTTTCTGTGTACCTGGGAGCAACTTTGGGTTAAGAAGACAGCTTACAAGAGTTGATGACTGATGCAGGCAGTTCCCGAAGGTCAAGCATGCTGCTGTTATCTCTTGGCACGTTCCCTTTCTCTTTCTGAACCTAATAGCTGAATACTAAGGCCATCTGTTGCACGGAGTGTAAATTACTTTGTTCCTGGCCATTGTGAGGCCGCTGGCCAATTCGAATCTATACCAAGATGCTGCTTTATCATTGGAGTTTGAGGATAACTGTAAGTTCTTAAAGAACAAAGTGGAGGTTCTTCAGCAGTGTTTCGTGTCTAGATGTTTGGTAAAGGCGTTAGCCTAGAATAATAGGCTACATACAACGCTTAGCTGTGTTGCTCAAAACATAACTGGAAGGGGCGGGAGCAAAGTCGACTAAAATTAATTCAAGATAGCACGTTTTTAAATTTATTACGCCCAGTGCTGAACCTTTAAATTTCGTAACTTAAAATCAAATTATTTTATCAGTATCAATCAATAGTTGTGTGAAAATTACGTTAAAGAAAATAAAAAAAAAGAAAACTACTCGCATTTCGCCATTTGTACACACATGAATGGTGATGAGTAGAACATTTAACAAAATCAACTGAAGCGAGGCTATTCAAAATAATAGCAGCCACATGAAGATAAACCAGGAAGACCAGGATAGTTGGGCTCAAGATAGAAACTGGTTTTGGTGACCCAATTCCGGAGAGGGAGATCTGGTCTAGGGATCAGCGTGCATGCCTGGTGATCCAGACGACCTAGGTTTGTCTCAGTAAGGGTCAGGCTCCCCTTGTAACTTAAGCAACGTTTTACTCTCCCCTCCCCTCTCAAAAAGAAAGATATTCGCACCGGATAACTTCAAGGCCTTCCGTCTCCATTTCTCTTTCTTCCTTCCTTTCTTCCTTCCTTTCTTTCTTTCTTTGTTTGTTTGTTTGTTTGTTTGTTTGTTTCTTTCTTTCTTTCTTTTTTTCTTTCTTTCCACCCTTCTTTCAAATAGAGGTTAAGGAGGATGGAAGCCTCTGTACTAGTGGTGCCCAACCTTATCTTTATGAGCTAATGACGTCACTTTGTCGCTCTACTCACCTGCATTTTGTGCATGAAGCACTTCCCTTTCACTCATTTAAGCAACCAAACATAATAGATATTTTGTTTTTGAGTCCCTTAATTACGTCATAGCTCGGCATAAAGCGCTGTATTTGAGTCAGGAGTTTAACTGTGACCTACCGGTTGTCGCGTGAACTTGAGATAGCGCTCTTTTGGTTTTCCTCTCACGCTGACGTTTTACAGCCTGCTTTAAAACCAAGTTATAATATTACTTGAAAGAATATCACTAATACATTATGTTACCGCACAAAACAAAGCAATAATGATCATACTTTGAATAGTTTTACCAATGAATTATATTTATTGGAGACTGAAGAAACCACACGCTATACGAGACTATTGTAGCAGCACTGGCACTAATACAGTCCAACTGCCTCGTTGACAATTTTGAACTGCTAGTGTTACTCAGTTTACGTCGTGCCTAGAAGCTCCCCACTCCACACCACGATTGCGTGTTCAAGGACAAGTACATTCTCCTCAGTCAATGATAGCAGGTGGGAGCAAATCCGACCTCCCCTCATGAATTCGAATAAGATTGGGCATCATTGCTCAACATCTTCAGGGTTAAATTTGCAGTTGGAACTACATGTCTTGCCATATCACTGTGAAATGTTTGTAGCATATAAATACCATCTTGTGTTTTTGAGGTCCTAAATGAAGAAATGGCAACCGCAAAATATCACTATATAATATTTAAGTTAATGTGAGCGTCTATGGGTGTATGCGAGTGTGCGCCCATGTATATGTGAGTGTGTGACGTAAATATGGTATCACGTTTTAATCCTTTTAGACGTGATTCAGCGTCAACCAAAACGGACTTGAGAAACAAAACGGCATATTATAAATTCTAATATGCTTTAAGAAGCTACCGCTAGGCCCGATCAAGAGTTCGTAGGACAGTTAACTAAATCGCTGAACACTATTGTTCAGAATTTCAATTTAGTTTCGAATTCTCGCTGCGATGTTACCAAATCTGTGACAATGGACGGGGGGGGGCACGTAAAAGAAACGGTGATTGGATTCATGGGAACCCATAGCATTGCAACTGTACATATATGTTTTGAATTCGCAACAGTGAATCGTTGAAATATGTAGCAGTAAAGGTTGAGATTGTCTCGAAGGTTGTAAGTTTCTTGCATGCTTGCTTTGCGGCAAGCGGATTTTAAAATCAATACCCTCTGCAATAGGCATGGGGATTCAGAGTTTAGAGGTTCAATAGCTCATCATTAATGTCCGCAAAACATTTTGATATCATTTAGAGTTCCTTGAGAAACGGGGCTAAATGTACCATTAAGTTATTCTCTAAAAGCAGTAGGCAGAAAGATTAAGTTGTATGGAATTGCAGTAGATATTATTTCAAATATTAGGAGGAAGCGCATGTGCATTATATATAAGCAGACAACTCCAAGTATTTATGCGGTGTTAATAATAGAAATGTTACATTTTGACCAATATCACCATTTAATCCAATATGTTCCTTATAGGTTATAACATCCCAGAAAAGAATATGAGGCAAGAATGTAATGATGCATCTGCGTTCGAGTGGTCAGCGTTCATGCTTATCAATCCAGAGATTCCGAGTTCTATTCCCGGCTGGGGCGGACAGTGTTTCATTGGTCAATACAAATTATAATTGTAATTTATAAAATTGTTTTGATGTACTTAAAAGGCATGTGTTTTCATAATCATATACCATTGTTGACTAACGGCTCTTAATTTAATGTTACGCATATACATTTAGCAAACCGTCTATCAACACACCCTTCCTGGCTTCTTCGCTCTGCAGCGCGCGAGATAAGCCAAGCTTAGCCGAGTCGCCATGATGCACGGCGCAAGGAAGCTTTGCACCTTGCATTGTACCCGGTGCAATTTTAAGCTCTGAGAGGCCTTGCCTTATAGGTAAGATTTGTGCTCAATATGCGTTTATAAATGAGAGAATTACAAGAGGCAAAGATGTATTAGTCTCAGCGTGGCGAAAATGCCGTTGTTCTCCGAGTACCAGGAATAGGCAGCATCCCTGAAACCACTAATCAGTATGTAAATTACATTGAAAACTAGAATTGACTACATTTCAATTGGCGGGAGGGAGTGTCTCTAAGGAGCTCTAAATATTATCTTTTAGCCACTCTTGGATTGGATTAGTGAGACAGTGCTGCTGAAAGAATGAATGTGGAGCTGAGTTCCTCCCGAAGTAATGTGTAACCTGAATATTCAGGAGTTTAGCAGAAATATGTACACGTTTTGTGAATTACAGCTCTCCTACTTATTCGACAGTGGCAGATGGAGTGGTCACAGGAAGTAAGGACGACTCAATGGACCAAGCTGCTGATTCCTGAGATCGTAGCCTGGACATTTCGGAGGCATGGAGATGTCGGATATTATCTGACACAATTATCTGACGACCGGCCATGGTCGTTTTAAATCTTACCTGCACCGCATGGGGCTAGTTGATAAAGACATCTGCTCATATTGTACACAAATTGACACACCACAGCATACGATTTTACATTGCTCCAAATGGATTGCTATACGCCATCGGTCTTACGCCCAACTAGGCCAGATTGTAACCTTGAACAACATTTTACCTCTTCTACTAGAGTCCCAGGAAAATTGGCGCACAATTGACCAAATGATTACCTCCATTCTCCGGGCGAAGGAGCAAGATGAACTTGCCAACCAACCTTGACGTGTCCTGTGCTGCACAACATGTGATGGCTACACTAGTACATCAGTATGCTGACCGTCTTTCAGGCATTTCTTCCTGAAGTAATACCGCTTGGTGGTTCCAAGAAGAACTTCTCATGGCCTATAGACTGTGCACTTTCCCAGTTGTATAATAGCCTGAATGAGAAAATTGTAATATAATTCTGAGGAAAAAAAACAAAAAAAAAAAAAAAAAAAAAAAAAAAAAAAAAACAAAACAAAAAAACAACCAGGTACATATTCCGCACAACTTGGAAACGGCTCTAACGATTTCGATAAAATTTTGTATTCAGACAGGGTTTTGCTTAATAAGTTTATCTATATAGGTGTCATTCCTGAAAAAGCGGGATTTTACGCGTAACAGTCACAGTTACTCTAAACCTCATTTTGGCCATAATTTCTCTGTTAGTGGGCCAATTTCACCAAACAAGCCAGGATATTAAAGGGCTCGTCAAGATCTTTCAGAACAGCTAAAGAAAGTTAACTATCTTAGTATACGCGCAACATTCACAATTACTCTAAACTGTTAATCGATTTCAGCAAACGAGCTAGCGTTTTAAGGTCCTCTTCCAGGGCTATCACAGTACAGCAAGAAAGTTGACCTGTGCTTTCCAAATGGGAAGAATTCTGATCTGCAGTCAATGAGATACGTTTACGTGCACAGCGTTGCAAACTCATTACCCCCACTCTTTTCATATTTCCCTCTCGCTCGCACACTGTTGGCGCGCGTCAAGCCCCACTTAGGGGGAAAACAATATGACAACACAGCAGGACTCCGATTGGTTGCCGGTCTGGAGGCGCTCAAGGACAAACTCCTTCCCATTTGAAAAGCACAGTAGCTATATTAGTTTGTGTTACAGCTCATCCCGTCTATATGTTTGAAATAGAAATACGTGTTATATTTTATAGCTGAAATGATGGTGCTCATGAAATATTTATGTGTATCTCTATATCTCGTATATCTCGGAAATGACTTAACATTGCAACAAAAAATGTTATTTAGTTAACGTTTTGCTTTTCAAGTTTATCTCAATAAGTATCTTCTCCCAAAAACAAGATTTTACAGAAAGGGGGGAAAAGCGCCGAGCGAAGCTTGGTCACCCGGGTACTAATAATATATACGTGCAATTATACAAACTTAAGTCAAATATTTAGTAGCATGTAGGAATGATATAAAGAAAACCGTTTCGGTTGTGAGAGAAGTGAAAAGCTCCCGAACAGTGCTTTATTGACCGGCCCTGTGGTTTAGCGCTCTGACTTCTCAATCCAGAAGACTGAATGCCACTTTTGGCTGGGGCGATGTAAATTTTGTTTTATTAGAAACGTTCCGTAGCCTCCGCGGAGTTTAGGAGTGTGAATGTGAGTGTCTTAATAGTGAAAATAAATACATTTAAACCCTAACAATCAGCCGTTTAAAAGCACATCGGTTGTTTCCAAAGCCAGAACCTCCTATTTGACGATAAACGCTACACATTTTTATTGCTGGAATTGGGATGGAATATTTGCAAAATCGCCATTTAGAGCTTAAATTTCTCCTGCTAGCAATTTGGTTAAAAGGGTTTTCATAACTCTTAAACGAAAAGTACAAATAATATAAAGTGAAAGTTGCACTCGAAAGAGCTTTTTTTGTCTGTTTTCCTTTATGAGTTCACCCAGCGTGCATGTACTTTTTACGCAGTTTTTGTAGTGGTAGAATTAACACTTCTTTTTACATGAGCACAAGAGCACAAATAGTGATTGCTTCACTCATTTACCTTTTGTATTTCATTACTTTCTTAATAACTGCATGTATCATCAAAGCGAACTTTCCAAGTGTTGTAAGAGGAGGAAAACGTTTCCAAGGAAGCTAGGTAGGTATAAGTTATCCCATATGTCGGCATTATAAGCTGACAACTAATATGACTCAGAAGCACAGATTTTTCCATGCAACTTAAAATAAGCATACTTTGGAAATTCTAAAAGGACATACGAATAATCAAGCATTTTCAGTTTGCCTCATTTAATACGATGTTGGATTGGTATGACCTTAAGTGTTGTTCTGTCTGGATTTTGGGTGTTGTAAATTATATTGCGTTCTTAGAAAAATATTGGGACCTTTCTTCCTGCATAATTTCTTTCTGTGTCTGAAAAAATTAATCTCTTGCCAGAACATATTTTAAGCATCGATGTACACGATCTATTAACTAAAGCGCGTTTCACCCTTAGAAGACAGTACACGTTAAATGGAGCGCAGTGTTGCAACATGTACTACTAAAAAAAATAGTTGCGAATCTTTCTCCGCGAGCGACTCGAGGTGGCCGGAGTCCTGCACTTAGTCCTTCAATTGCTGCTTGACGGGCACTTTTAACTTTGGTATCCCTCCATGCCTTTGTTACTGTATGACCTAAATTTACAAATGACTCGTCTGTATAAACAACTGATTTCCCCTGGTCCCTAAACCTTTTTACGTCTTTTAGATATTTATGTCACCATCTGATGATATCGATATCGTCTCTTTCTATTAATATGCACTTGTTACCTCTTCTTTCATATTCCAACCCCAAATCATGTAAGAACCGACTAAGAGTGGCCCTTGAGAAATTTGGCAGGGTCTCATCACTGTTGAATCGTGACAAAATTATATTCAGCATGGGTGGAATATTTGCAAACTGTCAAGAATGAACAATTCGCCACACTCCACCTTGCACTATTCAATCATATTGCGTTAACCTATCGTTTTGTGTAGTCCCGCCCTTTTTGCTTTCTTTTTCGATGGCGTTCTTAGAGGTCCTTTCATTAGTTCCTTTTTAATCATACACACTACTGCTTCTGAACACCCGATAGCCTTAGCTGTTTCTTTTACTGCTTTACACGCATTTTGCTTCAAAAATAATATAACACATTCATAATTATTTGGCGTTCCTTACTTCTTAATTTACCAACATATCGTCTCTTCCTAGCTTCCCCCTCCATAACTACAAATATTTACAAAAATATTAAACAAATAACGCAATAACAGCTCACAGTTACACACACGGCTTCTTTCGAACTAATGTTAGTGCTGCTCCTTATACTATCTTCTGTGTCAGGCCTGACGCTGAATAGATGAATACCTTTTGTTTGCCTTACTGGATAAAAGAAAGAGGTTACTGCCGTTTGGTTTATTATAAAAGCTTTCTCCAACCTTCCTCAACATTTGTTCTCGCTGGTTCCCTGATGTAAACTCAATAACAAAAAAGTTTCACATTGCGTAACTTTTGCAGTGCACAGATATAAAATTTTCCGAAAACATTTCATTTTAAAAATTATAACACTTAACTGGGTAAACATAGAGAATTCAAAGTGGGCAGGTAGTAGCACTATGGTATACTCTACCTAAGAAAAAAAATATAGATGCATTCTAGCAGTTAGTTTGTTAGTTAGTGCGTGATGAGTATAGAAACAGCAAATATCGGACTTCTATTGAAAAAAAAAAAAAAAAAAAAAAAAAAACGTTTTCTGAAGAAATTTGGGCCTATAGAAATGTATAATGACTCTAAAAAGGATATAACCTGATAGAGAAAAAAATTCTGCATAGGATAATGTGTTCAAACCTGAAATTTATAACAAATGAATATTTATACCATGCTATTAGGAATCTGGCAACACCGCGAGGGTAGAAAAGGACGCGGCTAATGCAACTTGTCTGCGCTAGATAGAGACAGAGATGTCCCATTTAACTCCATACTGTCTTCTAAGAGTGGAACGCTATATAGTATTTCACAGGTATCCTTTGTGTGTTATACTATTCATTAAAAAGGTACCTCTGTGGTGTGGGGTTACCGTGTCTAGTACCTCACATTCAAGATGTCCAGAGTTCGCATCTCGTTTTGGATGAGCTAATTGATTGAAAAGTAGCGGCCCCTGGTCGAGAAGACCACATAACCAGCCGAGAGGGACCACGTTCCACCTTAGTACTGCACCCCACTCATGACACCTAGGGGACGCAGCGGTAGGCTTTGGCTCAGATGGGCTGTTGTGTCACGGGGTTACGGTTTTTCTAAGCTCTAAGGACTCTATATCTACATATTTGAGCATCATTTCAACCACTTCGTTCATTCACCGTCCAATAAGAAAAACGTCCTGTTCTATTCACTTTAAATTAATCATTAGAGCAACCCACGTTATGCTTTATTATTTTTTTTTATAATTATGCTTTATCTTTTGATGATTATACTTTATAATGCTTTATTTTTTATAGCGTATTATTTCATACAAATAAACTTCAGTAACTTAAATGATTTATTTTTCGATGCAGTAAAGCAGGTTTCTTACATAAAGTTATACAAGAACACACTACAGTAAGAGAACAAAGCAAAAGAATGAAAATCTAGTCATCAGTGTCACTCTTAGTTTCTGTACCACATTCTTGAGGTTGATTAATAGCAAGTTTCAGGTGAGATTCAAGATTTTCTTCTGTGAGACATGACCGTTTAGAATTTAAAATCCAATTGAGCTTGGAAAAGCTTCTCTCAACCGAAGCAGATGATGGGGTACCATTATTGCCTTCATTGCTAGCTTACTTAGTGTAGGCATCTTAGTGGAATGTTTCTGCCAGAAGGATAAAGCCGTAGTAGAATACAAATTTTCTTCCTTTACCATTGATGCATATGTTGATATTTCTTCCAATGGAACATCAGTGTTAGAGAAGCGTTTCAGTTCACCTGAAGTGAAGATGGAATAAATCTGCTCAGGAACGGTTAAGGTTGGATCCAAATTCTGAACTTCCTTCCAGAAGCTTTTTGCAGGATGCCGTCCATTCATATACATCTCAAGCTTTTTACATGATACACCAGAACTATGAAGCATGTGCAGAACTGAGGACAGACTAAGACAGGTCTTTGTTGCATCAGTATTGTTTGATTCCAACACCTGAAAATTTCTTTACAAATACCATCACAGATTTCAGATATAGTTCTGAGTTGAAGTTGAAGGGTTTTATTTCCAACTAGTCGTTTTAAATTTGTTACAGCAGCACTACCTTCACCATCTTCCAGATGATCCAACGTGTAACTGCATTGAAATTGATGCTGTGATATTTTCATGCTTTCAACCATGTGCCCCAACGAGTGATTACATGAACTGGAGGTAAATCTAGTGTTTCTGATTCTTTTAAGCATTCCAGTAATCTCTCTCTTCTGGCTGGAGTTTTCACTAGAGCTGTCTAAACAGCTGCAATTAATTCATCAGCAATTTGGAGCTCAAGTCTAATCTCTCCAGCACAAAGATGCAACACATGTGCCTAACATGTAGAATGTAAAAACTGAGGTGCAACTCCTGCCAATCGTCTGCCAACAGAAAGCATATACGTTGCACTGTCCGAAGTAAGAGCAATACAATTAGACCTGTGAACACCAATAAGATCTAATGTGTCAAGTATTAAATTTACTATTACATCAGCATTGCAATTTTGTACAATTTTGGTTTTTACAAGACGGAGTTTCTCGCCCAAAACACCTAATGGAGCAACAAGAATATTCACCACCTTACGATTCTTTATAATTCTCTATGAACTGCTCTGGTTCAGATTGTATACTGACCATAAAACCGTTAAACTTCACACACAAGTTTATTGTTGGAATTGTTGAGGGAAACAATGTTTAATTTCTGCATTGAATCCACAAGTTTATTGTTGGAATTGTTGAGGCAAACAATGTTTAATTTCTGCATTGGATCTATTGTTGGAAATTAACTGTTAGTTTAAAATCTAAGAATAAAATTGTACTTTAAATTACATATTGTGCTTTTATGCTTTATTTTTTAAAATTATGCTTTATTGTGCTTTTAAAACTTACGTATTTATTTCTAAATCTTAGACCCCCAAAATCATGCCACATGTCAAAAGCTCTGTTATGCTTTTAATGATTAATGTGCTTTTGGGTGGTACTATTAATCTTAATTAATTGACCAGAACTTATTTCAGATTATGCAGTATAGACTTGCACGATGCAAGGACAAAACTCTGGTTTAAGTTGCAAGTCAGTTCTTGGCAGTAATGAGCTAGGGATAAAAGCATCCTTCAAATATGATTCATACGAGTAGATATCATGTCACAGTTTAACCTGGGAAAACTTAAAATATGCAACAATGAAATATTCGGAAACGACTGATGCTATAAGAAAAGCTCCTTGAAATAAACTCTGCATTTTAGCGAGCTATACATTTTTGCTGTGCTAATTTTTTCTTTGCAGCTTGTGCCTCATGATTATTGAATCATTAATTGCATAAAATGCAATATATTTATATGAGATGAACTTAAAAATCTTTATTGCCAATTTTGGGAGGGAAAAAAAAAAAGAGGCGTTTTTCCATTAAAAGTGTTGTTTGTGGAAAAGGTTTTGCAAATACTCGCCTGGTATACTGAAGCGTCTGACTTTTTGTATTTCTCTGACTTTATTATGTTGCTATCTTTCTTTTTTGTGTAGAGATCTCAAAACGTGTATTTCTGGTGAAATCCCAGTGTCAGATTTTGTGAGTGGAATGAAGTATTGTATTTTTTCGTCTATCATACCTGGAACGCAAGCGGAGTAATGCCGCGATTACGATAAACTTTACTTAACGTGACTTAACGCGAGGTGGCGTAACGTGAAGTAAGAAACTAGAAGGTCTATTAGGATGCACTTAACGTAATGCGAATGATTTTGATTGGTTGTTCTTTTACTCGACAGACATGGAGGATATTCGAAGCAGCTCTTTTTCTAATTAGGGATTATGTTTTCCAAAAATGAAAAGGAAGAGAATGCGAAAGTGAAGTAAGAAACATTTTTAAACGGCGAAGAAAGTATGGAGATGGCCCTACTTTAGGAGCAAAACAACAAGGAGAAACAGTTTTGATGCAAAGTTACTTAGAGAAGTACAATTTATCCCTGCATGGCACTACTCGCCAATTGGTTTAAATTAGTCACGTGACCTCGAAACTTGAGGTAATGTGAAGGAAAAGTTTGGCATTGTCAAACTCTTACGTTCCATCACGTTGAGTCACGTTTAGTCAACTCTAAATATTTCCACTTATTATGTGTTAGACTTTACCGTTACGTCCGGTCGCGTTAAGTCACGTTACGTTAAGTTCATCGTAATCCTGACATAAGCAAAACTGGCAATTTGATGTTGGCAGTAGCTGCTCTGTAATTTTCTTTGTAAATATATAAACATTCCGCTTTTTTATTACTTTTATGTGTCATATTCTTCTTTCTTGGTGTACCGAGATATTCGACCGTCATTTTCTGAAAAACACTTAATAATGCGGCGTAACACTTCACCTCATTCACCAGGAAATTCATGCCGTAAGGAAACGCAACTGTAGAATTAAATGTATAGGCATCTCCATTGTACATACAACTGACTCCACAAAGTGTTCCGTTCGTCTTTAAATTGTTCTAGCAGAGAATTTAACGGAGGGAAAATGCTCGTTTTGATGTGCAGAATGAACCAACTAGATTACGGTTTATTAGTTTTATAATTTTTTGAATACCACACGGACTTTTCAACCTGTTTACTGTGTTGTTGAGGAAATTATTTTACATACATTTAATAGAGTAAGTTTTTACTTTCTATACAACATAACTGGTAGATGAACACAGTAGGTCCTGATTCATCCAAAATATCCATACGTATCGAGATTTCCCATAAATTGTATAAGAAATTGTAGAAAATGGTCCGCACGTGTTTTTCTGTCTGTAGGTATACATAATTCAAAAACGAAATACCATATAACTACCAAACTTGGTGTATAACAGTGACAGGCAGATGCTTTGCTTTATGACGTCATGCTCGCGGCCAAAATTGCTGACTGCCCGGCGATATATGTACTTGGGCAAAGCCAGTAAAACACATTTGTATGAAACAAAATCTGATACGTTGACCTCACATGACTTTCACTACTCACTCTTGTAGAAACTATATTTACAGACGCTTATTCCCCTATCTACTCCATGTTAATCGAGAAAAACATTTACAGAAATTATCTTACTGCTAATTTTCTTGTAGATGCAAGGGAAATACGGGAATACAGTAGACTTTAAGTGGTAGTCATATTTTTAGAGCTAGTCGTTATGCGATGGCTTTGAAATTTCATTCTCTTTGCATGGCGAAGAGATGAAAAATGAATAACGACCTCCCATTCGAGAAAAATTCAAATAAGGAGTAGTTCAGAAATGGTTCATTTCACAAAGAAATGTATTAAATATAAATTGTGTTTTAACGATATCTACATTTTTTGTGTTGTAAGATTTTGTCTCGGTTTACTAGTTATGCAAAAGTCATCAGGAGTAAGCAGCACTACTTGTGTTATATTCATAGCCAGAAAATTCAAAATATGCATTTCATATGCCTTAAAAATTTCATATATCATGATTATATATATATCATTTTAATCAAAATCGTTTAGAGCCATTCCGGAGAAAATTAAAATATTCGCAAAATTGCCCATGTAAAGGCAGTTTGGGGTGGAGGAATTGTCCTCAAAATCTTCATGTCACTTCCATAAAAGATATTAACCTTAAACACCATCTTTGATTTCTAACAGACTTTTTTTTTTTTTTTTTTTTTTTTTTTTTTTTTTTTTTTACTTACGATGTTTACAAACTAAACGCGCGCGCGCGCGGACCTTTAGTAAAAATGCTTTTTTGGATTCGGAGGGCAACAAAACATATATTTTCACTGAAATCTCGTCATCATATTTTTGGGTCAATTGAATACTTCCCCCTACTTACTATAAATAGTAGAAAAAGTAATAGAGTAAAAAATTTAACAAAATTTTAATTTAATGTGCTAATAGAAGCACTGAGTGCATAACTACAGAGATATTTGGCTATTATTCTTCTCTCAAATTATTTTGTGCAATAGAGTTTTATACATTTTGGTTTGCATTCATTTCAAACACGCCATTGGTTCGTGTCTCTGCCCTAGCTAAGCTCGACGCCTCGAATTTTCCCCTATTTTCTCCCCCACTAGTTCTGTAATATTTGGAGCCATATTCCCACAAACACAAAGCGAAGAACGCTTTTCAAATTCAGATAAAGTTGATTTCCATGTTGTGGAAATAACATGCAACAAAAGGACTTATCCCATACGTAAGTAAATCCGAATGTGCTCAGCATCCTGTAGGAACTTTGTTTTGTAGGAAGTTTCTATAAAAAGAAGACAAGAAATAAATCCTTTGGCAGGCAAAATTACCGCTTACAGGAATGAATTGGGAGAGCATGTTAATAGAATGCCTAGAGAAAGGATCCCAAGGCAAGTGTTGAACTATACGCCAATTCGAAAAAGACATCGGGAAAGACCAAGAAATGAATGATCAATACAGGAATTTCAATAACTGTCACCTTTATTATTTCACTGCTATATCCGCCACTGCGCCGGTTCGTGATGTGTGTCCGCCCTCTCGCTGTGCTGCCCTTTGCAACGCCACAAATGTAGCGGATGGCGATCACTGTTGTATGTATGAGTTAGTCTTGTAAAGATCCAGGCCAAATTACCCTCTACAGGGAAACCGTTTCTTTATTTTTTATTTACTACAATGTCTGATGATTTTATTAAAATCAGATATTTCCATGACAAATTAAATATACACTTATATGGACCTTTTTCTACTAATGGTCTGTAAACTTAGTTCATTCTGAATTTCTATAATTTTGTCTTACTGGTGAACCGTAAGAGGTGGATAACTACATATGTTAAACCAGGTATATAAAGCTAATATTTGGAATTTAAATAAAACTTGGTTTTGATCTGAGGTAGAAAAACAATTTGATTGCCATTAACGCTTCAGTTTTCACCGCTAGACAAATTTATTTCAGCATCAGTTTGACTTACATACCGATGCATTGTCAGGTGTTGTGTCCAAAGATTGTTCAATTAAATTCATATCTAATAATTTTGTAAATACCAAACACGAACAGGCGAACAAATTTTCTACTTTTCAAAAGTAATAAAATAAAACTGGGAAAAGTCGGTAATAATGTTTGTTTTTCGGTATACTAAAATTTACAATTTTATCTAACTTAAATTGTTTGCTAGAAGTTTTTTAAAAATTATTTTCGTATACTTTCTGGAACCATTACATTTGTAGAAGTGATTATACGTGGTTTTAAAGTTCACAGGATTATCATTTTGCACTTTACAAACATATTATGATTATATTAGGTTATTTTTTCCGTTAAGAACATGTTTTACTAACATCGTCTGTTTTAATTTCTCTAAAATAGGCCAGGAATATTCTTGATATTCAGCCTTTCACAGCGCATATAACAATGTTAGTGGTGTAATGCATAAACGTATACTTTCTGAATAATTTAGAACTTCTTTCTAGTGAAGCTTGTATGTGCATTGCGTTTAAGAGTTTTGCGATTTCTCTAAATGCAACTATGGAATTATAGATATATGACACAAATACGAGAAATTGGAAGATGGTATTTTCCTCCAGTGCACTACAGCTGACTATGCCAGTATCTGCCCCTCCTCTCGGACCTTAATCCTTGAGTGTGGTGGGGGGTATATTTTTTTGCTCCTCGGTTTGATGGGGATGTGCCGTGGGATGCCGAGCTTTGTCCGTGCCGTGCCGAGCCGTCGCTGCGTGTTGTATTATCAGCCTTCAGCAGCGCCGCGGCGTGGCAACTGCCGAACTACGGGCGGAAGGCTGACCTTGTTGTGAAGAGGAGGAAATACACGAGTGAGACTAGGGAAGGAAAAGTGAGCTAGATTTTTGTTGTGGAATATTTCGAATTTCGCGTATATAATCACATCAGCATCTTCACCATTATCGCCAGCGTATTCATCGACCTAATAGAACTTTGAGGGCGGAGGCAGCAGCTGTAGAAGCAAGCAAAAGAGGAGTGGGTGAGTGAGCGAGGCAGTGCTGTTTGGAAATGGTGGATATCCAAGTGGGAGTGAGAGGGAGAGCTGCTCGTGTTGCGGTGGATAGGCGAGTGCGACAAGGACGGAGCGAATAGTAGACTTGCGTCCTGTTAGACGGCCTGCTTACAATAACGTGGCTAGCTGGCTGGTTCCACCAAGGGTTCGGTCGGTTCATTTCCCACTAGAATATGTTCGTCATTTCCGTCCACTTCAGTTTTATGGTACAGTTGTACCTCTAGTTGAGGTAACTTCTTATTTGTTTCCTTTATATTTATTTCCATGGTTTATGTAGTTTAAATATTTAAAATGCTTGTAATTACTTAATTTCCATACTTAATTTTCTAAAAATAGATGCAAGTTGAACCAAGTATGTTTAACAATAATTAGCTATATTTTTCCTAAACATTCATTATTTCTTTGCCTTTAAGGTTTTTAGTGGCACAGAAATCCGCATACATCAGTATTTAACTGTGAAAACCGAAATTACTCAACGTAAAGGGAACTAGAGTGGTTGTTTATATAATCATGAATAGTTTTTCTAAGATGAGAGTTAATTTTGAAACAAGTTTATTACTTATAAGACTTTTCAAACTGAGGAGGCCCTAGGTAATTTCGTACATTTACAGACGATTCCACAAGTTACTGAACTTGCGAACGTCCCGAACAATGCACGTAATAAAGATAAAAACATAAGATATTTAACAATTGTACAATCTTTTAAACTATGGGACAACTATACCAGTTTTCACTAGTGGGATAGAAAGGCGGTACGAGTGTTGCATACGTATGTTATGCAATCTTAGCTTTACGTGCATAAATAACAATGCATTTTCGTGTGGTTTTGTCTTTACGATGTAATGATTCCATAGTCCAAAAACAAGCGGTTTTCTGAACGAGCCCTGCCATCTCAGCTACTATAAATGAATGACGTTCAATATATTTAATGTCATTTTAATTAGACCACTTTTATATCACGAATAAGATAGCGAAATACATAACATGTTAAAAGAAGTTTTTAACTAACATAATGCACACATCTGATTTACTTGTATTGCTATTTATGTACTTGCTTACATACTTCCTTTCTTTTAATTGTGATAGCATCTTTTGTTGTTTGGTACTTATTCATCATTTTAGTCACCAAAATGTCGAGTCTTCCTTATACCAAAAATATGCTAATATAAATTGATTTGTTATGCAGAACTCTTTTTATAAGTACAGTAAATTTGATTGAAACAGTTTAAATTTTTCTCATTTAACAAAACCAACTGACAATTATCATGAAACATGTATCATATTCCTTACTTGGCTTTTCATACCTAAATAACGGGTAAATGTTCAGTTTTGTGAACCACTACAAATAATACAATTTAGAGTCCTTTGATGCAAACGTGCGCTAGTTAGGCCTTGTATAATTATTCTTAATTTTCAGGATTGTAGGGACATTTCAGCTTCTGAATAAAATAATCATTTTTGGGTTGATTTATCGCAGTTTATTGCATTACAGAATTCTAAAAGTCGAACATAGCAGTATCACGCCTAATTGATCTGTATTTTAGATTGTGTGTATGTGTGTGTGTGTGTGTGTGTGTGTGTGTGTGCGCGCGTGTGTGTGTGTGTGTGTGTGTGTGTGTGTGTGTGTGTGTGTGTGTGTGTGTGTGTGTGTTCTTTGGGTGCTTGGAAGTATAAATCTAAAAGGTTTAAATTTTGTAGTTTGTAAAAAGAAATGAAGTGTGTCAGTATCAAAGATTCAAATGGAATGTTCCTTCAGAATACGTGACGCGCTTTTAGAAACGTTTTGCTGTGTAATGAGGCTTCACAATGGCTTTAAATACCTAAAATTGTGCGTAAGGTAACGCATACATATTCGTTTCTCTTCCTGTCTGGTTAACAGAGTTGAGCATAAAAAGCTTGATTACATAACATCGTTGCGTGTCCCCTGCATAATCGTCATCAACGCTATGGGTAGTGTTATTAAGTGTTCACAGCTTGTTTCTTTGTTTATAACACAAATGATCCACCAGGTTAGGGTATCATTTGCAGTTTATGGTAGCGTTCTTGCAATGAAGGAATTTATCGGAAAAACTCGTCCTCTCTCTTTTCAGCATGTGCTGATCTACTTCGGACTTCCATATAGCTTAAGATGGCGTAGCATTCGTCACTAAGGAGGACACCGTGCTGCTGGACATATGTAATCTGAACTGCTGATCTCTTTGGCTTTCTCTATACCTAAGGTAATAATTAAGGATTTATTGCATTCCATCCAAAAACTGCATATCACAGTGTAACTACGTATAAGTATCCGTTTGAATACCGAGCGTAGCTTTTAAGATATTCAGGAAATTCCTGAGCCTAAAAACAGTTTTTGGAAAATACGTATTTTATTCTCCAACGCATAACTATGGCAGTTTTGGATTACTGGGTATCATGATTTGACAGCAAATTTGAGAAATTTAGGTAAAAAAAGTTGCAAATTGTGTACCTGCGTGTGTGATAGACGGGGGTGGGGGGCGGGGGTTGAGCGAGAGCGCAGAACGGAATAATTCCGAAACGAAAAGGCTCATCAGGCAATCCTCACATTCGTACTTTTAATTTCTCAAAATTGGTTTTGATTCAAATATTACATATTTGAGATCATAATACAGTGTATCCATATCTTGAATTGTTGTTAATAGCCCATGAAATTGTAATATTGCATTCCCATTGAATTTAATATAACTGAAACCAAAGAAATGCACAACTTCAAATAGAAAAATACAGAGGTCGTTAATACTTACCTGCAGCTTTGGCGAAATAAAACATTTATTCCCAATTGCTTGTAGTATTTTCCCGTTTTTTCAGCATTACTTAATGTTAGTTGGCCGGTATTTTATTTTTTCATATTTGTATGAAACCATTTCTGGCGAAAATTTAACATAAGCCTTTTTTATGGGTCAGTGGTATAGCGTGAATTTCTCCACCTGCTATCATTTGTTCTCTCTCCCATACACTAATCTTATATAAGTATATTATGTACCTACTATGCACGTGTTAGAAAAATTAAAAATGACATTCTCTGTTTTAACGTCAACATTTTTCCTCAATAGCAAAATTCATTCAGAAAGAAGACTTCGCAAGTTATTTGCAGAAAGTTCAAGATACTCTATTACGTATTAGATACATTTTATTTCTAGTGCAGATAGCATAAACATGCGTTATTTTCATCAAAATCCTTAGAGCTATTTTTGAGAATCAGAAAATAACGAAATATTTTGTAAGAAAGGGCAGTTGATGTTATAATCTTGAGAATCTTTGGAAGGTGTTTGGTATTTATCGGCCATTTTATTTTTGAGTGAGGCTACTATCTTGTCCTCCCTCCCTCTCTTGCCTCCCTCTCTCGCCCTCCCTCCCTCTCTTGCCCCCCTCTCGCCCTCCCTCTCTTGCCCTCTCCTCGCCCTCCCTTCCTCTCTTGCCCTCTCCTCTCCGCCCTCCCTCCCTCTCTTGCCCTCTCCTCGCCCTCCCTCCAACATCCTCTCTCTGTCGCCCTCTCTCGCTCCCGCTACCTCCCTTCTGCTCCCTCCTTCCTGCTCCCTCTCTCCGTCACTTTCTCTCCCTGCCTCTCTCTCCCTGCCTCTCTCTCCCTGCCTCTCTCTCCTCCCTATCTCTCCTGCCATCCCTCTCCTTCCATCTCTCCCCCTCTTCCCTGCCTCTCCTTCCATCCCTTCCCCTCTTCCATCCCTCTCCCTCCTCCTTGCCTCTCCTTCCATCCCTCTCCTTCCCCCCTGTCTCTCCCTCCATCCCTCTCGCTCCTTTCTGCCTCTCCCTCCTTGCCTCTACCTCTCTGCCCGCTTTTTCATACACACATTACCTTTTTCCAGGAAAGGTATTCGGGTATATGGGGGGTGGAACATTTCAGAGCATAGGTATTTTAGGGCGAAATCCCAATATATTAACTTTCGGGTGGAACACAATACTACTGTACCTACCATAGATATGTGATATGGAAATTTAAAATTGATGTGCATAGAAAGTTGTACATATGTATGTGTGAGTTACCCGTGTATTTTAAACTAATTTTTTTTAAGAACATTCCTATCAATCCGAATCAGAAATTAAGACCGCAAATCGTGACTTTTCGGTACATAGCCGCTTATACGTCTATTCTAATTAATTTTGTGTAACTAGAGCTTAGTAAAATACAGAAAAAACTAGGTGTGGATAACACAATTAGTTTAGTACTGGTTTTCTGTGCCCGAATTGTGGATTCTTTAGAGCTAAAACTTTCAGTACATGTGCTCAAATGAGAGCGTCTCGTGGAAGTAGATTTACTGGCGTATACAAACTTGCGGACCAATATTCCGCCGAACTGGTGACGTTGATGTGATACTGGCGTCGTTAAATAAGTTAAGTTACTGTAACAGACAAACGTTTGGCAGAGGAAAATGTAGAGCTCGATGCCAAATGTTTCTTGCTCTTGTGATTTTAAATATTCCCAAATTTTGTTGTAATGTTTGTTTTTTAAAGGTCATGACCATAATTCTGTAGTGTATGGTGAGAACTTTGTCTATAAAAATTGTGTTTTAGAGGAATAGTGGCAATATATACTATTCAGAATGAATGCTTTTCAGTAAGCTAACGAATGTTTTCATATGCTTTTTAAATTGAAGTAGAAAATGACATAAGTTTTGATATCTTTAAAAGCTACAGAATTATATCTCTTTGATTAACATTTGACTACTGCTTGAATCTATTATATAATTACAGAATTATAACAATTTCAGCATAGGTATTTACGTGATGTTCACGTAATGGATGTAACACATTTTTATACGGATTGTTTGCTGAGTCGCTATGAAAGAGTCGTGTGAGTTTACGTAGCAGTATTACTTTCTGTATTAGGTAAAGTAAGTAGGGGAGGTATTGTATTCCACCTAAAAAAATTTTTTTTTAATTTATTTATTATTTGAAGTCGCTTCAACATAAAAGTCATATCGCGACTAAACATTGAGGAAAAAAAGGAGGAAACATATCATGAAGTTTACAATGAATTTAAATATTAACTTTGCATGCTTTGATGAACTTGATGAACCTAAAAATTCAATGGCGAGATTTCACCGGAAATACATGTCTTTTTTTTAAATCTTAGAACAAATAATTTTTAGAAGAGGTCCGTGCGCCCACCTCTGTGCTTATGTGAGAGGAAGGGAGAGAGAGAGAGAGAGAGAGAGAGAGAGAGAGAGAGAGAGAACATAACTCAAAAACGAAAATTCAGTTAAATTTCAAACTTGGTATTTAAGTTCAGTATCTTCCAACGAAGATTTTCAAGAAGATACCCCCAACCCAGACCACCAACTTGATCAAAAATGGCTCCAACGATTAATATACCTATGTTTAAGGTTTTTCCACGACAAATGAAATGTATATCTTGAATTTTTTGGGGATGTCCTCGGTGTCTTCTTCATACTGGGTGACTTTTGCACGACTGATAAACCGTAGTAGAGAAAACCTTACTGCACAAAAGAAGTAAATCTCCTTAAAACACAATTGATGTAAAATACATTTTTCATGTGAACCGTTTCGAAGATATTCCTTGTTATTTGTCTGAATTTTGCAATACTTATACTTGAGTCAAATGCGAGGTCGTTATTCATTTTGTATCTCTTGGCCACGCAAAGAGCTGAATTTCACAGCTATCACATAGCGATAAGCTTTAAAACATTTTGACTGTCTCTTAAAGGCTAGTACCTGGGTGACCAAGCTTCGCTCGGTTTTTCTTTTCTTTTCTTTTCTTTTTTTAAATCGTGTTGTTTTTTGGGAGAAGATACTTATTTAGATAAGCTTGAAAAGCAAAATGTTAACTAAATATAAATTTTCTTCCTAATTGTTGGAACCGTTTCCGTGACGAGACCATATCCTTGCTTGTTTGTTGAATTTGGCCTATTAACAGAGAAATTATGGCCAAAATAAGGCGTGGAGTAATTGTGACTGTTACGCGTAAAACCGCGTTTTTTCAGGAATGACACAAAATAAGCAAAACCTTGTCTGAATACAAAATTTGATCGAAATCGTTAGAGCCGTTTCCAAGTTGCGCGAAATATATATACACATACAAGAATTGCTCGTTTAAATATATAAGATGGTATTTATTCCCTTATTCTCCTTGTACCTAGAAGAAAATTGGCAATAATATAATTTTTTACAAATGTTTATCTCGATTAAGATTTAGCAGAAATAGGAATTAGCGTTTGTACATTTGTTAATGTGTATTTTCCGATTCAACTGCTTTTGAAATATTTACACAAGTGTTCTTTTAGAAAGAGTTGCTTATGTCTGAATTTAAATGAACCGCTTATCACAAGTAAGATATTAGGATTTAACTTGCTAGAAAATATGGTAAAGCTGAAAGGTATTATATTCTACCAAAAATTTGATGTCGAGATTTCTCATGAATACACATTTTGGGGCTCCATAAATGAAAAAAGAAATCATCTTTCGAAAAAATGTGTCGTACACACATAGAAAGGGAGGGAGAGCGAGATAGAAGAAAACAGGACAACCCAAAAACGAAATGACCGTTAAATACCACACTATATTTAGGTTCAACAACTTCCAAAGGTGCAACACGAAGACTTTTCTTCCTTCCAAAACTGCCCTTTAGGTGCGTGGAAGGTTTTGGAAATATGCGATTTTATAAAAAATGGCTCTAGCGATTTTGATTAAAATGCCGTGTTTTTAAAATATTTACATTACAAACAAAATGTCTATTTTGAATGTTTGAGAATAACGCGAAGCCCTCTTCATTCAGAAGGAATTGTGGATGATTTTGTGTTACTGAAAATGATAAGAAATGGACAAAAGGGCGTAACTCAAAGAAAAACTTTAAAACATACGGTTTATTTCAGTTAACATTTTTTATGTGAGCCATTTCCGAAATCTGTTATGTTTGAACTGTTGAATAGCTTTGTCGTTTTCTCGAAGTGTATTGCAAAGAGTATGGCATTTCATGGCTAGCATTTTTTGGTAGTACTTAATGCGCACTTTTACTACATGCGGCACCACAGTCGATGAAATTATGTTACATGGAATGAAGTTGGAGCACCGGTGGAATGAAATGGCGGGAGAACCCGGAGGAAACCCCACTTGCGCCGTTTGGGCACCATAAATCCTACATGCATCGTCTGGAATCGAAAGCGGACCGCTTTGGTGAGAGACGAATTCTAGCGTTTTACTGATTTGCTTTAAAACAGCTGTGTTAGAAAGAAACATGAAATATTTATGCAAAGGTTTATTCGATTTACATAAAGTGGGTAAAGAAAAATAAGCTTTCGTAAGAATGGCCCATAGAAGCTATATAACAATAAGCAATAGTGGGTAGAGATAGTCGTGTGTGCGTGGGTGAATGCGTGAGTGTAAATATGTACATATGTAAATAACACAAAGAGGAAATAGAACCCTAAAAAAGACAATTATAAATTATTCTCGGTGACCTAATGATGGTCACCGTATGGGTTTTATGTACATAAAAAGTGATGTAAATAGGAACAAAGTTAATATATATATATATATATATATATATATATATATATATATATATATATATATATATATATGTAAGTTATAGCTTGTAAGCCGGGCCCAATGTACCGGCACCAGGCCAATACTTTCTTAATAAAATAAACTTGAACTAGAGATAGTCGTGTGAATTTAACGCACCAGATTTATACGTTGTTAACAAAAACAACATTCGCGATCATTGTGCCGGTCAATCAAAAAGTGGAATCGATCTCTTCTTCGGTCTATCGGCATTCCTGTTATCTTTTGACTTATTGAATATAATCTTTGATATGCGATGCTCTTTCATTCTTTGGACATGTTCTTTCCAGTTATTTCTACATTCATATCATTTTATCCATTAGCTCATGTGTAGCTCATTTATACTTTATTTTCTTTCGTGACTTCTATCCAAGAGTGTATACGCGGCCACATATCTCAAAAATCTCATTTGGCTGCCTCATGATCTCTTCTAGTCAAAAGCCGAAACTCGCAATCATACAGTGAAACGGGAACACCCATTAGCTTGTAAAACTTTTGTGTGGTTTCCGTTCTAATTTTTTTTACGTTCTCTTAACTGTGCCACATCCTATATGTATAATTAAATTTGCCAATTTGTTATAACGATTTTGAAACTAAGTTAAGTAGCAAAAATTAAAAGAAAATGCATACTTTTTCTTAAATTAGATAATATGAATCCATGATACATAATATTTACTATTCAGATCAATAGCTGACTAAATTACTGCCTGTAGTGACGGCACCTTGCAGAAATGTGCAGTCTTAATGTATGTTTGTATTTGTCGCGAGTTAATGGTTCTAAGTATCTACACACTTTCTTTATGTGTACCAGTCACACGACTTTCTGTAACTGTTTCCATTTATTTCTGCATAAATTATTTTATTCAACTTGAAAACTTGCGACCAAGAATCACTGGCGGTAGGTAAAACACGTTCTCAGGAATGGTCGACTCGCGGCAATAGGCTGTATGAGAGATGGGGTTAGTTTGTTATCTACGTCATAGTGTAAAGTGCGGCCGCAGTTCAACCTAATTTCCTTTCGTCCTGACTTTAATGTTTTTAAATTCCGATATATGATGAAAAGGAATCCATTTGAAGGTGTTGCTAATCATCGATTCTATTATTGTTTCACATCGGTCACAAAAAATGCGTTAACAGTACAATTCTGGACCACATTTCACGAAATGGTTAGTGCTGTTTCTGCATATTATTATTATTATTATTATTATTATTATTATTATTATTATTATTATTATTATTATTATTATTATTATTATTATTATTATTATTATTTTTAATTTGGAGTCGGGGTTTATTTGTAGACTCCTTTAGCCACTATGACCATATGGGGCCTTTGACTAGAACTGTATGTAAGTCCTTACACGTTGAGTTTTATTGGCTTTTATTCTTAAACAGGCTACATTCGCTCCCACAATCATACTAGCAGATACAACGAGGATATGGAATGATTGTGGTTAAGGAAACATTGTCCATCCCTGCATGGAAACGAAGCAAAAGCCAGATATCTGACTACTCGACCACAGAGGCAGTCAGTGCATTTTATTTATCCAATGAAAGGTATAAATGGTGTATCATGAAAGTTATTTGATAATGCCTTCAGGGCGTATCGGTTTTCCAATTGCATCGTTTTGTCAGATTACTAAATGCAAATCTCAATTATAATTTCATAAGTTAATCGATGTTAATCAATTCTTCTCATTATTTAGGCAATTTCGCGTTTTGTTCCAGAATTTAGCTACTCTTCTTCTATTTAAAAGTGGGTTCTTCACAGTATTCAGATACTGTCTCTTTATCGACCATATTAGGAGGCAGTACAGACCATACCTTAATTGAAGCATCGCTTTGGGTTGTCTTATTGTGTTATATGTAAGGAGTTTGGAAACTACGGCCTTTAAAAGCGTGAAGGACTTGCTAAGAAAGACAAAGGTGCTTTCACGTGTCCATTTGTGAATAAAAAGTGCGGATGGTTTTAAATTTGTAATAAACATTAATCATTCCTTTCAAACGACTCCATTTTAAATGTTCTTACAGCACGAAAATGTCCACCTCCCCACACATACCTAAGTTTTCAGAATAACAGTCTTCCTTCATTTCTCTTCAGAACTGAATTATATATGTGTCAAATTGTCCCATGAAGTAAATTATTGAATACACAAAATTCAGCATAGCTTGTAAATTTATACTAATATTATAGACTGTATATGTGTGTGTGTGTGAGAGAGAGTGAGAGAGAGAGAGAGAGAGAGAGAGAGAGGGGGGGGGGGAGTTACCAAAAGACTGCAACGGAATAGAAAATAAATGCTGTGCTCCGCAGAAAATACGTATAAAAATAAAAACCAGTTACATTGTTGTTTAAAACAATATACACAAATGACCAGAATGTAACAGGTTAGCAAACAGAAACCTAGAAAATTGCTTCATCCCAAACTATCCTTTACGTGAAAATTGTTTCGTTATTTTTTTTACTTTTGCATACTTGTTCCAAAGATTGATTAAACTGCCATATGCTTAAGATAAAGGTACATGTATATCTTGAAATTTTCGGGAATACCCTATGAAGTTCTCTGCATTCTGAATCGGATTTTATAATTGATTAACCATAATACATAGACAAAATCTGAGTACAGTAAAAATGTAAATCTCGTTAAAGCACACAACCTATATCACAATTCTTTTTTGTGAGATATTCTTTGCTATTGGTTTGAATGTTCAAATGCTTGGCATTTCTACCCGCTTTTTCTCGTGATGATGCAAAGAATGGACTTCTAAATCCATCATATATAGACCACTATTTAGAGCTCTTGACTATTGGTTTAGCCTAAAATAAAGTATGTAAATGTGCAATATAGTTTATCTCGATTTAAATTCGATTTAAATTCACATGAGTAGAGACTCATGTAAATGCAACACACGTTTATGCACAGTAAAATTCTTGCCTTGGATACACAAATCCGAAGTTCCATAATCTATAGTAGAAAGCCTAATCTCAGCATCATTAATATTATCTAGTAATTGTGTAACATTGTGTAGATAAAAGTTAACTGAATTAATGCAATAAGTGTTTGTAATGAATATTTCAAATCTCCGAGTACGTACAAATGTTCACAGTGGGAATGTAGAAACGTGATACGTGACGAAGCACAAGGAAACACTTCGGGTATTTTCGTACATTGTCGGGTTACTTCATAAGTTCTGGCATCTTGTCGAATCAGCTGACGAGTAGTTTCCCTACTTGTATTGAGTGTTTTTCAGAGTGTTCAGCCATGTAAGGATTGTGCGCACTCGGAAATTCAAGCAGTTAGTTGATAGCGGAGTGTCGTTGTTTAAAACCTAATGAGCTTTTACTTCATTGCGTGTAGGAAACTTAGTATGTTGTCGGTGCAAAGACGCAAGAATATCTAGGCATTGGTTATGCTTATGTATTTAGCATAAGTAGCAACGTTTAGATGCTCTACTAAATATAAGTTGTTTCCACACCTATTAGCACGTATACATGGTTGACGTGCTCTGTCATCTGCCTCCAGCTTGGCATTATTTCCTGTATGCAAGGCTGCGAGTTGGGTCTGTACTGCATAAGTGTTACAGGCTCTTGTAAGCAGATGTGCTGGTGTGCATAAACTCCCACTGAACGAAATTCCGCAAACAAGCGAAGATACTGATTGCTATCTTGGTTAAACTATCGGCAGCCTTAAAGTAAAATAATTAGTACAAAAAGCGCGGGAACACATCAGGCTCATGACTAGAGACCAGATATTAGGCACTTAAAAAGTTTAAAATACGCAGGCAAAGCAGCTTTTAAAACTGCAAAAATAGGCAAACAGAATAGGCGTTAAACCCGTGAAACTAGGTGCTAAACTCTTTACGGCTACATGCAAAAACGGAAAATAGATAATAAAAATGAAGACTACTTGGATTTCTCTTATTACGAATTAAAATAAAAGATTTAAATTATGCAGTATTTAATCAAATTTATGTAATCTGATACATGTAGAGTATTACACAAATCACACAGTATTATCAAAATAGTGGGACCTAATCAAAACGCTGTATGAACAGTACCTGTTAGTAATTTCGCTGGTGCATCATTTTTAATACACAATAACTTTTGTCAATTATTAACACTCATTTTGATTGCACATGATGTACATGATACTTTTTCAAATTTTCCACTTTTAATGCCTCCTATCAGATAGTACATTTTTGGGCACTGAAAACGACCTTTCCACTTCTGCTGATATTGAAGCGTATTTCCTTGAAGAGCGTAGTATTTTGTGAATCAATGTCACATGAAACACTGTTTTCACCGCTAAGAGTGATCCCTGGCTTTTAATTGTTTAAAGGCACTATTCTCTTAGAGTCCGTTCCTATTTCTCTCTTACACGTTGACCTGCCCGTCTGCGATAACTTGAACTTTCTGAGTAACTTTATCCCCAAATTTGTTAATAGCATAGAGCATTAGGACTGTATGGTAATTTTCGCCTGATGGTGAGATGGAAATTAGTGTCCATCCTAATTGTTTGAAGATCCTTCATGCTTCATTCCGGCAAGTTTTACCTGACAAGTACGAAGTATCTACTCAGTCCCTCCCTATCTCCCTCTTGCAATCCTGTAAAGACTGACGCCATTGCGCATTAATGGGATATGACATAGATGTTTATAAATTTCCAGGTAATGGGAAGGTCTTTATAGAAAAATCACCACTGACTTCCAATGACTTTTTCAATAAAATGGATTTTTTTTTCTGCTCGAAAAAACGGAAATAGGCATTATATGTTAAACTAAGCAAAATAGGCACATTCAGCTTTATAAAAAAACAGCTCCAAGGGTAGTGAGTTGAACTATAAAACTAAGCCCTTTATATGATGTCCATAGTGATAACGAATAGGCACTTGTTTTAACGCGTAATTCCCTCCCCTCCTTTTTTTCTCGAAAAATTTGCTTGAAAACATTGGGGAGGGAATTATGCGAGTGGTGCTTCTAGGAATTCAGAAAGAAAGGGAAACCATGTAGTATTATGTAAAAGTTATATAGGTACACAGTAATTTGTGAATGAACTGGATACATATCACGGTTTTATTGGGCCTACAATGTATTGTTTCATTGTTTCTTTTCTCTGACTATTCTGCGGTCTCACTTTCGTCACTATTATCACTATTTTCATTTGTATCTGGCTCAGATAACACATCTTCATGTACACTATTCCACAACATGTCAGAACCATTAATGGCACAAGAAATACCAGTTTTTTTTTTAAACTCTTCTTAACAATATGACGACTTGTAACAAACTGACTTAGAAACACGTCTGCAACTTCACATTTCAATTTTACGATACGTTGTGACAATGGCAATACGAGTATTTTTGTGGCAAGCACTGCGTCCATTGTTGCCCGTGACAGACACCGCTGCGTCGATTGTTGTGCATTATCAAGTCATTTGAAGGCCATTCCAATAAGAACGAACCAGGAGAGGGAATTATGCGATGTTTAATAGATAAATAAGTTTTAGTGATGAAAAATCATACGGGAGGGAAATATAGGAGGGGGGGGGGGGGCTTATGCGATAAAATACGGTATTTATGCCAACAAACTTACTGTTCGGTGTTTTTAAACGCACAAGCCGTGTGTGTGTAATGTTTGAGAGGTAGAATTGGAACTCAAAAACCGGGAGAGATACGAATTGGTTGGAAAATTCGTTGCCATTCTGGCAAGTTGTCACAGTTGCTTAATGGTTAGAGCACCCGCATGGTAAGCGGAGACTGTGGTTCAGATCCCAGCTGCGGCATTGAGTTCTTCAGTTCCAATTCTACCTCTCAAATATGCACTTTGCCTATCATCCGGTCTCTACTCATGGTATATATCAAACCTTCAAATACGGAGACGGAAAACTGCCCAAGACATTCGAGAATTGAACCTGAACTCCAAGAATGGAGGATAAACATGTTACCACCTGTGCCATTGTTACATAAATCTGCAATATTCGAAAAGCACTAGAACTATGTACATAACTTCATTGTTGCTTTCTTTGGTACATGCTTGCTTCTTTTATTTTCACCCTCCCCCTCCCTCTCCGAAATTCATATGTATTGCTGCTGCATTATTGGAATGTATGACTTGAATGGAATTGTAGGTCATCCACATTTCAAAGTCATTTTTAGTTACATTATTGCTGTGCGTATTGTCGTCTTTTGTGTTGCATATGCAAAAAAAAAAAAAAAAAAAAAAAAAAAAAAAAAAAAGGGGGGGGGGTATTTAGATCCACTACTTACAAAGATGCGACACCGTTTTCACGTCCCCCTCATCTTTCAAAAACCACCTTTAATTGGAACATGTTTTTATTTTTTATTGTCACAAATGGATCAAACGACTTCGATTAAAATATCACATGTTTGACAAATTGACAAGACGAAAATGTATACCTTAAATTTTGTGTGAATTGCCTTCCTCAGGGATTGAATTCCCTCCACACACATACACACAAACGGAGGATTTGTGTTACTCAGTAAAATATTTTTAAATAGTATAAAATCAGAACAGCGTTGCATGTAATATTTCTTTATATCTCTATTATGTACTAGGTAATAACAAATTAAGAGCTCCTTAAAACTATACAGTTTGTGTCAAAATTTTGTTGTAGTGTCAGCCGGTTTCGAAATATTCGGTGGTTACGCTTTGCGAAATGTAAAAGCGTCATCTGATGAAAATGGATGAAAGTTTCAGATTCTACAATATCTCTTTTTTCCTTCGCAAGATGTTTTTATGACCAGGGAGGTAATTTATTACTCCGCGATGTGACTTCGGAATTTATTGTCCCTTGCTTTCGAAAACCTTTGATCGTTTATTCCGCATATTTAATGAAATCATGTTTATGCAAGAGTTAAGGATCACACTTTTATTACCTACTGCTTTAATATGTACATAGTATTTTTCTCCGGAAGTTTACAGCAATAAGTACATTTTGTTGTGTCATGTTATGAGTCTCGTTGGACTTTCAAAGAAATTGATCAATCTTTGCACTGCAAGGAGCAATTTTGTTGGTAACAAACACTGGAAATATCATTGGGAAAGAAGTTACTCGTACTTCTAAAGGCTAGATATCTACATTCTTTTATTTGTCAAACTACCAAGCAATGCAAAAATTTACTTAGATTTGTACGAACGCTACATTTTTAAAACATTATAAAATCGGTACCTATGGAAAAAGTGTCAAATTGTCGTAATTATAAATAGGGATTTCAGTGTTAGTGACAGAGTGTGGAACCGCATGCAGTCACATGCGATTTAGGTTAGTTGTATACGGGGAGTGAATGACGTAACTGGTACCACGTAGCCGTCGTATATCAGCAGACGCCTACAGCTGTGTACATGCGTGAATAGCAACTGTAGAACCCATGTGCATAAACTAGTGGATTATCGCACAACCTTCCGCTTATTAAACGCTGCAGACCTTCTACTTTAATTATATGTAACGTTTATACTTGTAGGACCTTGCCTGTTAAGTCTAGCTTTCTATAAAGTCGTAAAAAACGATAGGTTTTGCCAGCATTAAAGTGAATCAATCATTACACCTCGGGAAATCTTCAAATACTAAATTAAGTGCAGAGGAACAGGGAGGGGGTGGGAGACCCTCCCTCCACACAGATGCACACAAACGGAGGATTTGTGTTACCCAGTAAAAGCTTTTTAAATAGTATAAAATCAGATACAGTGTTACATGTTATATTTCTTTAAACATTAATTTCTCGGGTTTTCATTTCTCTCTTTTCTTATTGTTCCATTTAACTTAGATGGACGTATCGGTGGAGCCTATACAATTATGTTAACCCGTATACAGTGGGTTTTGGGTCTTTGAGTTTTGTTTTCACTAGGTCTCACACATTCTTCACACTTCCAGACTCTGGAGGGACGGGAGACGGGAGACGGGGGGGGGGGGGGGGGGGGGGAATCTTGGCTAGAAGAAAATCCGCACTCCCCAGCCGGAAATCGAACGGGGATACCTCGCACAGCAGTAGGTGCTCTACCGACTGAGCTACGGGGCCGGCCCATTTTTATTTTCAAACTGTTCAACACGATGTATTTTTCACATAAATGGAGTGTTATATCTCCTTGTAAATAACATGATTAAAAATCCTGATGTGTTACATTCACATTACCTTCTTTACCCATTCTTCAGCAAACTATTCTTTAAAAAGTTCTTTTATCTTATTTCTTGTTAATCGAGATAAACACATGGAGAAATGCTTCTATTGTATATTTCCTTCAAGATGCAATGAGAGTACGGGAATAATGTAGACTTAAGTGATTGTCCACTCTAAAGAGCTTTGATATTCCGTTATCTTTGCACGACCAGGAGCGGATGGGGAAGAATGACGATTTCCCATTCGAGAAAAGTGTACCTAAGTATTTTAAAATTGAAACCAATAAAAAGTAATATCTAGAAATGATTAACCCCCTTCAAAATATTGTGCATTTGACATAAGTATGTGCTTCAACTAAATCTACATTTTAGTGTAGTAAGATTTTATCTCTTACCGTCTACCAGATGTGCAAAGATCAGCCAGAATGAGAACTTTAGAACCTATTCCCAGAAAATTCATATATATATATATATATATATATATATATATATAACATTTTGAGAGTATCTGAAACATGGCATTTTAATCAAAACCGTGAGAGCCATTTTCTAAAAAATCAAAATTGTCCATGCAAAGTAGTTTGAGCCTATTCTTTAAATCTTCTTGTCACATCATTGGAAGATGGAGAATTTGAATACGAAGTTTGAGCTTTAACCGACTTTTCTTTTATGAATTATGCTGTTTAGGCACAGGGACACACGCACGCGAGCGCACATGGACGTTTTTTCTTTTTTATTCAGGGGACATCAAATCGTGTATTGCAGTGAAATTCGTGTATTAACGTTTTGGGCAGGATACAATATCTTCTACACCGATTAGGGAAAGCAAAATACATTTAACATGTTTAGTTTTGATGTTAAAAAAAATCCATTCTGTGTACATTTTAAGCAAAAATTTAAGTCCTGTATTTAACATGTATTTTCCTCCAAACTAGTAGAACAAATACAGAATTAAGGTCTACAGATTATAATTTGATGTGTATACTACACATTGAACCTTGATTACTATAAAAATGTCAAATGAATCGGACTGAAATAGTGTATCTTAGACCTTACGCAGATTTAGAGTGACAAAGAGAAGTTTTCGTGTTACGCACGCTTTTGGGAACGCCTCATCCATAACGAGGGTTTCTAAAGCACAAGAGATGACTTAACGAAACGCTGAATTTCTGTAAGGAAGTGATGGATTGTAACGAATGTTGGCAAAACCGGCCTTCAGATCTAATGGCAGGTGTGAAGACGTTGCTACGTTAAAACGAGTCGTGTGGTGCTCCACAAACTAGGTTACTTTTTATATCGGACAGTTTCAGCGAGGCGTGCAATTGCGCAATAACGAATTCCAGAGCTACATATTGAAAAGGATTACAACCTAACCACTTTGCCCCGATATGCTATTGAAATCTAAAACATGATAATTAGGCGTGATAACGGAGTTATAATTACTGTATAAAAATTATTATAATAACAATGATAAAGGCCACAGTAAATAAGTAATAAATAAAATCTGATGTGTTGCACTCAGTGGCTTTCTCTACTCTTGTGTAAACTGTTCTTACAGACGTTTATTCTTCTGTCTAGTTTATGCTGATCAGATATGTGTAGAAATTGACTATTTGGTTACTTTCTTGTAGGTACAGCCGGCTCCAAATGTTTTCCAATGGACGAGAGGGTGTAGAGACAAGAGACGAAGAATTTTCTTATGAATTAGTTATGCCTGGTGTGCCTGGCCCGGCACGGCTTTCGTGTTGTGGGCGGGGAGCAAACAAGAAGCAAATACTCAATTTTATTCCATCTAAAGCAAAGAAATCAGCATATTCTTTTCTGCGCGCATTTAAACAATACTGCTTTTTTGGTAGCGTTAATGGCGTTTAAGAAACATATTTAAACAATTGTTTAAACAAAGATAATGCATGTACTGTATGTCCCGTTAATAACACTGGTCAACAGCAACATTGCGACATGAGTAATGTATAAATTTTTAATTAACTGAGCACTTCTTATAACGAAAATGTTACAAAATGTTGCCGGTTGCTTCTTATTTTCATATTATGGCACATTACTGATGACAGGAAGTTGTAACTAGACAAGACTGTAAAGGAATATAGGGAATGAATAAACACACTTAAAAGGATGAGCTGGTTTTATGGTCTTATATGAATAACAGATATCTTTATAAACAGGCAGAACAAGAATTAGTTTACAGTCGATGTCTTCAGTGCCTGAGAATTGTTTCTTAGGTGTGATTTAGTAACAGTATCCAAACTCAAATAAAAACTTTGTCTTAAAATGCTACAGCAAAGTTTGCGAGCGTCGTAAAATTCATTAAACGTTTTACTTCCTAAGAATGCCATGAAAGTGCATAAATGATATTAACAGTTTATGGTACATTTGCGGCAAAGTGGTGTTTGCTGTGCAGCGGAGAAATCACCCCTGTAATAAAAACAACTTGCAATCTTTATTTTGGCGAATTATGCAAATTAGGAGACCAAGATGAGATTTGGCCCCACATATCTGTTAAGACTTGCAACATGAATCTTCTGGATTGGTTGAGTCACCGGAAACCTTCGATGTCTTTTGTCATCCAGTTCTTTGGCTGGAACCAACAAATCACACTGACGACTATTTTGTATGTTTCCACCATGCCGAGGTATGACGAATTATAAAAGGAAGACTGTTGTATATCCCAGTATACACCCTGCTACTTGTCCTGTACCCTATAGTGATGAACTATCTGTTTCAACACCCCCTGAATCATATTCCATAGTCTCAATAGACGAATGTTGTACTCCACAACCATCCATATCTACGGCCCCTGACTTTGCACCTGATGTTAAATCTGAGCATCACAAAATTAGCCAAAGTGAATTAAATAATTTAGTCAGACATCTGGAACTTAGCCCAGGCAGAGCTGTTTGCCTCCAGATTGCAACAATAAAACTATCTTGCCGAAAATGTGAAAGTTGCATTTTTCGTGACCATAAGAAACATCTGGAGAAATATTTTGCTGAGGAAGGCGATTAAGTGTTTTGCAGTGATATAAGTGGCTTTTTGAGGTTTCTGAAAATTATAGCATCTCTGATCAGTGGCGGTTGTTTATACACGCTTCAAAAATTAAGTCTCAAAGCTGTATTACTCCATAATGGCAATCAGTTGCCGTCAACTGTTATTGGTTATTCCGTGCTTATGTAGGAATTATATGACGGCCGGAAACTTATTGATTCAATTCATTATAACAGATATAAATGGAAAATATGTGCAGAGTTCAGAGTAATTGCAATGTTAAGTGGACTCCAACTAGGCTACACTAAACAATGTTCCATTTGTGAATGGGAAGTAGAGGCACAGCTTATCATTTCATAAAAAAGTCCTTTACATCAAGGTAACGTAACTGGAAAAATGAATGTTAAACATGAATCTCTGGTGGAATCTGAGAACACTCCACTCCTCCACTACATATAAAACTTGGTCCCATCAAAAACTTTGCTAAAAGGTTGGACCAAAATTGACTGGCATGCAAATACCTAGAATTAATGAGGCCAAGTTAAAGGAAGGAGTTCTTGTTGGCTTACAGATTTGTGAGCTTCACCAAGATGAGATATTTGAATACCTTTTAAGTGATGTTGAGAAACGGCAAGGATTTCTTCCAGAGAGCTGCTTTTGGGAAACAATCGCGCTGAAAACTGAGGACCTTGTTACAAATTTGCTGTCATCTTATCACAAAATGGGATGCAACATGTCCGTTAAGTTACACTTTTGCACTTCCATCTGAAATGTTTTCCTGAAAGTTGTGGAATCGTAAGCGATGAACCTGGCGAACATTTCCACCACTAAAATATACTAATGGAAAAACGTTACCAGGGAAAGTGGAGTGCAAGAACGCTTGCTGACTACTGCTGAACAGTCCTAAGGGATGCTTCTCAACTCAAATACAAGAGGGAAGCAAAGAGAGGGCATATTTAGTAAAGGTATGTTTTACAAGACATCAGACTTTTCATAAGAAATCACTATTATATTTTCCTTCCATTTGCAAACAAAAACTCAAAATTTGTTGTCCAGTGAAATAATTTAATACTCAATAATAATAATAATAATAATAATAATAATAATAATAATAATAATAATAATAATAATAATAATAATAATAATAATAATAATAATAATAATAATAATAATAATCCTTAGCTCTTCTCCCCTGTACAGAGTGTACCCTTATCGCTCGTCCTCCAGCCGCAGCCAAGGCGAGGAAGGAGCTCAGGATGGGGGTAGGCGGTGGTTTGTGCGTTGTCTCCTCAGATCGCGACTATTTGACCTTTTAGGAACATTACCTTACCATGAGTATAGCTACTCAATTGGCATCACGAAGCTGAGTGCACCTCGGACCAGATCTCCCAGCAGGGAAGAATCCCCTCGCCAATACCGGGGATCGAACCGGGTCCCCTGCGCCAGAGGGAGGTGCGTTACGGCGGTGGTGGAATTCCTAAGTGAGAAAAGCATTAACTATATGAAAAGTCAAACCAGTAACAAGAAACATGTGGAAAATGACTATCTCCACAAACAAAAAATTGACATAAATTGTGCACTTGAACAAGATAAACATTTTTGGTGCAGTAAGACTTTGTCGTAGCATGTTTGGCGTTTAACCGACTTTTCATTTTTGAGGTATTCGGACCCTAATAACTTAGTTGTCCACGGGCCCTTAAACACCACCACTCACTTTTTGAGGTATGCTGTTGACGAATACAAACACATACGGACCTTTTTCTAAAAATGCCTGTTTTGGATTTAAGAGTCCTCAAAACTTGTGGTTCTGTTGATATCTCGGTATGAATTTTTGGTTGGAATGCAACATTTTCTCTATTATATACGTGGTATAGAAGGGGAAAAGTATAACTTGTTATACTAAATGCATACTCTTTATTATATTTTTGAAGTTGTGCCCAAATGATATACTTCGTGAGTTACACTTACACATACAGTTTTACTGGGCTCGATAATGTTTAAAAATGCATATTTCGGGAAAAAGATGCACTTTTAAACATTTAGTGCAAAAAATGCATGTTTTACTCCTAAATGTGGTAATCTTTCCTCTAGCTAATTGGTAATTATAGCATTTAAGTCTCTGCAATTAGTGTGTGTGTGTGTGTGTGTGTGTGTGTGTGTGTGTGTGTGTGTGTGTGTGCGCGTGTGCGTGTGCGTGTGCGTGTGCGTGTGCGTGTGCGTGTGCGCGTGCGCGCGCGCGCATGCGTGCATGCGTGTGTGTGTCATAACTCTGGGGGGCGGCTTGGAGCAATTTCAACATTAGTGATAATCTGGAAAACAATACCGTGGAGGTGGGAGGCCTGATGTCATGTTGAAATAATTGGAAACGATCGATATTAATGTCGAACCTGCGCTTTTCAGGGTCACCGAGAGGAATAGTGACACTATATCCTTCATCGGTTTGAGTAGTGAAACATTTTTCTTTTTTTTTTTCTTCTTCCTACTCTTCTTCTTCCTGTTCATTTTCAACTTCCCTGTTCTAGTACTAACATGGTGTCAGGGTTTGAGTAGTGAAACATATGTACGTGTACAAAATGACCAAGGTTAGTGTAGAATCCATAGTTTTCGGGGACGCCAAGTTGATTGGTGGCAGCCATGTTTAGTCCAGGTTTATTCGAAAAAAAAAAAAAAAAAAAACGAAAAGAACACGATTTTCTAGAAGATCCTACGCCTAGAAAATTGTGCAAACGAATAGAACTCGGTGATTTGATAGAATGAAAATTACTCTGCACAACCTCCCAGAAGGTTTTTGGAAAATGAATAGAACGTTGTTGGACCTCCTAAAAGATTTGATAAGTTTACTCAGGTATTACATTTAAAAAATCGGGAGATTTTCGAAGATCTGACGCGAGGAATTTTTTGCGAGTCCAAAGGTTCGCCAATGCGCATGCGCAAGCGATCCAACGACAGATGTCGACTGCTTATTGCTTCTCGTGTTGCAGCCAACATGAACATACCATTTGTAACAATCGTAGCCAACTTCAGCAAAAAATCTCCAGACATGTGCACATGAATTGTGTAGTACATAACATGTGGAAACAATTAGCAGCCGGTAATTTTAGGAAAGTCTATGCTTGCTTTTGTCCAAACGAACGTGGCCGAATTGGGAAAAAGTTGATCAAATTACGTAAGCATTCACGGCCGGTGTCATAAAATATAGAATGAATATTCGGGCTTGTGGGCCGTGGTCTAGTGGAAATTCTTTTTCCATACGTTTCACTCGAAACTGCGTCGAACATCATCAGTGGTGTGACTATATATTTTATATATATTATAGTATTTTCCGAGCAGTGTGTGTGTTTGTGTTTATTATTATTTTTTTTTATTAACGTCATCCAACATTGTGTCATATCGGACGAATGAATGAAATGAAATGGGTGAAATGATGCTCAAATGAGCCCGAGGTCCATGGAGCTTTAAGTTACCCGACATTCGTCTTCTCAGGGTAGGGAAAACCTCGGAAAGAAACCTTACCCGGATAACTTACCGACTTCTTGAACGTGAGGCAGACACGCTAACCATCACGCTACAGAGGCGGGCATATATATATATATATATATATATACTGCTCGGAAAATACTATTACATCGTAGCATTCACACAACGTATCAATAATGTAATGTTGGGTAGGGTAATGTAAGTGTAGTGTAAGCTTGCGGGCAGTATCCTACTATTCACTTACTATCGTAAGTTGCGCATGATCTGCAATAACAGTAAATATATATTGCAAAAGGTTAAATTGACGATCCCTGCCACATTTTTTAAAATCGACGAATGTAAGATAGGACGACAATGTATTCTTGCAGTGATAGGTTTGGAAACGAATAATATGCGGATAACGACATGCACTAACAATTCGGATTCTAGGTATAATCATACCTGTATTTTGAATTTGATTTTCTTAGTTTGTATACATTTGCTTACGGCTTCTCTAGCTCTCTTGGACATCAGAATTGTTGCTCTGGGTGGTTCAGTTGGTTAGACGCTGGTCTACTGATCCCACGGTCGCGGGTTCAAATCAACAGACCGATGGTTTATAAGTGTGCTTAAAAACGACAGCTCCATGTTAGTAGATTTGCTGGCATGTAAAAGAACTCCTGCGGGACGAAATTCGTGTCGCTGATGTGATCCTGGCAGTTGACAGCGTCGTTAAACAACAAAATAATGTTAATTTTTTGGACATCAGAATCTGAAAACTCTCGAGATACCAACAGATGTCACATTTTAAGTTTTAGGTAGTTCAGAATTTATTATTTCTTGCTTCTTTAATGTATTAATGTTTTGTTGTAGTTATTTATGTTTTTTTTTTTTTATTGAAGATTAAGATTTGCTTTTGGTTATGATTATTTACCTTACGGTTTGGCAATATTGAGGTTTTAAATTTGTGCATTACATTTAATAACCAGTAGGTATCTGTTTAATCATACAAGTTATACATTTCTGTATTTGCACATTACCACGAGCTTTACTTAAAATGTTGTGCTAGTCTTGGCCGGCATCAGCTAATGACTAGCACAATTTAATGAAAACTGACTGTGCTAGATGTGGAAACGTTGTTGGAACTAGCTTTATTTGTTGTCACCATTGTTTGAAGCAAAACATAATTTATCAATCAGCTATTACTTTCTCTACTGGTAAGTAGGGGAAGTATTGTATTCCACCCAAAAATTCGATGTCGGGATTTCAGCCGAAATATATGCTTTGAGACCCCTTGAATCCCCCCCCCCCCAAAAAAAGCGTTTTTAGAAAAAGGTCCGCGCCCGCGCGCGCGTGTGTGTGTGTATTTCTGAGTGTCCATGGACAACATAACTCAAAAATGAAAAGTCGGTTAAAAACCAAAGTTAGTATTTAAGTTTAATGTCTTTCAAGGATGCGACACGAAGATTTTGAAGTAAATAAACTGCCCTTTACATGGAACATTTTTCGAACATTTTGATTTTCTTGAAAATGGCTCCAACGATTTTGATTAAAATGTATGTTTAAGATATTTGTATGACAAAATGTGTATTTTGAATTTTCTGGCTATAGCCTGTGTAGTCCAGTTTACTCTGGACGAGTTTCGAATAACTCGTAAACCGTAAGAGATAGACAAAATTTTATTATACAAAAAAGGTAGGTCTCGCTAAAACACACAATTTATGTTTTAAATAAATGTTTTTGTAGAGCGAACCATTTCGGAGATATTCCTTGTTATTTGTGTCAGTTTCGGAAAACTTAAAACTTTCGTGAAATGGAATATCGTTGTTAATTTTTTATATGTTAAGCGTGCAAAGAGAACGGGATCTCAAAGCTTTAAAATATTTGACTATCGCTCAAAGTCTATCTACTGTATTCTAATATTCCTCTTACACTTACAAGGAAATAAACAATAAGATAATTTGTACAAATGTTTATCTCAACTAACACAAAGAACACATAGGAATAAGAGTTTGTGAGAATGGTTAGTACAAGAGTAGGGAAAGTCATGTTCCGATCAGCGTAAAACACATGGACATTAAATTCGCCAACTTAATTGCAAAATTCGCTTTTCAACGGTTGACTGAATTTAGTCGTTTGCTTTCACGCGACTGTAACAGACCACTATTCCTCAATGTTTTCCCTCTAATACTTCCCTGTACTAGGCAAACCACTTTCAAAGAAGTCCTCAACCCTAAGTATGTAGTGAATATATACAGTACAAAATATGGTTATTTCTACGAAAAGTCTGTTCCAACTGGTGTCCATCCTATAATTCTCTGAATGTAATAGACAAATTGAAATTAAATTGAAAAATTCAAGCAGATTCAGAAAAGGCACAATAAGAACTAGCTCCATTACTTCCAAATATCTCAAAGAACTGTTATATCTATAAGTTTTGAAGTATTGATGATGATGATGATGATGATGATAGTCGGCGCTACAGGCCGTGTAGGCCCTTGCCCCCCTTAACCACCTTCTTCCATTCTATTCGGTCCTCTGCTTTTCTTCTCCAGCCTTTGACCCCCAACATTTTCAAGTCATCTTCCACATCGTCTACCCATCTTTTCCTGGCTCCTCCTCTTCTCTTTCCATCAAGTTTTCCTATGAATATCTTCTTAGCTTTCCAGCATTCTCTGCTCATGGCCAATCCATCTTATTCTTCCTTGTTTAATTTTCACTACTCCAAATAGGCACTGTAACTCCAAGTTAGTCCGCATTCTCCATCCGTCCATGCCCTTATCGCTCCAAATATCTTTCTCAAAATCTTCCTTTCGTACCCTAAAAACCACTGTTCTCTGGTTGTCAACACCCAACTTTCTGACCCATATATTACTAACTTTTGATGCATTACCATCTGGTAAAAAGGCATTTTTCCTAACGTCCTAGCTTTAATAATAATAATAATAATAATAATAATAATAATAATAATAATAATAATAATAATAATAATAATAATAATAATAATAATAATAATAATAATAATAATAATAATAATAATAATAATAATAATAATAATAATAATAATAATAATAATAATAATAATAATAATAATAATAATAATAATAATAATAATAATAATAATAATAATAATAATAATAATAATAATAATAATAACAATAACAATAATAATAATCCGCCTTTGCATGTGGGAGTAGCGTGTTTGGTTCACACTAAAAAAATCCCGAGTTGGAATTTCTGTTAGGGTGAGCTATCCGGATAAGGTTTTTTCCCTCGGTTTTCCCTTATTCTGAGTAGGCAGATGTCGGGCAACTTTAAGCTCTGTAGACCTTGGTTCACCTGAGCATCCTTTCACCCATTTCATTCATCGTTCAATATGACCAACCAAGTTAAAGGATGTTAAACTTAAAGAAATAATAATTGTATAGTTTTAGTTAAAGCTATTCGTGTCTTATCAATGCTTTTGAAGTTGCGAAAATAGCATACAATGATGTTCATTCCTTATATAAAGGAAATCTCTTTTATATTTCTGTACAAACGATACCTACGTCTAATGTACAGTTATACAAGTACGAACACGAAACTTGGCTGTTCCACTTGATCGCGTCATTGATTTTTCCTTACGCTTTTCTCTTGCTAACACAGAATAATGTCGGGTAATAACTTAGTGAGAAGCAACGTAACTAAAGCACAGTTGAATGTAATATGCAGAGTATGGACTGTCCATTTGCAATTGTTTAGTGGAATAGCCTTATAGAGCTGAGGATGAAGTATGTGTCGCTTGCCTAAACGAGATTTCACCGGAAATACACGTTTTGATATCCATGGAACTGACTTAGAAAAAATTATATGAGCAGCTCAAAAATCCGAAGTAGGAACGAATATAAAATGTCCTGTTCCGTCAGCATCATACTATAACGCAAGAGTTTATGAACTTATCTCCACCCAAAAGTAGCCTTTACGTGGATACATTTTCATTATTTACTTTCTCAAACACCCTAATCGATTTTAATTAAAATAAAGCACGTTAGAGATAGTGACAAAAGATAAAATGCGTATCTTAATATCTTGCGAAATTCCCGTTCATATTCATTGAATTTTTCATCACCGTGTATAACTGCAAAACTATAAGAGATAGACAAAATGCTACTGAGAGCAAACTTAGAGCCCATTAACATTAATAAATATGTACAAACGAATCTTTCCCGTAGTGGTAATCGTTTTCTAAATATTAGGTAATTTGCCTTGCATAAGGCGAAATCTGATGCAACATGTGTGAAGTTTACGATCCCTATTACTTAGTATATCTACTCCTACTTATAGTAGGTAAAAGGAAGTACCGTTATATTCCATCCTATATCGAGATTTCACCAGAAATATATGTTTTAAGAACCTCTGAATAAAAACTCCTTTTTACAAAATGGTCCATGCGTGTGCGTGTATTTGAACATCATAACCCTAACACGAAAAGTACAAGTGCAAATATACCTAGTAAATGAAAATTGTCAAGAAAATCCCCGTACCACAAACTACCCTTTACGTGGATGGCTTTTCGGAACTTTTGTTGTAACTATTTGAAATAAAATACCACAGTCTTAAGCTGTTTACATAGCAAATAAAATGCAGGTATAGCCGTAGTGTTTTCTACGAATAGCGTGTTAAGTCTATGCAGAAGTCATTCAGAATGAAGGGAATTTCAGAGGATATTCCCAGAAAATTCAATATAAAACATTCATCTGTCATGAAAATGTTTTAAACATAGAGAAGTATTGTAATAAAAATCGGATGTGTTGCACTCACATGACTTTCTCTACTCTTGTACTAACCATTCTTACAAACTCTTATTCCTATATCTTCTTTCTTGTTAGTTGAGATAAACATTTGTACAAATTATCTTATTGCTTATTTCCTTGTAGGTGCAAGGGTAATGTTAGAATACAGTAGGCTTTGTGCGATAGTCAAATGTTTGAGATTCTGTTGTCTTTGCACACTTAACATATAAAAAAATCTGATGTGTTGCACTCACATGATTCTCTCTACTCTTGTACTAACCATTCTTACAAACTCTTATTCCTATATCTTCTTTCTTGTTAGTTGAGATAAACATTTGTACAAATTATCTTATTGCTAATTTCCTTGTAGGTGCAAGAGGGAATACAGTAGGCTTTGTGCGATAGTCAAATGTTTTAAAGCTTTGAGATTCTGTTGTCTTTGCACACTTAACGTATAAAAAAATGAACAGCGATGACCCATTTCACGAAAGTTCTAAGTTTTCCGAAACTCACACACATAACAAGGAATATCTCCGAAATGGTTCACCCTACAAGAAAATTTATTGAGACATAAATTGTGTATTTTAGCAAGATCTACATTTTTGTATAGTATGATTTGGTCTGTCTCTAACGGTTTACCAGTTATGCAAAAGTCGTCCAGAGTAAATACGACCACAGGGGCTATAGCCAGAAAATTCAAGATATACATTTCATTTGTCATCAAAATATCTCAAACATGACATTTTAATCAAAATCGTTGGAGCCATTTTCAAGAAAATAAAAATTTTCGAAAAATCTTCCATGTAAAGGGTAGTTTAGGGTGGGGCTATTTTCTTCAAAATCTTCGTGTCACATCCTTGAAGGACATTAAACTTAAATACCAACTTTGGTTTTTAACCTAATTTTCGTTTTTGAGTTATGCTGTCCACAGACTGACACACACAGGCACTGACTGACACACAGACACACACACACACACACACACACACACACACACACACACACACACACACACACACACACACACACACACACGGACCTTTTTCCAAAAATGCTTTTTTTTTTGGATTCAGGGGACCTCAAAGCATATTTCCGGTGAAATCTCGACATCGAATTTTTGGGTGGAATACAATACTTCCCCTGCTTACCAGTAGAGAAAGTAAAAATGAACAACGATGATCCATTTCACGAAAGTAAGTTTTCCGAAACTCACACACATAACGAGGAATATGTCCGAAATGGTTTACCCTACAAGAAAATTTATTGAGACATAATTTATGTAATTTAGCAAGATCTACATTGTTTGTATAGTATAATTTGGTCTATCTCTAACGGTTTACCAGTTATGCAAAAGTCGTCCAGAGTAAATACGACTGCAGGGGCTATAGCCAGAAAATTCAAGATATACATTTCATTTGTGATCAAAATATCTCAAACATATGACATTTTAATCAAAATCGTTAGAGCCATTTTCAAGAAAATCAAAATTTTCGGAAAATGTTCCATGTAAACGGTAGTTTAGGGTGGGGCTATTTTCTTCAAAATCTTCGTGTCGCATCCTTGAAAGACATTCAACTCAAATACCAACTTTGGTTTTTAACCTAGTTTTCGTTTTTGAGTTATGCTGTCTACATGCTGTCCACATTGTACTTTACTAAACGTAGTAGAGAAGGTAAAAATTGTAAAAGGATTTTTTGAGGAAGTAAAATTTTTCGAAAACCTTTCAACCTAAAAGGTATTTTGAATTGGGGGATTTTCCTGAAAATCTTCGTACGGAATCCTTGAAGGAAGTTTAACATATGTGCCAAATTTAATATTTAATGAACTTTTCGTTATTGAGTTATGTTGTTCACAGGCGCACCGACATGCGCCGACCCTTTTCTATTTTTTGTTATTCAGGGAGTCTCAAAATGTGTATTTTCGATATGAAATTTTTGATAGAATACTTCCTCCACTTAGCGCCAGCTCGTGGTATGGAAAATAAAATTCGACACAAATCGTGTGTTTTAACAGAATTTATATTTTTTATGTTGTAGTAAGATTTTGTCTGATCTCTTATGGTTTTCCTGTTATTCAAATTGAAGCGGACTTGCTACAAAATTGAACATACAGATTTTCATTAGTCATGGAAATGTCTTAAACATTTATTTTAATCAGAATAGTTGGTCTTGAATGATGCTGAAGTTAAATACCAAGTTTGGTATTTAACCAACTTTTCATTTCTGATTTCCGATGTTCAGATACGCGGACACGCACAAGGACCTTTTTGTAAACAGTGTTTTTTGTTTGGTTATTTTTAGTAGGGAATTAAAGATAATCAAACGTGTATTTCTAATGAAGTCTCTTATGGAATTTTTGATGGGATGCAATACCTTCTCTGTCTACTATGTACGTGGTAGAGAAAGAAAAATCAGTAACAATTTTAAGCATAAGTATAGGAAAATTGAAACCAATAACTAGTTATATTTCGGAAATGGTTATCTCAATAATAATAATAATAATAATAATAATAATAATAATAATAATAATAATAATAATAATAATAATAATAATAATAATAATAATAATAATAATAATAATAATAATAATAATAATAATAATAATAATAATAATAATAATAATAATAATAATAATAATAATAATAATAATACTAATACTAATAATAATGATAGTTTCCGTGCTTTAACGAAGATCTGCATTTCCACCCCCACCTTCCCGAAATAGGCAACCTGTTGGCGAAAGTTGTCCAAGCCTGGTGTAAGTCGATTTTGGGTCGTTAGTGTTATATTCTGTTGCTACTTTCTAGTTCCATATTCTGCTTTCAACATTTCAATAGTTGTAATGTTTATGAACTACGTACTTCGGAAGTTTAGAAGTAGGTGAACATGTATTTTCGATAACCCAATTTTCAAATCCCTTTTCTCCTATATCTCACAATATTGAGATGGCTCCAAGTGCTGCAAGTCTCAACCAATTTTCCTGAAAATTTCAGTATTGTTGGAGAACTATTGAGCAATGAAAATGAGGAAAACAATAGCATTAATATTTGGGAATTTGTTATAACTAAGCTGATGAACATTTCACAAAAAGCCTAAGTGACACCTTTTGTTTCTCGATGCTCTGGCTATTCAGTTGTCATGGAAAGTGTGGAAGTCTAAAGCCACCATATGGACCCTCGCCTTTAAACATGTGGCTATGGACTTTGATGTACACTTTGTTCGGTGTCTTTCGAGACAGTGGGAGGGACAGGTAGGCAGTAGCTCACTCGTGTCGTAGGTCACTTACGCGTGCGGGCACACTGCGATAGCAAAATGCACTGTTGCAACATTTGCTTACATGTTTATCCTTCATTTGTTTATTATGCACTTAATTGACATTGCTTGAACAGCGTATTCTCACACTCAGACAATACTTGTATTTTATATAAAAAAAAAAACCGAGTACATGATCATATTTACTTGGACTACATTAGCTTTATTACTTTATTATATATATCAGCATATTTGAAACTACATACGACCCCCACAAAAAGAACAAAAGAAGGAAATACAAGCAGTGAAGCGAAAGCTTATTTACACAGACAGATATGTACATTGGTATTTACTCAATCTTAGTGTCTTCATTTTCTTCCACATCCTCCGAAGACGACGAAGCCATCAATGTTATACAATTCACGAACGGTTTTGTTTTCATCGCGTTTTGTCTTTGTTGGAGTTGTATAGTTCTGAATATCTAGTTTAATGGTTCTTATGCTGTATATTTGGGAACGCCAATGGCAGCCACAGCACGTACAACCGACGAGCCAAATTTGCCGTTCCCTCCTTTAAAGTAACTGTGCACATTTTGAATGTGTGTCAGCTGCTTTTGTGCTGTTTGCTACTTCTTGTGGGTAAGGAATTTGCTTTATAATTAGCAGGTGCACTACCTGTTTCCACGACCGCCACATATTTATACAGGTTTAAGAGCTTTTTGCAATCTCTGTTGTGCGCCATTACTCGTGTCTGACTGCACAAACCTTGCAACTCTGCCTGGGTTGTTCTGGTTTCTATACACACGCCGGCCACGCGATGTCCCTATCTCCCCCTTCCACTGTCTCAAAAGATTGAACAAAGTATATTTACCTTGTAATCATGTGCAGCGAAATGTGTAGTGAATATTTATGCAAACATTTATCTGGATTAACGTGAAATAGAAATTCGTTTTTGTAAGAATAGTTTGTATAAGTTATTGAAAAAATCTGATGTGTTGCACTGACATGGCTCAGTCTACTCATATAAACTCTAATTCCTCTCTCTTCTCCATGTTAGCCAAGAAAAACAATTCCAGACATTATCTTATTGCTAATTTTCTTGTAGGTGCAAGGAGAATACGTGGGTACAATAGGCTTAGAGCGATATTAAAATCTTTTAAAGCTGGTCGCTATATGAGGGCTTTAAGATTTCGTTCTCTTTGCTCAGCCAATAGATAATAAGGCATATCTCCGAAATGGTTCACTCCACAGAAAGTGCATTTGGACATAACTTGTGTTTTAATGAGATCTACATCTTTTGCATAGTAAGGTTTGGTCCATTTCGTACGGTTTACCTGTTATGTAAAAGTCATTAACAGTAAAAATCGTTAGAGCCATTTTTGAAAAAATCAAAGCTTCCGAAAAATCTTCCAAATTTTCCATATAAGGGTAGTTTCTAAACTTAAATACCAACTTAGGCTTTTAACGACTTTTCGTGTTTGTTCACAGGCGCGCGCGGACGCACGCACTTGGACCTGTTTCTAAAGGTGCTTTTTTTTTTTTTTATTCAGGGTCCTCAAAACATTTCCGGTGAAATTTCGACATAGAAACAATATAGTACTTCTCTTAGTATACGCAGTAGAGAAAGTAACCGACAGTGAGTAGGGAAAGTTATGTGAATGTAACACTAAGGTTTTTTAAGGGGGTTCAGTTCAGCTCAATAAAAGTATTTCTGGTGAAATCTTGAATACGAATGTTTCAGTGGAATATGGTACATATCCAGCGTGTACTACAGCGTTGATTATCACGATGGTAATAGTAACCAATAATCAACCGGAAAGTTGGAATTACGATAATTATACAGTTCCAAATTTAGTGATCTTGGGTGCGATGTACGTGAATGTTCGTAACTTCCTGCAGTATCGTCTTGTCTAGGGGAGAGAAGCAAGGTCATTCACCCCAGAGCAAACCTCGCTTCGAAATGCCCTATCAAGTGAAGTTCAACAAACTCGGGCGTTTTAGATTTCTCGCTCGACTTTTAAGCATTGTAAGTTGCATAAAAGTAAGGCATGATTTCTGTACGGGTTTTCCATCTCCTGTTCGAACATTGCATCACACTAGTGTACAACTCTTTGCAGGTTGCAGATCCATTAATGTAACAGGCGTTTTCTCACTCCTGCCTTAGTTATATTTATAGTATGTTACGAGGAAGAAGGTTCAAAGCGCTTTCGCATAATTTTGCTACTAGAAGTATGTTTAAGACGAAAGGAATTTAACGTGTTAAAGATACTGTAGTTTGAATATAGGTGCACTTAAAAAGGCAAACGTTTCCTAATCGCTTATCAGTAGTTACATAGTTCCATATCATAGCTTAAGGGTTCTGTTACAGAATTACCGATATCCACGTCCGAGCGGGTATGGCAACACAACAAAAACAAAATTTCATTAAATTATACAGTTTTACGAAAACATTACTACAAAACATTTAATGTAAAATTAATACCGCCGTCCATTGTATAACATAACTAAGTCTTGATACATATAAAAATAGATGTGTATATATTGACACATTTTATATATAACACATGCCATTTATATATTAACGGCTAATCTCCAAAACCCCTAGACTGATCACCTAAATATTTGGCACGTATATGCATTTTTTCATGGAGAAGGTTTGTATGCTATTCATTGTACTATGGAGTTTATTACATTCACATGGTTTTCTCTACTTGGTTTTCTTCTACGTAACACATTCACATATTCCCTACTTGTCCTTCAACATATAATTCATACACTTTTCTATGATTGAAATAGAAATGTATACTACGTGCACACGGTTTTCTCTACTCGCCCTTCAGCTACAATTAGTGCAATTTTCTATGTGTTTGGAATAGAGATGCAACATATTACATTCACAAGAAACTTTTATTTCATTGGACTTATTGACGTTGAAAAGTGTTTGGTAGGTAAAATATATTAGATTAAGTTTTTTTCTTTATCACTTTTCTTTTATGAAACACGATCATATTTCCATTATCCTGTTTTTATAGTAGGCTGAGAGTTTAACTTTAACTCTTTGTTTAAGTTTATTAAGTACTATTTTTTAAATGTCTCCAAAGAAACACAAGCCTATTGGGCAAGTGCAACCTAAGTTTACAAGTTGTATGGATAAATCGTTAAACCACGGGCAAGACCGGTTATTTCAGCTAGTAATTTACTATAATTGAATGGGTGCTCGCTAAAACGGGCGTATCAAAACAATATTAAACAAATCACACAAATTGTAGCATATATATAGGTACATAGGAATAAAATAGCTATACTGCGATCTTACACCATCACGTAATCTGCACGACCTACTACGTATAGTGCCAATTGAGCCTTACTGTGCTATAACAAAGCAAAATGACATGTTTTAATAGAATAATATCGAATTACAAGGTGTGTATGTCATAGATTTTCTTGAGACTAGCCAAACTCGAAAAGATGGATTGCGGTCTCTGCAGTTGATAGAAGCATGTAACCCAACTTAAAAGATGGTTACCCCGCTTTTACGAGCACCTATTCCATTAGGGCTGAAATAGAAATTGCAATTGTTAATGATTAAACCAATCCGTGATGGTGTTACCTGTAATAAATCCTGATTCATGTTCCTCATGTATGATAACACAAGACTCACGTATATAATTAATAGAAGTACATAGATGTAGAAGGAATTCCAACTAACCTTCTGGAAATGCCATTTTTGATATGCCTTCTAAGTATACTTCAGTTACCTAGATGTACTTATTATATCCTAACCGATAGAGATGGCTCCACGGAATCATCTTGCAGTTGTTAATGATTAAACCAATCCGTGATGGTGTTACCTGTAATAAATCCTGATTCATGTTCCTCATGTATGATAACACAAGACTCACGTATATAATTAATAGAAGTACATAGATGTAGAAGGAATTCCAACTAACCTTCTGGAAATGCCATTTTTGGTATGCTGTCTTCTAAGTATACTTCAGTTACCTAGATGTACTTATTATATCCTAACCGATAGAGATGGCTCCACGGAATCATCTGAGGCTCGCATTTGGGAGGAGATTGGTTCGATTTCCGTGGCCGACCTTCCTGACCCATAGATTTTTCGGGGGTTTTCCCGGGTTACTAGGCAAATGCTGTGGCGATTTTGCGAACTATAACTGCTGATCTCGATGGATGGGTGGCGTTGTAGTTGCCTGTCCTTCTGGGCTGACGAAACCCATGGAGGCTGGTGGCTGCATGGCGAACTCTGGTGTCAGGACGAAGAATCTCCGGCACACCTTAGGGGCCCTTACGCTGGCTCGCACAACTCGCCTGGTTTCCAACATGCCCGTAGAGCTCTCTCACTCCATCTCTCCTCCCAGGGTCTGACATGCAATAAACTAATACAGTTGGCTGAGTGTGGAATCCCCTCCCTCTGTACTCTACTTCTATTATATCCTCCATGACACTTCAAAACTGCCATACTTGCTCTCGCATATGCTAGAATAATTGCAGAGTTCGTCATAATACTTAGCTCCAGTAGGTTTGGACAAAATGTTCTAGCCTGATATGAGCCAGAAGTACTCTCATTAATACTGTTCACCGAATTTCCCCTCAATCAGCTTTGAAAAAACTAATTTATTTCTAATTATTAAAGCGTCTACATTTCATAGATAGCTTATCTGTAGCTTTTTTCGCTTTAATTACGCTGCAGCAGGAATTTTACCAGATGTATCCATTTTGTTCTAAATTAGTTTATTAAGTTTAGATTTTCTAGATAATTTCTAGGATAAATTAAATCCCTAATATTTGTTTTAAACTCTTATTTGCCCACTAACAAACTAGTGCACCAAAGTGTGTACCTTCGGTCTGGGTGACTCAGTCGGTTAGACGCTGGCCTGCTGATCCCAAGATTGCGGGTTCAAATCCGGCAAAGATAGATGGTTTTTAAGTGTACTTAAAAACGACAGCTCCATGTCAGTAGATTTACTGGCATGTAAAAGAACTCCTGTGGCACAAAATTCCGGCACATCGGCAACGCTGATGTGATCCTAGCAATTGACGGCGTCGTTAAACAAAATAATTTAATTTAACAGGAATTGTTAATGATTGTTTCGTTGGACAACCTGTTCGTCCTCCTGGGCGTTACCCTTGATGCAAATATAACGGATTTTATACGTTTACTTAGAGTATTCTTGTTAAAACCAATTCACCACCTTTGTTTTAATAAGTTACTAGAGAGAAGGTTTAAAGCTACTCTATTTTCTGTATCTTCATAAATATCTAATAATAGACGTTTTAAGATTTCAGAGCGGATCTTTGCCATCGTGTGTTGCGTTTAAATAAATGGCGAAATGAGTGTAAGAGTTGGTTGCCAAGTTTGTCCAGCCATAAGTCAGCAAAATTTACAGTCGTGGAACGAACACGATTTCCTTTTTGCCGTCTCCTGCCGAGTCAGCACGGTGATGTATGCAGGTATTGTTAATGAACCCACCTAATAATTGTGATAGCCACTTGTTCATTGTTGGATTTCCTGCTGCGTTATTTCTGGCCTTTTTGCTTGCTTATTAACCGGAAAAGCCAGCTCCCTATCCCATTGCGATAATTATAAGGATGGCAAGTGATTTTCACTGGACCGAGGAAAAGTTTGAAAAGACGAGACACATTCGAGTCTTCAATTTCCGAGGCTTAGTAAGAACATTAACACACGTGTACTGTATACAATTTTGGGAGATAATCAGTAATTTAATATGGTGTATGAATGAAATATGGAATACTATCCTTGAAACATAACATTCATCTTTTCATGGTGTCTTGGTGAACTTAATTAGCATCTATAGCATCTTTCGTATCTCTCTTTAGATATTTCAGGTATGAGAGAAGTACAGCCTATTTTCCAATTTTCTTCGATTTCAGAATCAACACACTCGTTCCAGCTAGCCCCATGATTACTATTTGATTTGAGCACGGACTACACTTGTGTTAAGCATTAGGGTTTAATGACTGCGTAATATCTTCGATCGTTATTACAACGAAAGTTGGACTGATTCCAGTGCGCTATTTCTTTTAATTACATGCAATATAAATAACAGGATTATTACTGAGGTATAAATCAACAAGTAGGTTTGATTATATTTTATATCAGTATTAATCAAAATAGTAAGTTTAAGGTGTGAAAATGCTAACGCCTAGGCCTTAAAAGTACATAATATAGTGGGGTAGGTTAAGTTGGTAGATGTGAATACGGGATAATTAACTTACCTGCAATGTCAACGTAACCGGAAAGGCTGTGAAATCGTACTATCTCCCAAAAACGTCTGATACACCCACCATCTATCTTAGTCTTTATCTGCACTTTGGCTTGGTTCAGTTTTTAATTCCTTTAACGGCTAGCTCATATGAATGGATGATAAAATGATGCTCAAACGGGACTGAGGTCCGCAGAGCTTGGAGTTAACCGACATGCAAAACGCTAGAAGAAGTAACTTGCTCTAACCGATATTCTAACTAGAGACCTCTTGATTGCGAGGCAGAAACTCTACCCGCACACCAGGAGTGGGGTAGAGGAGGGCTTTGATTCTTTCCTCCCATTGTATACTCTGAAATGTACTCTGTTCTGAAGGTTCTGTGCTTTACTTCAGATATGAGTTTGGATTCCGTGTTTTTTTACAAAATGCGCGTGCTTACATGCATTTTGCGCAAGTATTGTTTCGTTTGTCATAAGTATAAAATATAGATACACATTCATTCATGCACTATGGAGCAAAAAGTACATCTGATTATGCACTTCCATTTTTATTCATCTTTGTAGGAGTTGCGACATGCTGGTGGACTAAATTGTTTACTATGGTTTATCTGAAATTACAATAGACCCTACGATTGGTTACCTATGTGTGATTAAAAACGGACGTAATTTAATTAATTCTTTTAAAGAAGTTTTCTAAAAGTTTACAAAGAACAACCAGTATAAAAAAATTCGGAAATAAAATAGAATACCTCTTTAGTACAACATTCGCAGAGTAATTGATCTAATAAAATCCTTTCCTTTAATCCACTGTTTAAAGAGTACACTTTTAGAAACATTAATTGAAGGCATATTAGAAATACGTTAACCATTTGAAGTTCACACAATGCAATGATAGTTTAGCGATTGGAATGATTGCAATGTTAGATGAATCTAAATTGCTATTTATTAGTACTTGCAGAGTGTTTACTACCTTCCCGAAAGTTGAACTCAGAAGGACTGATAGGAAGGTTGACCGTAGTTCGTTAGTTTACGTAGGTATTCAACTTAGCTAAACAGTTCTGTATTCGACAGAGACTATCTTCCTGAAATAGTGCGGTTTTTATCTAATTTTTTTCGGTAGTTTTCTTGAACCCTTTGTTTTCCCACTACTACTCTCAAAATATTGGACTTATTAAATCAACCTATGCAGTAATCTGCAGAGTCATGAGTAAAGTGTTGTAAAGCTGAACTGCCGTCCAGGAACTTTCAGCACACTTTCTTTTTCAGTCCTGATTTCTGAAGCTAATTTATGAGACAAAATTGAGAAATTTTAGGTGTCCACTTAAAACCATTCAAGTGTGCACTTAATCAAATACTCGTATAATATAGATTACTATAAGTTGATTAAATATCCATTCCTTAAATATGTAATGTTCGTGTGTTTATCCAAAAAATGCCGAAACATGCAAATATGCAGGGGAAAAGTACACATACCTACCTATTTATACTAATGAAACGGATAAGCCCAAAGATGTCCTATATTCGTATAAAAATGCATTTGAATGGAGTTCGTCTCTTCATCATAAGTCTGCGGAATGTTGGCATGGCTGTTTTAGGTTTTCAATGGAAACAGAATGGGACAATCACCGAAGAACTTTTAACAGGAGCACCCGCCTTCTGTTTTTACTTCTGAAGAAGGGCAGGAATAAGCCTGAAGTATTAGCGTATACGTGGTTTATTTGTGTTTTCTTATGAACGTAATGTCTCGACCAGGTGTTCAATAGTAGTATAAGTAGGAGGAAGCTGGGCCACATACATGGGCATTCGAGAAGGGATGAGAGAGGAATGAACATTGCATATAGGTATAGCGTGGAAGAGATATAGAGCGCTAGGGAGAGCAGGGCTTTGGAGATGATTGCTAAGGGGTATGGGCTATTCCATTTCAAATCGGACGAAAAAACGAGCAAATTAACCTCATGTTTTAAAATCATTAATAATTTCTACATGCGTCAGTTGCTTAAAAGAAAAAGATTTTCAGAAAATTATCTCTTAAACGTTTATAGTTGCGTTAAAATTCGGCAAAATTTGCGTTATTTTCCGAATGAGAACTTCTGTGCCGTATAACCCAAGAACTTTATATAGGATTTCGGTAAAGTGCGATTCATTTTGAAACTGAATGTCTGTTGTATATAACAATAACGTAGCAATAATCACGCAATTTTAAAACCTTCTTTTTCATGTATTAAATATAAGTACCTTTTTAAAATTAAGGTTAAACTCATATAGGCTTAAACTTCTTTTTATTACACGTTAATTGCAGTTTTCAGTTTTATGGAACCCTTGTTTGAAACGTGGACGACGACGACGCTATCTGGCAGGCTGAGATCAGCCCGAGGTGTGTCATGCGTGTACCTGCCCTTTTAGGGCTTAACCACTTTATGACGGGATGTAGGGTTTTGCAGGGTGGCGGGTGAAGTTTGAGGTAGTAGGTTGTAAGGAGGCAGCAAGATTTTGCTCCTCAGCGGCTGCTTAATCAGTGTGCAACTTCCGTTGGGCACTGCTGGTGTAAAGGTCCAAATATGGAGGTTCATTTAATTTTGAATTTAGAATCCAAGCTTATCTTGGAGGACTGTGATGTATTCAGCTTTCGCTGTTGAACGGATGTCTCCTTCGTTACCGGGGATGCCCGCAAGCCATGCGGGTAACCCGATGTCCCACACGCGTGCGTTCAGTGGGGTTATAGTCCCCAAGAGACCTAATCAGGGCACTCCTATGTTGAGGAATTTGGTCGTATAATTTGGTTGCCCGGCGCCTAATTTCGTCCTCCATATACGGAAGAGACGAGGCTTCGTGCAGTAGTCTCGAAGGGAATCCGCGGCATACAGAATAGATAATCCGAAGTCCTCTATTCTGTATACGCTGCAGACGCAGGAGATGGGAATCTGCGGCCATGCCCCAGATTTCGCAGGCGTATAGGAGGAGTGGGATTATGAGTGCCCGAAAAAGGCGTAGCTTTAGGGGAATTGGCATCCCCGACCGCAGCATGGGGTACAGTGAGGCAGTTTCCCCACCGGCCCGCGCTGACAAGTCGTTGATGTGTTCCCGAAAAATAAGACCCTTATCGAGCTTCACTCCCAGGTAGGAGATGGAGTTTACCCATTCAATCCTTCTTCGCAGATAGGTGAATGTGGGGAGATTGGCGGGGAATTGGCGCTTAGTAAAGAGTATGGCGCGGCTTTTCTCCGGGTTAATGGACAATCGCCAACGCCTGCACCATTCTTGGATAAGGCGGAGGTGTCGCTGTATTGGGAGGAAGGTTCTGTTAGGGTGTCTGTTTGTTGTGTAGAGCAACACGTCGTCAGCATATTGAGCTATGTTGACGTTCGGCTCTGTAGGTAGGTCGGCCATGTAGACGCTGAAGAGCGTGGGTGATAAAACAGAACCTTCGGGGACTCCGCCTCGGATTGGCCTGCGTGTGGATTTATTCCCCGCCACTGAGGCCACAAAGGATCTGTGTCTAAGGTAGGAATGTAGTAGGTGTATGAGGCGTGTGGGTAGCTCCAGTTGGATGAGTTTCCGGAGGAGACCGGCATGCCAGGTCGTAGAGAAGGCCTTCTCAACGTCCAGAGATACCGCGGCGGTGTAGGCCTTGTCCTGCTGGGGTGTTGAGTGGCCAGGCCGGAACCCAAACTGATGGGGTGGGATGGCTTGAATGTCCCCTAAGATAGGGGACAAGCGGGCGAGTATTAGTCTCTCGAATACCTTCGAGAGTACGGGTAGGAGGCTAATGGATCGGTAGTTGGCGGGATGGACCGGGTCTTTCCCTGGCTTCAATATGCAAATCACCCGGGCCTGTCTCCACTCACGTGGGAAGTGGCTGAGGGCGAGACACATGTTGAAGACCTTAGTCAGGTAGAGCACGGCCTTGAGGGGAAGGTGGCGGAGCATGACAGGTGTTATCCCGTCAGGCCCCGCGGCCTTTTTGTGGTCGAGACGTTGGAGTACGCCCTGGACTTCGCTGGGTTTGACGATGGGGAGCCGATCCGCGTCGTCAAGAGGACGTCGGAAATATCGACGTACCTCCCCACGAACACGGTCGGAGAAGTCTAGGTCCTGCGGGTTATCTCTCGGCCGCATGGTCCTCTCTAGTATTCAGCAATCGCATTTGCTTTGGCTTGGGGTTCATAGGCCACGCCTTGGGTGCCATGGATTGGGGAGGTGTGTGATCCACCTCGGTTTCTCAGTCGTTTGGCAATCCGCCACACATTGCCGTCACCTAGTTTCAAACGAGACATTGTGTCCTCCCACGCGCGCACTCTGTGCTGGCGCAGTTGGAGACGCACCTCGTGGCGTAGACCCTTAGAAGCGCTAGGTTATGGCGTGTGCGGTGCCTCTGACAGAGTCTGCGAGCCGCCCAGGAGCGGCGGATGAGTAGAAGGAGCTCTAGGGGTAGGACGTCTGGGTGGAGAGGAGCTGGGTTCTGGACGGTGAGGTTGTGGACCGTTCGCTTCACCACAGAAGTGAAGGAAGAGACCGCCGCCTCAAGGGTTGGGATGTCGGTGATGTTGGGGTTGGGAGGGATGGAGCCATTTAGGCAACTCTTGACACAGTCCCAGTCGACGTTCCGGTGTTGAATTGGGACCTCTTGGCTGGCAACCCGGGTGTTGGTGGTAGCCAAACACTGGATTATGATCGGAATGAAGTGCGTTTATGGATGTGAGTGAAGTGGAAAAAAAAAAAAACAAAGTTTTGGTGAAACGTGGAAAAAATGAAACAAATATTTAAGCGGGCGCTGTAACTTGCTTCGGTCAGGGGCACAAAAGAGGGTTGTTTATTCACGAATTCTTATCGTCTTATCCGTCAGCATCCTCTCAGAGGAAATCATAAACAGCGGCAGATCCACAACGACCTTGATTGACGCGATTCTGGGTGGTGCGTGGTATGGTGCACGAGTAGGCGGTTTCTTTTACTGTTTCTACAGTTGTACGTTGAAGATGCCATAAAAATGTTAACTAATATTGTAAAATTAAATACTAAAGGATATGGCACAATTTGTATACCATTTAAAATGACATTTTTGAAAGATGGAAAAAAAAAAAAAAAAAAAACAACAACAAACAAAAAAAAAAAAAAAAAACAAAAAAAAAAAACCAGGAAATACTCGTATATTGAACATCGCATTATAGTTATAAAAATATTGAATAAGTACCACTACAAACTACACAATATTACCTACATTTTAAATTTTGAGAATTTTACGCTGAATAGTTACTGGACTGCGATTATCAGAATCGCGTAATTGTACCAAATTGCGGTAACTGACCCTGGGGAAAACTCGTAAACTACTCGTTTATCATAGCTGGTATTTTGCAAAAGACACTAACTTAACGTCTACTTTAGATGACAGAAAATTGAACCCCCCCCCCATCAAAAAAAAAAAAAAAAAAAAAAAAGATTTCGTGCGGTCCGGATTGTTTAAATGAAATGGACTCGTATAGCAGTGTACATTTGCAGTGGAAGTTGGTTGTTTATTGTATGTGATGCATGATGTCTGATGTAGGAGCTTTTTATGTTGATTGTATCTAAGCTTAATCTAACCTAGAAGCTTCTCTTCCAGTCGTCTGATCTGTCCTCTTATCACATAACGTACACTAGACTTAACACCAGATCTAAGCTTGGCATTTCTCTATTATTTGTAGATATTTTCCGTGATTTTAGACATTCTAACTTCGTTTTTCTAGAACTGTTCTGTATTTTTATTTGGTCTTGTTTTTGGCATTTCCTTCTATACCATCGAAGATCCATATGAAACGCAATTCCCATTTATTTTGCTTGGAATGTTTCTATTATTGTTGCACTAAACATTTTACTCATTCTGTTTCATGCCGTCGCAAAATTATTGCACATTGCTGGAAAGTTTTACGGCTATCTGCACGAGTAGTTTCAGGAAATTGGCAAGTATGCATGTAACTCAGCAGCTGCCGTTGCAGATAGACCCCTATATCGGCGTAACGTCAATGTGCACTATGTACACATTACGTCACAGGGAGGGGGTTCTCTGTATTGTCTTGTGCAACCGGAACCTGCTCTTGTTGACCTCTGCTCGGGTGCATAGTTCAGAGTCAGCTACATGTATGGTTTATGCGTAGCCAACCTCGCGTCCCTTAAAGGAAATGTTTCATCTCTAATTATCGTTCTATTTCCCGGAGAGCTCATTCATAGTTTGTGCTGTTACAACCTGTCAACGGATTTAAAGGAGTATAAAGAAAAGAAAAGGGGAAAAAAAAACAACAAAAAACTAAAGAAGTGTGTTGCTACCGGCTGGAGCCTATGTTAACGGAAGCATTAAAACAACGCGTTTTTGAAACCCATTTTAGCCATGTAGAGTACGGTCCTTGTCTTTTGAGCAGCGAGCTTGATCTAATGAACCCAGTTAGGTCAAGCTGTCTAGCCGAGCTTTATAACCGAGTTCTTCAGCCCTCTGCCATTAGGATGAGTATCAAATAGCCTCAGTGCTTTAGGTCTTTGCGTTCCTTTAATTTATCTGAATTAATCGCAGTGAAAATAATACAGCAAAAGAAGAATAGAAATAAAGAGGGAAAGAAAAAAAGAAACAGCTTATATGATATCAAGTCCTAAAACGAAAGCGTCCTTTTTATAAAGGTTATCACTAAACATGAGTAAATTCACAAAAAAAAAAAAAGGGGGGGGGACATAAAATACCCATATATATGATCACTTTCTGAGCTGTACTACAAGTGTTACTTTGGTGTTTACCTATTGTAGATAGAGGAAGTATTGTATTATCCACATCCAAAAGTTCGATGTCCAGATTGTACCTTTATTTTTAGAAAAACAATTTTTATGTGAGAGAGGAAGGGAAAGAACAGGATACCAAAAGTAAACTAAAACTTGTAGATACCAAAATCAGTATTTAAGTTCAGTATACGTACATGAAGAGAAAATTCCCGTTCCAGGAACTTTTTCTTTATATCTTTTCTTTTCTTCCCTCAAAAATGACTAACGATTTTACTTAAAATGCTGCATGTGTAAGAAATTTATATGTAACAAAATGCTACATCACAGTTTGTCAAAAGGTTTGTGGGGTTAACTGTTGTCAATACAGTCGTTACTTTGGCTTGAATATTTTATTTTCCCAATGATACATATTTTAAAGTGCTAGTGCAACAAAACCATTCATACTAACGTTTATCTCGATCAACAGAAGTGGATAGAAATATAAGCTTCTGTAAAACTACATTGCTTTCCTGAATTTCCGTTCACAGCTTTTAAGTTGTATTTCGTAGTTGTGCATAGCGCACCGGTGAAGTTGCTTTGTAGGGGTTTCGGGGTGGTATAAATTTAAACCAGTTACGCATTTGGCCTATAGATATATAACCTGGATAAATAAAGTACAAGTAACTGGGTGACCGAACTTCGCTCGGTGTTCGTGTGTGTGTGTGTGTGTCTGTGTCGGTGTCTGTGTCTGTGTGTGTGTGTGTGTGTGTGTGTGTGTGTGTGTGTGTTTTCGGAGAAGCAACTGATTTAGTTAAACTTTAAAAGCAAAACGTTAACTTATTTATTTACTTAGATTACTCTCCCCGTTATGTAGGACTAACACCGACTAGGACATAAAACGTTAACTAAATATAAATTTTCATCGCAATCGTTAGACCTATTTCCGAAATACAAGACAAATAGAGATACATATAAATATTTCATAAGCAGCATCATTTCAGCCGTAAAACATCCACTGCTGAACATAGACCTCCGTCATAGACATTCACCAAGAGTGAGATTTTCGTCGAGTATTTGTTCCACCGTGAACTCGAGTTCTCAGGTACTGCTGTCGACTCTTTAATTTTCAGTGCGTTAACACGTAGGCTAAGGTCCATCTTTTGCCGAATTCTTACGTATCTTCCTTCACCCCAGTCAGTTGCTCGTTAATCTTCTCCGATAGCTCTATCTTCATATCAAACATTCCCGTTTTCATCTTCTCCATTCCGGAGTTTACATATTTCAGTTCGTCTTCCATCTTTATTTCCATCTGCCGCATTCCGGAATGTATTTCATATCCTATTATGTCCATCTTGGTTACAATTTGTTTCATCAGTTGATCCATATTGTTTTTCGTAGCACTTCTGACACCAATTGTGACAATTTTACTCTTTTAACAATTTCTTTATTTTATTTATTTATTTTTTATAAAACACCGGAACGATACTATGCAAAAGCACTGTTTTAATCACATAGAAAATTGTATGAATTGTTCGTTGAAGAGGGAGTAGAAATATGCTGGTGTTTAGTAAAAGAAAACTGAGTAAAGAAAATGGTGTAAATGTAATACGCTGCATTTTTATTCCAAACATATAGAAACTCTATGAAAAGTTTATAGAAGTAGGAATAGAGAAAGGAGTGTTATTGTGTTCCGTAAAAGAAAAATAAGTAAAAAATAGTGAATGTTAGACATCGTATTTATATTTCAAACGCATAGAAAAATGTACAAGGCGGCGCCGTGGCCGAGCGGTTAGACCGTTTGCCTACCATCTAGGCGATCCGGGTTCGATCCCAGAAACCCGCATGTGGTATTCGTGATGGACGAAGCGGCGTCAGGGTGGTTTTTCTCCAGTTTTCCGGTTTCCCCCGCCACTTATTCCACAAGTTGCTCCATTATCACCGTTCCAATCATCGATTTCGCCTTCATTTCATGTAATCCTGTTCCTCACTAGGTCATACCTGGTGCTGGGCTGATCACCCGTTTCCAGGTCCTCACTCTGACCGGTCCATAGGTTCCTGTGCTCTCCGTCAGGGTCTGACCTTAGGCACTGACTTGTGAGCCTTAAATAAGGCGAGGGTAATCAGTTAAAGGGGGAAAAAAGAAAAATATATGAATTGTATGTAGAAGAGGGAGTAGAGAAGAACATGTGAAAGTAATACGTTGCAGAGTAAAATGAATTGCATAAAAACCTTCTCGGTCAACCGGTTTTGGAATTTATTGTTTGTCAACCCCATACACACCAACGTCCATTTATATATAATATTATACTATTTTATTATCATTATCATCATAGTCACAATCCCTTAATGTATTATGTAATAATACATCATACGTACTGTAAACATGCTTTGCGAAGCTGCAATTAATGCAGGAAAATATATCAGTTAAATCTATGTAACAAGGAAGTTGATACACAAAATGTATTTGCCTCGTATGCGGTGATAGTGTGGTAATATCGGAACGCTTTTTTAATCAAACCAGTGAAACAGAAACAAGTAGCCTGCGTAATGTAACGATAAAACAATAGAGATATTTTATCTCAGACCATGAAATGGTCTCAGACCTTCTTATGATATTACTTGTGATAGTCTGTATACCAGAGATAATGACCGTAGCTTGGTTGTAATGTGTAATCTGTATAAACTTTTGACTTTAGTTCCTAACTTTACCTTATATACATAGTTGATGTAAGTATAGTAACTTAGAAAGCCGCATATAATAGTGACTTAAGAGATTTTTAAAACAGTTATATCTATATAGTAAAACCATCGTGATATGTCGACAGATTACTCCATTTTATTAATACCAAGCTTACACCAAGGAAACTGCCAACGCAATCGTGTTCATCTAATCGGCAAGAACAGCAATGTTAAGAGAGATAGTAAATGCTCAGTCACTTATAGCATACCACTTACTTGAATTCAGTTCTCTCTCTCTCTCTCTCTCTCTCTCTCTCTCTCTCACACACACACACACACACAAACACACAAACACACACACACACACACACACACACACACACACACACACACACACACACACACCTTAGCCTGACTTAGGGTTAAATCTCGAAATCACAGGTCCCTGTGGTTTAACTGCTGTTTGCCACAGTCTATTTTCATATTGCTAATGCTAGTCATTTCTATATAACGGTACTTTTTTGCTCAAATGTTGGTGGCCCTTAGGATCAAGTGTATGAATGTAACAGCCACAAAGTGCTCATTACTCCGAAACATGCAACTAATTAGCGAAGGTAAGTATGGAATGAAGCCGAAAAATGTATTTTAAAGTAGTGTATCAATTCTGCACTGGTTTCTTATTTTTACTTTATATACAGCGGTAGTTTTAGACGTGGCGAATGGCCGATAGATGCGCAGTGGTTTATGGACGAGTTGTGTTTATAAGACATGGGGTGTCAGGTTAGTATCTCTCTGACCTCCATACAGTAAACATCGGGAACAGTACGTGATTAAGTACAGTGACCGCTTGCATTATCAGTGCTGTCTAATTTCAAGGAAACAGAGAGTTATCCCCCAATTTGCATGAGTCACTCGCGCAGATCCTAGCAAGGTCATTCGCCACGTGTAAAAATACCTCTGTACGTTCTATCTGCAGACAGTTTAATTCGCTTGACACGAGTAAAATACCAGGGCCTGGAGATCGATACTGCACTAATAAATAAGGGCCTTTGCCTAGTTTATTAGAATTGTGCATTTTTCGCAAGTCAACTAATAATAATAATAATAATAATAATAATAATAATAATAATAATAATAATAATAATAATAATAATAATAATAATAATAATAATAATAATAATAATAATAGTAGTAGTCATAATAATAATCATCATAACTGTAATAATAATAAATGATGGAGATTATTTTAATACCTCATGTTTCATTACTCATTACATTTAAAGTAATACTGTATACCAATGTTATCTATAGAACATGTTTACAATCCCATGAGATTCCCTTAGCTATTGTAATAACTAATATTTATACAGATGTATATAGCTTCTTCTGGTGTTAGTAAATCATATTCTATTTAGAAGCTGTCTACAAATAATCTTGATACATTATTGGAAGTGTTAATATATATTATTGTGTTAATATGTTTAGATATATAGAGTTATAATTATGTTTATCATATATATTATTTTGCTTTTACATTCGCTATTAACTTTACAGTCGATCAAGGTTTGTGGAATTCTGAATTATTGGAAATAACTTTTATATAAAAGGGAGGGGATAAGATTGGATCTCCAGTATCGCCTCGAGGTCAGTAAATTTCGAAGAAACGATTGCAGGTTTGGAATTACCACGTCCTGAATTTCATCTGTGAGAACCATCGCTCAGCTTGGGGCCATTAATTCAGAACTTTCCTCTTCTGTACTTGTACTTTTGCTGCGTGTGAAGTGCCTTATGCTCTGTGTAGGAAAAAGCGACGAGCAGAAACAAGAAGAAACAGAGCTGTTGTGTCGCGGTCCACGAAAAGCCTTTGGGAGATGCAAAATGTTGCTACTGCTGCCGGCGTATCTGAATGTGGGCGGCAGAGACTTAATTCCCAGGGGCAAAGTCTCTCGTACAGCTCGAGTCTGCCATCAAATACATGCCTAGGTTTCAAAATGCTATAATTCAACATGGGACAGATACGAAACGAGACTACATTTTTTGGACACTAAAAGCATTTTACTATAGGAATGCAGAACCTTATTGACAACATATCGCACACACGTTATGTATACAATAAACTTTTAAGCCGAGCCTAAAAAGTATATTCAATGCAATCCAATTCAATGTTAAATGTGCCAACTTCATGACCTGTTATTTCAAACTAATATTTGAGATATTAGATTGAAAATCTTTCAGGAGATGCACGCCTTCTAAGTTCGTGTATCTATTTTTACTTTCTCTACTATGTACCTGTAGTAAGCAGGGGAAGTGTTGTACTCGACCCAAAATTTCGATGTTGAGATTTCACCGGAAATATGTTTCGAGGCCCCCTGAATCCAAAATAAAATTTTTAGAAAGAGGTGTGTCTGTCTGTGGACATCTTAACTCAAAAATCTGATGTGTTGCACTCACATGACTTTCTTTACTCTTGTACTAATTATTCTTACAAACTCTTATTCCTATGTCTTCTTCGTGTTAGTTGAGATAAATATTTGTACAAATTACCTTACTGCTTATTTCCTTGTATGTGCAACGGAATATTAGAATACAGAAGACTGTGCGATAGTCAAATCTTTTAAAGCTTTGAGATTCCGTTCTCTTTGCACGCTTAACATATAAAACAATGATGAGCAACGATGTTCCATTTTACGAAAGTTTTAAGTTTTCCGAAACTGACACACTTAGCAAGGAATATCTCCGAAATGGTTCACTCTACAAAAAATGTATTCAGACATAAATTAAGACTTAAAGCTTTCACGGCGAGCGTTATTAATCAAGGCTTCACGGCTGATCACCCGTGAAGCCAAGATTAATAGACATAAATTGTGTGTTTTAGGAAGAGTAAGATTTTGTCTATCTCTTACCGTTTACGAGTTATTAAAAAATCATCCAGAGTAAACAGGACTACATAGGCTATAGCCAGCACATTCAAAATGTACATTCCATTTGTCATACAAATATCTTAAACATATGCCATTTTAATCAAAATCGTTAGCCATTTTCAAGAAAATCAAAATTTTCGAAAAAATTTCCATGTAAAGGGTAGTTTAGGGTAGGGGTATTTTCTTCAAAGTCTTCCTGTCGCATCCTTGATAGACATTAAACTAAAATACCACATTTGGTTTTTAACCGAATTTTCGTTTTTGAGTTATGCTGTCCACACACACACACACACACACACACACACACACACACACACACACACACACACACACACACACACACACACACACACACACACACACACACAGGCACGCGCGCGCGGACCTTTTTCTAATAATGATTTTTGGATTCAGGGGGTCTCAAAACATATATTTCCGGTGAAATCTCGACATCTAATTTTTGGACGAAATACAATACTTCCTCTACTTGCCAGTAGAGAAAATAAAAATGAACAGCGATATCCCATTTCCCATTTCAAGTTTTCCGAAACTGACACAAATAACAAGGAATATATCCGAAATGGTTCACTCTACAAAAAATGTATTTAGAGATAATTGTGGGTTTTAGCGAGATCTACATTTTTGTATAGTACGATTTTGTCAATCTCTTACGGCTTACGAGTTATTCAGAAGTCATCCAGAGTAAACAGGACTACATAGGGTAGCCAGAAAATTCAAAATATACATTTCATTTGTCATACAAATATCGTATATGGCATTATAGTCAAAATCTTAGAGCCACGACGGGCCCGTAAACCCTAATCACTCACTCACTCACTCTTAGAGCTACTTTCAAGAAAATCAAAATTTTCGAAAACTTTTCCATGTAAAGGATAGTTTAAGGTAATGCTATTTTCTTCAAAATCTTCGTGTCGCATCTTTGAAATACATTAAACTTAAATACCAACTTTGGTTTGTAATCGACTTTTCCTTTTTGAGTTATGCTGTCGATAGACTGACACACACACACACACACACACACACACACACACACACACACGGACCTTTTTTGGATTCAGGGGGTCTCAAAACATATATTTCCGGTGAAATTTCGACATCGAATTTTTGGGTGGAGTACAAATACTTCTGCCTACCAGTAGAGAAAGTAAAAACAAGAGGTCCGTTGAAAACCAAAGTTCTTATTTATGTTTAATCTCTTTGAAGGATGCGACACGAAGATTTTGAAGAAAATTCCTCCATCTTAAACTAACGATTTTTATTAAAATTCCATATGTTTAGGATATTTTTATTGCAAATGAAATGTATATTTTGAATTTTCTGGCAATAGTCCAAGTAGTCCTGTTTACTTTTATGACCCTTGCGTAACTAGTAAACCGTAAGAGATAGATCAATTCTTACAAAAATGTAGCTCTTGTTAAAATACACAAGTTATATCCAAATTCACTTTTTGTGAAGTGGATCATTTCGAGGATACTGCCTGTTATTTGTGTGAGTTTTGCAATACTTATATCTTTCTCAAATGGAAGGTCCTTATTCACTTTTTTATCTCATGGCCGTGCAAAGAGAACGGATTTTCAAAAACTTCATATGGCGACCTGCTTTAAAAGATTTGACTATCGCTCAAACCTACTGCATTCCCCTTGCACCTACAAGGAAGTAAGCAGTAAGATAATTTTTACTAATGTTTATGTCGACTAACATAAACACAGGGGAGTAAGCGTTTGTAAGAATACGTAGTGTAAGAGTAGAAAAAGCCATGTCAGTGCAACACATTAGATGTTATTTTAGTTGAACAGTAATGTAGCTTATTAAAGAAGTTTTCTTAATCATATAATATTTATTATAATTTATCAGCAATTGATTTTATTTTCAGTCACACAGTAGATAAGTATTATATCTCATCCTAAAATTCTATGTGGAGACTTCAATGGAAATTGGTTTTGAGGCCCTTTGAATACACAAAAAGCTGCTTAGAAAAATGTGTGTGTACGCGCATACCGAGTAATTGCATGTATACGAGAATATGTGGGTGGTTTCGTGTTAGAGTGCAGTGAAATCCACGGACTTGGAGATGATCGTATTGACGGACTTCTCTGAAAGCCGAAAGTGCTGCTCTGGATTGATACATATGGCCTTGAATTCAACAGATGCTGTTAACTGTTACGCCATGGAGAGAAAGTGCAAATACCAAAGTCATAATAACGATTATACCAACTTGCTCTTCAAGATCAGGTGACCAAGCGTGTTTTCATGCAGCTGGACAACCCCCTTCTGGCGATGAAGAGGTATGTTCTCTAGACTCGTAAACAATGGACCCTTGTTCAGCTTGTTGTTCGGGATCTTTCCTGTCAAATCCCATTTCTTAATTTCATTTATATCCAGTATGACCTACATGTTTAAAGAACGTTCAACTTAATCAAATAAATGAAAGTAGGGTGTGTAAATCTCATATTACATTTCCATGACTTTCTCAGCCACCGTCCTTTGTTTATACAATTTCTGTAAATTATTCTTCCAAAAGATTAAGCTTCTTCATGTTAATCGGGATAAACGTTTGCAAAAATATTTTTATTGCACGTTTCGTTGTAGACACAAGAGGGATACCTACAGGAAGCTGAAGGGAAGTCAACTCTAAAAAGTGGGTCGCTATAAGCTGTCGTTGAATTCGTGGCACACCGAGAAACAATTGAATAGTGTAAGCACTTAAAAGTATTGAACTGCAACCATTAACAAATATCTCGAAATATTTGATACCACAAACGATTACTTATTTGAAATAAATTGTATATCTTACGGAGCAATATATCTTTGTGTAGTATATTTATCTCTTACGGTTTAACATGTAGGCACACAAACAAAATGCGTTACGACTGTACAAGATATAGCTACATTTTGTTAGTAATGTAAATATCTTAAACATATATTTTAATAAAAATGTTTAACATTTTGTTGCGAAAATAACGAAAATATTGGAGGGGATTTTCTTGATAAAGTTCATATCTCATCCTTGGAAGATGCTGAACTTATTTATGAATTTGGGGATTTACACAGCGTTTATATATATATATATATATATATATTGTAAATCCTTTTTAATCTTTTAGTAATTTTTACTGCCATGAATTTAAATGATGTCCTATAGCTCGTGTACGTCAGAATGAGGAGTTTTCAGTGAAGACGAAATCGTAAAATCGTTCGAAGCTTTTAAATTTAACACTCACGCATATGCACATGTACACACATTTTTTTTTATTTTTATTATTTAGTATAGATTGTTAGTTTCTAATTTAGTGATCGAACTGCTGCAGTCTTCCTAATAATGTAAACTCAGCCGTACCTACATATATGTATATTTCACGTCCCAGCTGAGTGCTCTCAAAGAGTCGTGACAGAAGCATGTCGCCATTCCCTCGCTGGTTCTGGTCACACCTCCCCACTCCTCTACCCGCCCTGCCGCTCCGCGCCGCGCTGCGCGTCAGGAGCTTCACGCCGAGACACGGACAATTATTGAAAGCATCTACAATAATTGGGAACATGTACAAGTACTGAAACCAGTTTTAGCGAAAAGTTCCTCAAGTTAACAAGAAATAATACTGCATTATGCTGTTATGTTCTTTAGAAAGCAAGGATAAAATATTTTAAGTCCTGTTTGCAAGGCTCTCGAAAACGCTGTGACGTAAGCGACCGGGTTGTGACTTCATCTTACTCGTGTCATATGCTATCGTCTATGGGTAGATATACACTGTTGGCTAGAGCTTTATTTTCACATCACACTCTAACTAATGGATGAAGATTTAAAAAAAAAAAAAAAAAAAAAAAGGCGCAATCGAATGTTTGAATGTTTTAAGAGTAACATTTTTTCTCAGACTGCCAAAATTCATGAATCAAAAGCGTATTATTAGGTAGGTATATCCACCCATCATACACCTAATGTGTAGGTTTACTAAGTTGAAACAAATCTAATGCTTATGGTGCAAAGCTAAGATGCGTTATCGGTTAGTTTTCAAAATAGTGAGGCGTGGTAATCGTGTTTTCATTCCCAAGTATTGGATCAAACATATGGGTTTTCTGTAGTCGAGTAGATTTGCTATCTATTGATATGTATTAGGTAAACATAGAATATCGCAGGTATAATGGAGGAGAACATCAGTACGTGCAATTTTGTTTTAAGCTTAAGGTCCTTCAACCTGGTAGGTCATATCAAACGATGAATGAGTGAAATGGGTAAAATGGCCAAATGAGCCCGGGGTCTGTAAAACTTAGTTGCTTATTTGTCTTCCCAGAATAAGGGAAAACGCTGGAAAAAACCTTATCCGGATAACTTACCCTAACCAAGATTCGAAATGGGGACCTCTTGAATGTGACACACACACACACACACACACACACACACACACACACACACACACACACACACAGAGGAGGCGCTGCAACTTGTTGATCTCATGGAACGCAAATGTAAAGCTTATACAGCTGCAAGGCACCACTAATAGTGAAGGATAAGACGAAGAAAAGTCAAGTAATTTAATAAAGTTTGTTATATGAAGATTATAATAATGAATAACGAGAATCGTTAATTGTTTAACAAAGAATGAGCAGATGTTTTGCTTTTTACTCCATGCCATAGTTTAATTTGGCACTGGTTTGGGTAACCAATATTCATTTCTACATGTTATTAAGTGCGTAAGTCAAGTCAACTGAAATGTTAAATGTGCTTCTTAAAGATTTTAAAGTGGCAACGATATGGTTTTAACGACTGACATTAGAGGAAAAAAAAGCTAGATATAAAACCAGTAAAACCTTGGAATACATTAACTTACATTAAAATCATCCTCGCAGGTAGATTTGTCCATACTATCGTTGACAGATCTTCACCATGGCAAAATCCTTTACTACCTGATTTGTTTTTTGGGAGGTGTTGGGCACGTGAATATGCAGTTTGTTGTATTGCTGTAGCACAGATTTGTAACCTTTCTGAAGGACATCACAAACTGTTTAATTCTGTGTGCTAGTCTCACCAACATAGATGCTGAACATCAGGCCAACAAGGATTCGTTATTATCCCGCGTGACCTCTGCAGATTAAATTGTAATTTGATGATATTTGGAGCTAGTATTTCTACTTACTGATTTTAATTTCGATTCTATTTTAAAATATCTATTAGTATAGCTCATGTGAACATAATTCTTTTCGTGCATGTTTTCAATGCGCAATGTCCCACCATATGCTAACCATTCCTCTTTTACAATCACTTAATCTTAAACTACTTGATTATTATAATTGACTAATAAATGAAGATGTCCACTTCTATAGCTTTAAAATTAATTATCCTAAAATAAAAAATAATTTTTACATTAAGGAAAGGCACGAATAGTTTAAAAAAGCAACCAATTACATTATTGGCACTACTGGCACTAAATTAAGTTGGAATGAGCATATAAAGGAAACGTGCGGTAGTGTTCTCTGTCTACTAATATATCTGTCAAAATGTGCTCCAAAGTCTTATCTGAAGGAGTGTTGTTATACTCTATTTTAGACGTGGCCTTTCATTTCATGGCGGAAATGTTACTCTTAGTGACATCTTATTATTGAAGAATAAAGTAGCAAGAGTTTTATTAAGAACTCCTAATAAACCATTAAGAAGAGGATGTTATGGTTATCTTTATGTAATTACACGAAGAAGAATATTCATAATTCCTAAGTTATTACTGAAACTCGTACAAAGAAAAAAGTGCAACAGAAACGGCTGCTCTGTTTGTAAGATTAACAATAGACAGTCTAATTCTGGTACTACTGCTTGATACATTAAGTTTTATTATCTGAAACATATTTTAATATTGTTATTGATATCCGTTAACAGATGTCTTCATCACAATCTATAAGTTGTGTAATACAGTGAATGTTGACTACATCTATCGCTGTTGTACAATTTAAGGGTAAAACAAAGGAATTGAATTGAATTTGAGCACCGGTTCTAGTAACGGCCGTAGCCCCTGCCTGCAACTGGCGGTACTAAACGAGAATCTTAATGAGCATACTGACGCCCCTTTGGACGAAACTGGCATAAGTCTAACTGATAAGCTCTATTTTTTCGTGTTTGTTGTTTTTGTGTAAGTGTTCCGTAACTAGTCTGCATAATGAGGGATTGGCACTGTGTCAAATTAGTAAACGTTTAAACTACAAACTATTGCGTTGTCATTAATATCCTTCACAATGAACATATTGCTGTGAATTTTAATTTTATGCAACCTGTGTTTAAATGTATTACTTTTAGTGTCCAAAAAGTGCTCAAAATGTTAACTTGAATCCACATATTCAGAAATAAAAAGCATTCTGCATTTATTAAAATCTTGCATTTTCTTCATCGTGTACAGTATTTAAAATCATTGAGACAAATGAAAACACCAGTCGTTGCTGATCACACTTTGTCTTTTAAGTGGCTAAGGTAGCGTTAACGTTACACACTAAGAACCATCACAAAAACTGAACTGTCACTACTTTGACATCACACCCTAAACTCTACTGGGTACCATTCACTGTCAGTGTTCAGGAGTAAGTATGAGTCGCCTGGGTTAACCCAGGCGGATGGTAAGGTGGCCACGGTACTCATCCGTTTAGTTACGGATTTACCCGCGAGTTAGTATAGGTTATGTCAGTCAGTGTCCACTGAAGTATTCGTAACTTTTTAATTGTCGCACTCGACGCACTCGCTTATCTCACTGACTGTCTCTCCGACTCTCCGCCAGGCGGCGGTCGGCTCCTTATAGGGCCGGAACCCCTTGCGGAACATTCTCGAAAGCGAAGCTACAGGGCACAGTCAAAAGCAATTCTCTAGAGTCGCAATGCCAGGCACAATGGCTATGGTATTTCGCGTGCTGTTGTTCGGCATGAGGACCGGTCCATAGCACAGGTAGACGGCGGGGTCGGGTCGGTAGCTCTGGACCCTCCCGGCAGGCCCTAGCGGCCACCAGGACATAATACACATCCCCTCCCGCATTTATATGTCGCCTTTGACATCTCGCGTCATATCGGCGGTTTTCTACCTTTGGAGCAATTGCTCAGTGGCACTGATGATGTTCACTCGTCTACAGTGTTGCTAATCCTCGGATGGTTTTTACTTTGGCTATTACATTAAATTTAGACAGACGCAATTAAAAGTTAAATTAAATTTCCAGGTTCTAGGGAGGATACTAAATAATCTTTGCCAGGGATGTCCAACCTTCTCTCTTTGGAGAATCTTAACAGTCGGAGGGACAGTCAGTATTCAGTGACGGACACAAACAGGCGATTCCATGGGCATTTCTAAGCCATACCTTAAATTTTCTGGCAGTGTCTTCAGAAGACTTCTTCATTCTGGATGATTTTTGCATAAATGATAAAGAGTAAGAGACAGACAGAAGCTTACTAAATAAAAAATGTGGATCTCGTTAAAACACACAATTTGTCAAATACTTCTTTTTTCTTTTGAGTGAACCATTTCCGAGATGTACTTTATTTTTTGAATTTGCCAACACTTACACTCTTTTCAAAGAGAAATGTGTTATTCGTTTTTTCATTCCTTGGCATTGCAAAGAGAACGGAATTTCAAAGGCATCTAATGCGGAATCGTCGCTTCTCCGCTCCACTCTCCTACGCCGAATGCTGCTTTCTGATATCTTCTGATCCGGCTGCTCTGACATGTGATCTTAACCTCAGGGTATGCGTGAGTGTTTGCGAATAAAACCAGAACTTCGTTGAAACACTTTTATTCTCCCAAAATAAGAAAGCGTGAGATTTGCCGATCGTTATTAAATACGTTGAGTCGTTACTGTGTCTTTACTAAGACCGAAGATTGTTAATATTAACTATAATGTGTCCTCACACTTGAGAATCCGGAATACAAGCTCCGTAGCTGAGATGCTCGTTCGGCGGTCTAGGCGGCATGTGTACTGCCCCGTCGGATTCTGGAGGGCCACTGTACTGCCCCGTCGGGTTCTGGAGGGCAACTGCCTGCTCCGTGCGCTTCCGGTCAGAAGTCACCTCTCACTTCCCCTCAAAAACCCCTCCAAATTCATGGCGCGAAAACTCCGCGTCATGACGCTCTCAACGCTCTTCAGCTCTTAATGTCCCTACGACGGGTTTCGAGGAAGTCTCCGCGGCCATCCCTTGTTTACCTACTCAACACCTGCGCTGAGCGATTTCCAGGAAAACCGGTATTACTGTGTATCAGGCTGACTACCTGGACTTTACCACTAATGACTTGGCTGCAACATTACGTGTCCCTTCTAACAACTTTAACCGTAACTACTCCTTGCTAATTCTGTAGGTTTATACATGTAACAACTTTAACATTTCCTGATTATTTAATTGTGACATGTGACGCAGTATTATGTCCGTAATTATGGCGTTCACAATTTCGGCTTTACATCGCATAGCAACCAGCTCTTAAAATATTTCACTATCGCTTAGAGCTTACCGTATTCCGAGTTCCCCTTGCACCTACAAGAAAATTAGCAGTAAGATAATTTCTGAAAATACTTATATCGATTACAGTGTAGTAGATAGAGAAATAAGCATTTACAAGAATATTGTATATAAGAGTAAATATAGCTCTACATATATTTGGGAACAGAGTTTCTCCAAATTGAACTATGTTGGAAGTCTGTATCGCAATAGGTTAGGTGACGGTTTTTCTAATGCTATGTCAAATAGTGATAGACTTATAACGTAAGCAGTACCAAAGAAGTCACTAATGAACGTATGCTTATCGCACAACATTTCAAAGTGGTTTCGTACATCAAACACAACGTACATGTCACCAACGCGCCACTGCAACACAATGCACGACTGGGGGCTAAAGAGAGATAAAGTCCGCGTATGGTGGAAGGAGGTAAACCCAAACTTCCCACTTTCGCAAACGTTCGACATAGCTGATCCTTGCCAAAGAAAAATTCCCACCCATGAACAAGAAATCGAACCCGAGACCAGACCAGGTGCAGTCATCATTACATATATCTTAGTACTGAAAAGGTTAAGATAGAGCAGAATCATTCTTCCCCTTGATGGTGCACATGTAGTTCTCGAATTTTCCCTACGTTATTTGTGCACAACACATGTCAATATTAAGCAAAGTTCAGCAATGTTTGCTGCATTCCTTAGCTGGCATTATTTAAGTTTGTCGTATGAGATGGCTTGTGATGAATTCGGGAAGTCCTGGCTTCAAGCCCCTTCAATCTCCCTACGTAAGCTTTCTCCGTTGGTTTCCACAGTTCAACGCTAATGTTGTGTTGATTAATTTCCTTCTTAGAATTTTCTTCAGATCTGTTTCCTCGTTTCATTTCCTTCACCATTCAAATGAATTCTGAGAATTTGATATAAAATTGCCCAGCTACATGCTTAATAATTCACAGAATGCTTGTTTACAAAATGCATGTACTTATGACTTTCTCTATTCCTGAATAAAATATTCCTAAAAACCCCTGTACTATCTGCTTCATGTGAGTCGAGATGTAGTTATTAATTACATATTTGCAAGTGCAATGGGGACAGGGGAATGGGTAGGCTTAAATAATACTCAAATGTTTTAAGAGCCAGTCGCTATGTGATGACGTGAAAATCTATTGTCTTTGCATGTCCAGGATATAAAAAAACGAATAACAATTTTCCAGCTGAGAGGAAGGTAAGTATTGGAAACTTCAAAGAAGTAACAATGAATATCTTGGAAATGGTTCACCCCACAAAATGTGTGACATATAAAGTATGTTTTAACGAGATAGGTGTATCAGTTACGCAAAAGTTATCCCGAATGTGGACTTCTAACACACACACACACACACACACACACACACACACACACGCACGCACGCACGCACACGCACGCACGCACGCACGCACGCGCACACACACACGTCATATTGTAAATTGCAAGAATAAATGAAAATCCACCGCCGCGTATAGCAAAGTCAGCTGTCAAAATACTCTATGCACGCTGTGTGTGCATTTCTACTTTGTTATCAAAATTCAGGATATAAATATTTGTCATAAAATTTCAAATTTCGAAAAATGTTCCGTGTAAAGGGTAATTAGAGATGAAGATTTCTTTAAATGAAAATCTTTGTCCCATCATTAGTCGATGCTGAACTTAAATAACAAGTTTGGTATTTAACGGGATTTTCTTTTTAAGTTATGCCGTTCACAGACAGATACAAACTTTCCTGATTTTTTTTTTAAATTAGGGTGTCTCAAGACATTTTTCCGAGGAAAGCTCAATTACGAATTTTTGGGTGGAATAGGTACATATTTTCCCTACAGAAAGTAATAACTCAATAATTTAGATCAGTCTGGATATCAAATGGGTTATCGGGAGCTGGTTACGTACTTACTGTCACAACAGGGAAAAGTCATATGGCCTATAGTGTCCCAGAAAGTTTTCCTCTCCATTTTAGTTTTAAAAAAGTTTTAGCAACCAAGTTGACGGGTAAAAATTCTCATTGTCTCCAGGTTTGGAACTGGAAGTTCTTACTTTTCATGTCCGGCGCTTACAATAGTAGGTATATTGCGATATGAGTTGGAAGTGCTTTATTATAGAACTAAGCAATAGTTTGACAGTTATAATTAATACGATGGCTTAGTAAGACGCTATAATTTAGGTGGCTTTGAATCAATTCTTTGACGGTTGTCATGGCTCAAAGCGGGCTGTTTGAAAATAATAATAGGGACGATAATAGAGATGCAGTATTTCAAGAAGATTTTGAAGTCGGTGACAAGTAATGCACCAATTGAAAAGGCATAGAAAACTGGATGTATATAGTTTACGCTAAAATTTAAATAAGCCATTATTAATAGGATAATTTGTGCGGCGTTTTGACTATATAGGTCCACGGTGGACAAGATTTTTTTTTTTTTTCCTCCAAGCACAAAATTCCACCTTTTTCTTTTTGCCTGATGTTAATGTACTCGTATGATAGGTCCGTTTTTTTCAAAGGCTTTTACTGTATTGCGTTGCTATGCATACTCTACTAAAGAGTTTGTTAAATCGGCTGGAAACCCGCGAGTTCGCTCTCCTTAGCGAGTCTTATGTTTCTGAGCTGCACTTAAGCGAGGAGTACGCTCTGTTCCTTGAACTGCTGTTCCTCTAAATCAGGCATGTCAAACATCACTCCGAGGGTGTGAAGAGAGGGGTCTACCCCTCCTTAACTGCAGTAGCACGCGCTAGTAGAACCGGTTTTCGCTTTGTTTTTCCCGTTTTCCGATTTGATCATCACGGAGGGAGGGAAAATAGGGGAAAATTTTTCACGCCTGGTGAGTGCTGTTTGACACCCCTGCTCTAAATGTTGCACATTCGTCTGTCTAAGAACGTCAAGCAGTTTCTTTTAGTAAGCGCCAAACTGGACTAAAGCACACATGACGTTTGATGGGTGGCCTACCTTCCGAAAAATGAGGGGCGGCTGATTCTTCTGGTATGGACTGAGTCGATAGAGCACCTGCCTGCTGTGCAAAGGGTCCAGGGTTCGATTCCCAGAAGAGGGGTAGGAATTTTTCTCCTGCCAAGAATATTCCTTATCCTCCATAGAGCCTGGAAGTATGATGAGAGTGTGAATATAATGTTTAAAAATCCCTAAAGACAAAAACAGTGAACGAGTACCACCATTGCCTATAGGCAAATGTTCCGCAGGAAAGGCCGCTGATATGACCAGTTAAAGGCAGGATTTAAATGGAACAATTAAAAAAGGTATTATGTCCAATGCATTTGCGGTCCAAAATGCACATAATGCAATCCTAGCATTAAAACGGCTACATTATGAAAAATCTAAGCTATTAACAATGAAGCAAATCTTTTCTAAAATTGTAACAAGGGCTTGGACATTGAATTTTTCAGTCCTGATTCCACCTCTTAAACATTGTCCACAGATGGCTTTGTGTTTAAAAACACCAGCAGTAAGTTTATTGGCATAAATAAATAATAATTGTCATCTTAAGGTTAGTTAAACCTGGGACATAGAATAGGTATTTACAATTGTAAGGCGCCCTTGGCGTATTTATCTCAGATGTCACTTGGGGTCTACCTGGAAAGTATGAATCGGTTGAGGAATTTAATGTCATACTGACAAGTTGGCCATGTTAGCTTAGTGGTTAGAGCAGCCGTTCGAATAGCGGAAGATCCGTGGTACTCAAATCCCGGCGATGGCATTGAATTTTTCAGTCCTGATTCCACCTCTTAAACCTGCCCACATGCAACTTGTGTGTTCAAAAATACCAGCAGTAAGTTTGTTGGCATAAATAAATAACTATAACAAGTATTCTAGAGACTATAGTATATAATATAAACTAGGGTGGCACTGATGATGAGAGTTAATGTTCTGTGAACTATGTAATCTGGGTTTAATTTCAAGAACTTTCAGCAAATACTAAGATAAGTGAAGCTTAGTCTCTAAGATACTTGTTATAATTTTAAAACGGCTTGTGACGGCATAAATCGTACGAACTTACCCTATTTCTGGTAGCAGTGCCAGAAAATGAGTGGCGTAATTACCGTGCAACAAGAGAGCAGTGCAACATAATTTTCTCCAATGTGCCTGTGAGAAAACCTGAAATTGTCACTCTAGCAAGTGCAGCAACATTTTAACACAAGAATCATCTCATTTTTCGTAAACATCTTTTGATTTTTCTGGAGTTAATAAACTCGCAGCACTGTTGGCTTCGTTCAAAATGCTAAGCGGAATACAATGCATTTTCCTAAGTGTTGAAACGAGTGAAACAGGTGGTAGCAACTATGTTACGTCATACAGCTGTGATCTCTGATACATTATAATATTTCATTTAGCAAATGTATTAATTATTTTTAGGTATTTTAATGCTGAAATTGTATAAGACGTATGTAATACATGTTTAATCTTTTCATTGTGACACTCGTAAAAATTAGCGCGTTCGTTGACGCGCTAAACATACTGTCACCGCGCCCGCCGCATCTAATTGCCGACAGCCGCAATTGTCACCCATCGCATTATTGTCGGCACTACCGCAAAGGAGCCAAAGGAAAGAGACAGAGACTGGCCGCATTGTTGGGGCGCTTGCCGAAAGAGAGAAAAGGATAGAGGCTACTGGAACCTTCTACTTAGTACTCCAGCGCAATAAATGAACTTTCCAGAACAGTGCTTGGGAGATATAAATAGCGGTAAAGTGTGAGAAGAGTCAGTCAGTCAGTATGTGAAGGTTGAGTAGTCGTGCCGACGGAGACGGACAGACGTATGTGAAGCGTTGAGAGTCGTGCCGAGGAAGAAGGGACAGTTCTTTGTGTTACGAATTCGGAGTCGTGCTGTTGGAGAATCGGTAAAGATTTTCTTGCTGTTGCAACGAGTGTACAAGTTACTGTTTACGGAAATAAAAGTGTTTCTTTATCTAGACTACATCTGTCGTATTTACTTCACACACACACCAAAAAGTTACACTGGTGTCAGGAGTGGGATCCGTCGAATTGCTTCTAGTTTCATTACGTCGTTAGAAGTTGCAACGTTAGAACCAAGATGGAGGGAGATTCGGAAACCAGGATGATGGCAATGATGAAAGAATTATTTGCCAAAATGGAAACGTCATACGACAACCTCGCTGCCAAAATGGAAACGAGGAACGACAACCTCGTTGCCGAGCTGAAAGAAGAAATGAAGACGGCAACCGACAACCTCGCTGCTGAACTGAAAGACATGAAGACGACAAACGACAACCTCGCTACAGAAATGAAGGCGGCAAACGACAACCTCGCTACAGAAATAAAGACGAGAAACAACCTCGCTGCCGAGCTGAAAGAGATGAAGACGGAGCTATCGGCGAAAATTGACGGCGAACTGATTGGCGTGACGGAAGACGTGGAAGAACTCGGCGAAAAGGTGGAAGACCTCTGCCAGCACGTGGACGTCGTGGAGGACGACGGGGAACGTCTTGGCGCCCTGGTAGTAAGAGTTGACGAGAGCGTCAAAGTACTGGATGCCAGGGGCAGACGGAATAGCGCGGAGCCGGAGAGGGAGCACCTAGTGGCCGAGGCGACAGTTGCGCCCGTTTCAGATAACGAAAATGTACGTCTCGGGGAAGACAAAGGGACAGTTCAGGGGCGTCGTCGAGGATCCCCTGGAGGAGTGTGTCGGGTACGTAACCAACCAGGATATGACGTGGAGGACGATCAGCAGGGAAGCGCACAAGCAAACGAGCAACACGCGAGAACCGACTTGGCGTGTGACATGGGGGGACCGTCGGAGCCATCCAATTACCTGACGCATAGTGCCGTGAACAAAAGAATGGTGGACATCATCTTGGACGGCAGGATACAGGAGAGGCCGTGCCGAGCACGAGTGAACACGAGTGCAGCGGTGGACGCGACTCGCGCGGATGTGGCGGGGCTTGTTGCCGGACCCATCGGAAGCAAGGTGGCTGCGAAGGTGCGCCAGAGAGGTCGGCGGACATGGTACCCAGTGAGCCGTTTCCAAGTGCGCAGGATGGCCCGTCAACACACCAGGAAGAAGGGCAACTGGACGAGGGACCGTCAAGACCGGCGGTACTGTTGCAGAATTTCGAAGCAGGATGGCATACATCGTCCTACCCAGACCAAGGGACACTATCCAACAGCGATACCTAGGATCGTGCCTCCTGGAGAAGAGGTTCGATGGGATAGTCCACCAGGACGCAAGGGAGATGCCGCAGTGATAGTGCTGGTCGGGACGACCAGCTCTGAGGAGGGAGCAGTGTCACCGCGCCCGCCGCATCTAATTGCCGACAGCCGCAATTGTCACCCATCGCATTATTGTCGGCACTACCGCAAAGGAGCCAAAGGAAAGAGACAGAGACTGGCCGCATTGTTGGGGCGCTTGCCGAAAGAGAGAAAAGGATAGAGGCTACTGGAACCTTCTACTTAGTACTCCAGCGCAATAAATGAACTTTCCAGAACAGTGCTTGGGAGATATAAATAGCGGTAAAGTGTGAGAAGAGTCAGTCAGTCAGTATGTGAAGGTTGAGTAGTCGTGCCGACGGAGACGGACAGACGTATGTGAAGCGTTGAGAGTCGTGCCGAGGAAGAAGGGACAGTTCTTTGTGTTACGAATTCGGAGTCGTGCTGTTGGAGAATCGGTAAAGATTTTCTTGCTGTTGCAACGAGTGTACAAGTTACTGTTTACGGAAATAAAAGTGTTTCTTTATCTAGACTACATCTGTCTACTTTACTACACACCCACCCAAAAGTCACAATACACTCGTGTCAGTCAGTCAGATTTACACGATATAAATATTATAACATCACACAAAATTGAGAGTTGATGCGAGTTTCAATCAATTTTAAAGCTAATGACATTAAGCATCTTGAACAACATACATAAACTGTAATAAAATATGTTCATTCTGCATATGCGAATTTTTTCCCAGTTAATTTAGCTGCAAAAGTGGGAAAGAATGCTTTCTGGAGTCACTGTATTTTGTTGTTGAGATGCTAACAATACTTGATAGTATCAGGAAACTCCGCTGCTATGTTCTCCATTATTGGCCCAGGGTAGCATGTAACTGCAGTTCTGCTTAGTGTGCAACTGAAATATAGGTCAGTAAAACAAGTTGCTCTGTAACGCCTACGAATGAACAGCAAGACCTTCAAATCAACAACACTGGAATTCAATTCGTGCTTGTTTCAGATTTTTGGCATCCATATCCGTAAATGGGGGAAGGCCATTAAGATCTTTCATTGAAAACGAGAACTTAAACTGCATAGCCTATTAAATGCTTCGTTTTCTTCGCTATAGATTACAATGAGAGTTTATTGTAATTTCTGGAATATATTCACATAGCCCAAAACGTACATTGCAATTAAGGTGGCTTAGAAATTATGTGAACTCTCTAACACGCTCTCTCTTTACCCATGAGGAATTCACATCCATTATATAATGTTAGGTTATTCACGATGTATTTTGCTTAGGAATGATTTCAAATTAAGTTCTTTGTTATAAGTATATGTGGTAGGAATGTTGAAATGATTAATCTTGTAATAGAAAGGAAAAAAGTATCCATCACTTAGGAAACACGCGACCAAGGCGAACCAGAACCAGAACCGTAATCAGGTCGTACAGGTTCTCCTGTACGGTGTGTCTTTTCGCACAGCACCTAGCCGCTAATGCGACTTTATCTGTGCGATATGGGAGGTTGTCCGTGTATTGTCGTGCGTTTTTGTTCTGGGCAAAGGTTTCTTTCTGTATACCTAATTCAGGATACAGAAAGGGGGCAGGAATAGGTAATGATGTGTTGGAGGATGGGAGTGGCATTACCCTTATCCAAGGACGTCCTTGGGTAAGCGGTAACTTTTCTTCCTTCTAGGTGCTCTGTGGTCATATTGACCTAATACCCGTACCAGCTGATTGGTGTGGGAGTTAATTTTCGAGTACATGGTTCGGGATCGCTCCTTTACCAAGTCCTCGATGTAGGGAAGTCCTGATTGGGTATGTAGGATATGAGACGGGAATCTACGTCCGGTATTGAAGATCATTCTTAGTGCCCTGTTCTGCACCGACTGTAGTTTGATGATATGTGAAGGTGCAGTTGATCCCCAGGCTTCGCAGCCATAAAGGATCATGGGCGGAATGATGGCCCGGTAAATCCTTAATTTAAGGTGGTTGGGCATAGTAGATCTGAGGATAGGGTAGAGCTGTCTGAGCGCAGCGTGACCAACTTTGGCCTTTGCGCGGACGTGTGGGGCGTATGTTAGCCCGCGATCGAGGACAACGCCTAAATATTTGGTAGAGGTTACCCATGGGATATTTCTCCGCCTAAGCCGAAGTGACCGATCCGGCCGCCAATTGCGAACCTTACCAAGGAGGAGAGCGGAGCTTTTCCCCGGACTAATAGCCATTCTCCACTTCTCACTCCAACGGTCGACGGTGTCGAGTTGTCGTTGAAGGGGAGGGAGGCAATATCTCACATTTTTATTCTGTGCCATGATGAGGACGTCGTCCGCATACTGGCATGTCGCAGTATGTTGTTCCGTGGGGAAATCGGACATGTAAGCTGCGAAGAGTAGCGGGGAGAGTACACTGCCCTCTGGGACTCCGGCCGCTATTTGTCTTTTGGTAGACAGTTTTCCTTCCACTTTCACTCTGAAAGTGCGGTCCTGAAGGAAACTGCTAAGTATAGTGAGATATGGTGGAGGGATATTTGCCTGCTTAAGTTTGTACAGAAGGCCTTGGTGCCAAGTTGTGGCGAAAGCCTTTTCCACATCCAGCAGCACCGCTATGGTCTTGATGTTTCCCTGGAATCTCAGGATACCATCTCGGCCACACGCAGCAACTGCATGGACGTGGAATGACCCCGACGAAAACCAAACTGATGATCCGGTAGGAGTTGCCTCTTCTCAAACAGAGGTAATAGGCGGGTATGGAGCAACCGCTCAAAGACTTTTGAGACGATTGGGAGAATGCTGATGGAACGGTAGTTGTTAGGAAAGACTGGGTTTTTGGTCGGCTTCAATAGACATACCACCCTCGCTTCCTTCCAGAAAACCGGAAAGTAACGAAGACGGAGGCATGCATTGAAAATCCGAGTCAAACGAACCACAGCCTTTTTGGGTAGGTGCTGAAGCATGAGCGCCGTGACGCCGTCATGTCCAGGGGATTTATTTGGATTCAGACTTTGGATTTCAGAAATCACCGCTTTCGGGGTGATTATAGGGAGATGGATCCTCTCATGTAGCCGCCGTGGTTCCTCATAGAGGTAATCCACGGTTGCATCCACGAGTTCGGTAAAGTCTTCGTCTTGCGGGTCCTCCCGGGGTTCGAACTGTACCTCAAGGTGGTCCGCGAACACAGTGGCTTTCTCGTCTGGCTCAAAAGCGAGTCTCCCACGAGTTCCGTGCAGAGGATGCTGGTATAAGGCCTTGTCCTTCCTCAAGGCCTTTATAATCCGCCAGGGTTTCTTTTCCTGAAGGTTTACAGTTTGCATTGTATTTTCCCAGGCTGATGTTCTATGCGCACGGAGCAGTCGCCTTACCAGGGATTTGAACCTCTGGTAGACTGCTCCTATCCTGGGATGGCGGAAACGCTGCCATAGCTTCCGAACAGTTGCCTTGGCTTTTATCAACTGTCGGAGTTCTATTGGTATGGTTCTAGAGTCTGGGGTGTTAGTGGGAATGCGGTGGGTGTGTGCGCGTACCGCATTTAGGATCTGGTGGGAAAAGTCCGACGCTGCCTCTTCCAGCGCCTCGATATCATCGATGCGAGGTCGAGGGTCGACGGAACGGTTTAGTTCTAGGACTGCTGCATCCCAGTCGGTCTCAAATGTCCAGTCTGAGTTTAACAGAGCTGGCATGGCTACTGTGGAATCTACCACAACGGGGTCATGGTCAGAATCCAGCTCATTTACTGCCGAAAGGTCAAAATGTAATGGCATGTTCTTGGTGATCATGATGTCTAAGACGTCAGGCCTGCCGCGGGCCGGATGGAATGTAGGACCTCTCGGCCCGTGCGCGACGAGGTTTGGGTCTCCGCTGATGAGGCGGTAGAGCCCTCGCCCGCTCTGGTTGCTAATGCGACTGTGCCAGAGCCCATGCTTCGATTTGAGATCTCCAGCGATGCAGACTACTGGGTGTAGGTTGAGGAGTGTGGTGTAATCTGCTTCATAGAAGCGATGATCTGGAGGGTCATAAGCCGCAATCAACAAAGTGTCCACACCATCCAATGGCAAGTCTAATGGCAGTAGCTTCCACATGTTGAAGGGCAGGAAGAGGGAAGGGTGTATGGGTGATGATGCTTTTGATGAAGATTGCTGTACCACCGCCCTGTCGGCCGACCCGATCAGACCGATGGGCGACGTAACTTGGCAGCGAGAAGTGTATACCAGCATGCAGGTGTGTTTCGGTCACCATGAGGATGTCGATCCCGTAGGACTGTACAAATTCTAGAATGCCTGGACGTTGTTCCCTGACTCCATTGGCATTCCAGAAAGCGGCTCGTAATGGTCTACGCACGACGCGGTAGGCCATTACTGGGAGGATCTAGGGAACAGCTGCTCTAGTGTTTGCAGCAGGATCTGGTGTTTTTGTAGGACGTCAACATTGGCGTCCGTTAATGTCTGCATACACTTCCTCAAAATGGGAAGTGTCCGTTTGATCATATCCCCGAACCAGTTGGACAGGGTTCTGAATTCCTCGAGGTCTGCCGAGGATATAACACCTCCGAGTGGGGTCAATGGGGCCACCGGAATGGTGCGTGCCGGTTGGGCACGTTGGGTTGGGGCCGGGGTGGGTACCTCGGCAGTGACGGTGACTGCGTCAGACGTAGTCATTTGCTCAGGAAGAGCTGACTGTTGTCTTTCAGTCTTTCTTTGCTTCCTCTCTCGCTTTTCGCGAGAGGGGCGGGGAGGTGGAGCTACACTCTCCTTTACACTAGTGTCTAGTGTAGTTTGCACAGTTTGTGCCTGTGCGGGTGTGGTTTGTGCATGTTCCACTTGCTGCACAATTTGCTCAGCCTCTTTAAGGGCGGCGGCAAAGCTCACCCCTGCACGGACTGGTGCCACATTTTTTGGACCGCGGCGGCCGCTGTCTATGATTTTTTGCCGCACTTCACACCCCTTGTAAACACTTACATGGGGTTTGTGGCAATTGGCACACTCTTTTTCCTCTTTGTCGCAATTTGCGACAAAGTGCTCCCCTGCACAGCGTAAGCATGCGAGCTTTCGTTCGCATGCTTGGCTGGAGTGGTGAAAGCCCATGCACCTACGGCATTGGGCTGGGCCATTTTGCCCATAGAAGCGCTCCACCTTGACCACTGTGTGGAACAAGGTGCGTACAGCGTCTATAGGTTGTACCTGTTGGTCCAGGACTTTGTCTACTACCACTAGGTATAGTGGCATAGGTACCTTTTTGGACCCCTCCTCGGTCTAAATGGTTTTTCTCAGTTGCGCTGCAGCTGTAGAAATGAATCTGCTCCTCTCTTAGGACCTATTTCGCCCTTTCGAAGTCCTCGGGCGTGTAGGTTCGGATATGAACCTTTCTTGGCTTCCTTTGAGCCTCGAAACCCTTGACCAATTTGGCCGCAAGAAGTTTCATGATCTTGATATGATTGGTGAAAGAATCCACTATGATGGGTGGAATCTTAGGGCCCTTTTCGGGTAAGGGTGGTTTTTCGGCCCCTTCTGGGGGATGCAGACTTGTATTGGTGGAGGATTTTCTTTTCCTCCTGCGCTCAACGACGGATAATAATAATAATAATAATGATAATGATAATGATAATGATAATGATAATGATAATGCTAATGCTAATGCTAATGCTAATGCTAATGCTAATGCTAATGCTAATGCTAATAATAATAATAATAATAATAATAATAATAATAATAATAATAATAATAATAATAATAATAATAATAATAATAATAATAATAATAATAATAATAATAATAATAATAATAATAATAATAATAATAATAATAATAATAATAATAATAATAATAATAATAATAATAATAATAATAATAATAATAATAATAATAATAATAATAATAATAATAATAATAATAATAATAATAATAATAATAATAATAATAATAATAATAATAATAATAATAATAATAATAATAATAATAATAATAATAATAATAATAATAATAATAATAATAATAATAATAATAATAATAATAATAATAATAATAATAATAATAATAATAATAATAATAATAATAATAATAATAATAATAATAATAATAATAATAATAATAATAATAATAATAATAATAATAATAATAATAATAATAATAATAATAATAATAATAATAATAATAATAATAATAATAATAATAATAATAATAATAATAATAATAATAATAATAATAATAATAATAATAATAATAATAATAATAATAATAATAATAATAATAATAATAATAATAATAATAATAATAATAATAATAATAATAATAATAATAATAATAATAATAATAATAATAATAATAATAATAATAATAATAATAATAATAATAATAATAATAATAATAATAATAATAATAATAATAATAATAATAGTTATTCCGTTTTTGGCACAACTTTATTCTAATAGGAATAAAATTTTTAGAGTCCACAAAGATTTGTATAGCCCCCATTAGGATACATGTAGTTCATTCTATAGCCCCCATTAGGATACATGTAGTTCATTCAGAGCACAAGGGGTCGAGCCTGTTTTTAGTCATTTTACTTGTATTTAATGTTCAAAAGCTGCAACTGATGATTCAGAGAATATGAGCTTTGTGTCCACATCTCCATAACTATAAGAGGACTGGCAGCCTTTTCTGGTATAAACTTTCCAAGAAAATTGTGTTACTATGGCTTGATGGCGCTCTCGTATGTATGGCCTGTATATAAAGGTCAACAAAATAGCGAATGGTTGAAATACGTCATAGAGGTAAAGGTGGAAGTATAGGACAGTCTTCTTTACTTTTCCATAAATACTAAAATAAACGGCAATTTTTGCAACTTATTTTCGAGATCTTACCAGAAACAATTTCTCCTCGTGATCCATAATGTAGAATGATACAAATTACAAATCGTATATTGTATTGACATCAATTTTTGAAATACCAAATTGTAGCTCTTTTGACAATATTTAAATTTGTTTGGTATTATGGGTGAGAGAGTAATAGTGCACTCAAATGCACCATCAGCCAAAAAGTGTAATACATGCTTGTATTTTCATGCCTATAAGGAAGTGGAACATAAATTGAATTTCAATACAGAAACATGTTGTTTGTCCAACAAATAAGATAATTAAAATTGTTTACCCAGTCTCTTCAATGGAATTAAACAGTGCTTAGACTTACAAGAGCCAAAGAGTACAGAAGTCACAAATGAAACTCATTCTCACAAACAGAACAGCCCATCTGCCACAATTGTCACCCTTGATGCAGAGTTCCTGAATTCACCATCGCAAAAATGCATTCAGAATCCTATCTAGGATCTATCCTGTCTAGGCTATTTTAAAATATTATTTATTGTAATGTTTGAATTTGCAAATGGCACACTACTATTTAGTAAAATGGTGGGTATATCATTATAGAGGGATGCGTCATTTAGCTCGTGCATCACGATGTTGCCATGCGTTGATGGATGTCATTAAGTTGCCGCCTTAAATCGGGAAAAGAGAAAACGGCATTGTTGGTAGGATTAAGATTTTGAAAAGTTGCCACATAATTACGATATTCTGTTTATAGTAATCCGTTGAGGGATCAGTTGGATTTCTCACTAGTTATTTTATAAACATGAATGAAGCAGAAACAGCAGAGATGTCTAAGAAATAGAAGATGGAAGAATAGAGGTTGCGTCTGCGCTCAAATGGTGAATAAATTGAACGGATGATAGCAACTTTCATCCAGCTCACTGTGAAAAAGAAACTGATGAAGCTTTGTAATTGGAAAAATGATACTACGGCTAATTAGAGTCTCGCCTGTGTACAAAAAATGGGTGTTGTACAATCATGTGACATAATGACAAAGAAACATTTTTTATCTGTGGAATACTTCGTCCATCTGTACCATGAAACGTGTCGTCGATCGCTGCGCATATGAAAGTGATGATTATTATGTGTACATGTAAGTCTCTCACAGAACATTTTCTAGTAATTTTGTTGCCTTTTCACACAAGAATGGCCTAAGCGATTGTTATGAATCTCATCCTAAGATCTCGCTTGGTTGTGTGGTTTCTTAATTGTTTCAAAAGGGGGATGTGACTCTAACCAGACGTAAAATCTCAAAATATCTCGCCTATTATTAATATATTTTGATCCCTCTAAACTACTTTATAGCAAACGTTAGTATGCATGATGTTTCTAACTAGTTACTTGTAACACTTCAGCAGGAAGAGGAAGCACGACGTTTCTCACTATGACTGACACAAAGTTTAATGGCGGGTGACCGAATACAACCCTTTGAGTGGCTTACCACGCCCTGCGGTGTTTCATAGTTGAACACGCTATAAAGCCGGTGATATAAATATCATTTGCGCCCGCAAAATTTCTTTGCACAACAAGAAAGAGAATAGTAATGATCAGTACCGCTGCCATTACATTTTGTGTCTGCCATAGTTATTTATAACATTTCAATAGGATGAGTAGGCGATTATAACAATTACCTGTTTAGTTGTTCTCATTCGTGTAATATGTAACCGGTTAGAAATTTTAAGGAAGAAGCACAAGTTTATGCGCTGTTAAACCTTTTATTACTACTATTCGAAACATCACATGCCATGTAAGCTACACGGAGAGGGGTGAGGGCGATGGAAAGGAATTGAGTGAGGACTGCAAAAGGAGAAGGAGGGACGAGAGACAACGGAGCTGTAAGAAGACAGAGGTATATAAAGGGATTGGGGGATATATTGAGAATGTAAGGAGGGGGAAGAAGAATCTACGCAGTAGAGCTGTGGCTTCGGCTAGTTTTGTGCATAACACATCGACTTGGTTTAAATCGGCACAAAATTAAGATTTTTCAAATAATATATTATTAGATTTTACCATTGTTATTGCATTATTTCCACCACAACGAAGTTACCTATAGTTAACTCTGGGTATGTTTACGATCCTTGTTCATTTCTAACCTATACTGCAGCGCATACATAAGCCGTGGTAAAAGTGTACAAAATACAAGTGAAATTTCCAGATGGCCAACCGAATTCATTGTGAGTTGCCTTTGAAGTTCAGCGTGAGCTGAGCTACAAGCCTTGATTTATGACCGTTCGTTTACAAGCGTGCTATGAGGAGGCACAGGTTCAAAACTTAAACAGCATGCAAACAATATTTACCTTTTTTGTGTTTGGATAAACCTGAAGCTATAGAACTGTTGATGATATAGCGATCAGATGGAAAGAAAAACACGCAAAACCAGTTCCACTTCCACCACAGGGCCTTTCCTGAAATTGAGTTATAAACGTTCTTTGTTTGAAAATACGAAGTCGGGTATTTTGTATTTCCGAGATTCTAATTTGTATATTGCATAATATCTTGTGCAATATGCGATAATGTTATTTACTTAGCCACTTATTAAAATTGATTGAAGTATGAAAATGGCTTGCCAGTACGAACCTTCAAAAATGCTCATACGCATGTTTCTTCCATGGCTAACTTTATTTTGAAATAATCGTCAGAGTGAGATTGAACCATGCAAGTTGTCATTGAATACATTTGCCTTGTACTGTGAAAACTTAAATTCAGCTTTTGTGTGAACAAAAATTCATTTAGGATTTCAACCCTTTCGCGCTTTATAGTGATATGTCTCTGGTTAAAAAATCTGATGTGTTGCACTCACATGACTTTCTCTACTCTTGTACAAACTATTCTAACACTTTATTCATCTACTTCACATTAATCAAGATAATCATTTGCAGAAATTATTTTATTGCTATAAGAGGAATATGGGAATACAGTAGGCCTTAAGGCGGCGCCGTGGCCGAGCGCTTAGCGCGCTCACCTACCACCTAGGCGACCCGGGTTCGATCCCAGGAACCCGCATGTGGTATTCGTGGTGGACGAAGCGGCGTCAGGGCGGGTTTTCTCCGGGTACTCCGGTTTCCCCCGCCATCTCATTCCACCGGTGCTCCATCTTCATTCCATGTATCATCAGTGTCACCGCCTGCGGTGCCGTAGTAGTAAAAGCGGGCGTTAAACACTACAACCAACCAGTAGGCCTTAAGCAAGTCAAATCTTTTAAAGCTGATCACAATGTGATGCCTTTGAAGCTCCATTCTCTTTGCATGGCCAAGAGATAAAAAAATGAACGTCTTCCCACTTGAGAAAAATGTAAGTATTCGAAAATTCAGATAAATATCAAGGAATATCTCAGTAATGGTTGTATTCACAAACAAATGTATTTGACATAAATCATGTTTTAACGAGATCTGCACTTTTTTGTATACGTAGTATGATTTGGTCCATCTCTAACGGTTTACCAGTTACGCAAAAGTCGTCCAGAGTAAATATGACTACAGGGGCTAATAGCCAGAAAAGTCAAGATATACATTTCATTTACTATAAAAATATCTCAAACATATGGCATTTTAATCAAAATCGTTAGAGCCATTTTCAAGAAAATCAAAATTTTCGAAAAATTTTCTATGTAAAAGGTAGTTTAGGGTGGGCCTATTTTCTTCAAAGTCTTCGTGTCGCATCCTTGAAAGACATTAAACTTAAATACCAACTTTGGTTTTTAACCGACTTTTCATTTTTGAGTTATGCTGTCCACAGACTGACACACAGACACACACACGGACCTTTTTCTAAAAATGCTTTTTTTTTTTGATTCAGGGGGCCTCAAAACATATATTTCCGGTGAAATCTCGACATCGAATTTTTGGGTGGAATACAATACTTACCAGTAGAGAAAGTAAAAATGTAGTACATGCTTCAAATAAAATTGGGAATGCGCATGTGGCTTCATTTTTGGATTTAGGCCAATAAGTGAAGATTGCCATTCGGCAAGTGCGGCCTAAAATGCTAATATGAAAATCAGCATGTCGCGCGAATTAAGTGGATATTAAGAAACAAAAGGACAGAAGAAAGACTAAAATGGTAAACGTTTAATTAAAATATGATTGTATTCTGTAACTGTGATAAAAACATTAAACGTGTCCCTGTGATATGAGTAGCACCAGAGGGTACAAAAAAGTGGCAGGGGAGGTCGGGGAGGTTAGGTTTGCCTACAACGAATGCGGAAAAAGCGACTTCCCAGGCTCGCCATGATGGATGGTAAGTCCATGAAAAACACGATCACGCATCCCCCCCCCCCCCCCCCCCCCACCTCCGCCCGAAAAAGTGAACGATACACAGAAGAGTTGCATGGTTTCTGCGCAAGTAGGCCATACAGAATTGCAGAGCGTTCCACAATTTTTATTAATCGCTGAGCGGTCAAAAGTACCGGCGTTAGCGTAGGAAACCCTGGTTCGGACCCATTGGTGTTCTTTGGACTCTGTATTACCGCTGCCGTAGCTTTTGTTAACTGCAATGTGAGTGTAGTGGGTCCGATTCACATGTCCAGCAGGCTTTTTCCTATGCTACGAGCTGCTCCATAATCAAGCGAAGGACTTCTTAGTGGGAAATTAAATGGTGAAATTTGTCACATATTAGTTTTACTTTCTCTACCACATACGTAGTAGGTAGAGGAGAGTTGCATTCCACCCAAAAATTCGTTATCGATATTTCAGGTCCTCTGAATTAAAAGACAAAAAATTAGAAAATAGGTTATTGGGTTCTTGTGTGTTCCTATGAAAAGCATAACACGAAAAGAAAAGGTCGACCTACTTAGTAGATGTGTTCCCTAAATTGTGGGTTTTCTTGACGTTCACCCTGAACACCCACATATTGATTGCCACCTTCATACTATCAGACTGCGTGGAGTATAGGGAATGATTCTGGATGAAGAAAAATTCCCCGCCTCAGTCAGGAATTGATCCCTGAACCACTGGGTTTAGTAGCCACAACGCTAACTATTCGATCTAAGCGACAGGCAAATGCATTTTATATGCATAACTGGTTCTAAAACGTTAATATGTGCGATATAAGTATAAGGCATGGGATCCTTATGTTGAGGAATGTGTTACGTGAAACAGTTCTCAGACACACTTCCAATATTTCTAATTCTTTTGTAATTTGCGCGATACAATAATTTGTCGGTACTGTTGTTTCAGTTTGTGTATGCAAGGAAGAAAATAGTCGATCGCCTGTAGTGGATTAAAGAAAAAATGCATGTGCTATGTGGTATTAAAATATAAGGGTAGTAAAAGATATAATTCACACTACGATTTCCAATTTCATGAGTGTTATAAAATACATTAATTCTCATTGTAAGGTTTCGGAATAAAAAGTGTTGCTATTGTTAGTACGTTATCAAAGTGCATTAAAGTCTTTTAAAATTATGCTCATTATTTAGAAGGCTTATAATAATAATAAATTATTATTATATAATAATAATAATGATAATGATAATGATGATAATAATAGTAATGATAATAAATTGTCGGCGATGGTGGTGCCTTAAAAGAAGATTCCTGCCAACTGGAAAGTGCAAAAGTAGAATACAATACAGATTGTTTATAAACATTTAAACTTTAAAACTCAAATACGAGACTACATAATTTAGTGATGAAGCTACTGCCTTTATATTGCTTTTTAGAGACTTAAGTATCGATTAATGGCGTTTAAATATGGAGAAATAAGTGTATCGCCTCAGCCTTGTACAAAAGTTCATGTTAAAATGTCCATTGCAAAAAAATATAATGGCCTGTGTCTGTCTTTAATAGTTTTTAAGAAAAGCGGTTAAAATTTCAAGGTAAACTGTAAAGAAAGTGCCACTTGTTTTGTGCTTTCCTGGGAGTATTTGGATCGCCCTCCATCTGTTCATCGGGTCTTCCTATTTTCACAATATGTCTCCCATGCAAGTAGGAATTCTTGCTGAAATGGAAAGTTAAAATACACATACAGTGAATTTATGGTTATATTTGTTACTGTATTTATGTGATCAGTCCCACAATATTAATTGTGGTGTACATTTCAAAATAGCATACTTTAGAGAAGTTATAAAATATTACCAAATTATGTATCAGAATAATGAAAGTCTGCATTACTTTCAAGCAAATACACTAACATTTTGAATGGGTTTCCTTAAAGAGCAAAGCTAAAAGCAACTATGGTAACATATCTGTTGCTATGTGTTTAATTTACCGAGTGCTAAATTAATGTTGTATTTGTTTGCAGGAGATGGCGATGTAGCATGGGAGAGGACGGGGAATCCTTACAGCCACCAGCTGAGTAAGTACTGGAATTAAAGCTATACCTACTATATGGTTTCATTTCCCACAGCAGAAAATATTTTATAACATAGTGGCACAGATCACCTTCACTCTTAAAGCTTAGCACGTAGGTTATACACTTCCGCAACTAAGGGAAAATGCCCAATACGTTAGTATAACCAAATTCTAAATTCTAAGAGGAGAGGAAAATAGGAAAACAATACAACTTATAACAAATAAAAATCTACTGTGTAATGATTACACAGCTGTCGCTATTCATAGCTGTTCTACAAATTGCATACAACGCCTATTTTCTTTAATTTATTTATTGGTTGTTGCTTTAACTTTTAGTTTGTTATTAGAGTGTAGTTACTTTTCTGTGTTACAGTTCGCTTTAGATTTGCGCACAAAGTTCAGTAATGTTACAGTAATACATATACTATCTCTGTTGGTGTCAAATATTTCGAGGATGCTCTTCCAGCATCGAAACGGGACAAAAAAGTCCGAATGAACGTGTGTGTACAAGTGATTTATTGCTGAGTTAAGAGAAATTGAAGGTTACAAAAATTGCTCAAATAGCTTTCTTTTGTTTCGATGCATGCCATCGCCTACTCTGTTGCTAATTCCTGGAGTGTTTCGTATTTGGCAAAATCCACTGATACGTTCTCTCAATGTGTCAATATCCGGTGGAGCCATAAACCAGGGAGTTCGAATGTCGCCAGATGAAGCAATCCATTAGATTCAAATCAGGAGATTGAGCAGGCGATGGAATCAATCACCGTTGACGAATCTATCAATGAGGAAGTTTTCATTTAAGAAATTACTGTCTGACTTAAATGAGCTGGCGCACCGTCGTGTAAATAGACACGTTCGTTGTATGACATCTAGAGGCACGGTAAGAAACATGAATGATTCCATCCCAAACGTTTAGCAGAACCTCTGTTGATATCTGTTCGGTCATACTTCACGAAAGTTTTTATAGGACCAGTTCCGAATATAATGAAAATTATAGATACCATCACGAGAAAACCCATCTCGCTTAGGGTAAGTTATCCGAAGAAGGTTTTTTTCCCGAGGTTTTCCCCTGTCCTGAGAAGACGAATGTCGGGTAACTTAAAGCTCTCTAGACCTCGGGCTCATTTGAGCATCATTCACCGTGCGATATGACATTACGTTGGAGGATGTTAACCTAACCTCAGCAGTGAGCAAGGCGCATATTAAAAATAATTCATGAACGTATCTCAATTTTGCAACTTGCGTTGGCAGAAAGTTTGCCACTCATAGTCCATGTCATTTAATTGTTGCACGCAGGTATGGAAGATTTTCATATAAAATTCTCCGCATAATCATGTGACTAACGCCTTCCGTTACTGCAATGCGTCTTGTACTATCTGATGCGTGTGCATCATGGTCTCGTTCTTCACGTTTAGTGCTTGTACTTCTCTTGGTCTCCGAACATCCGAAACACTCCTCTCAAATGATCCTCTCTCTCCTCCTCTCTCCCCTTCCCTATCCTCCACTCTTCCCTCCCTCTCCCCTCCCTCTCTCCTCCCCCTCCCCTCCCCCTTCCTCTCTCCTCCTCTCCCTCCCTCTTCCTCTCACTCTCTCCTCCTCTCACTCTCTCCTCCTCTCACTCTCTCCTCTCACTCTCTCCTCCTCTCCCTCCTTCCTCCTCTCCCTCTCTCCTCCTCTCCCTCCCCCTCCCCTCTCTCCTCGTCTCCCACTCTCCGAATCTCCCTCTCTCCTCCCCTCCCGCTCTCCTCTCCATCTCTCATCCCCACCCCCTCCCCTCCCTATCCCCCCTCCCTCTTCCCCTTCCTCTCAAGCGTTGGTGAATTTGTGAGAATGTTCATGAACAAAGTAATCTGCCTTTCAGAGTACTTTTCTGCATAAAGCTCACTTGCTGATACATTCCTGTCTACCAGGCCATACATGTAGCGCATGTCTGTTCACCCCGAGTACAATTCCTTCAGCCTTCTGTGCTCTACAACTGTCAAACAAAAAACAATCAATTAGCGGACAGTTTTATTTAATAAATAATTAATCATTTGCTCTGCACGCCAAATGAAACCATTTAATTCGATTAATTATTATTGGTGTCAACGAAAGGGCAAATCCTTCAATAACTCGAACAAATTATTTCCAGGTTCATCTTCATGTGAACTATTTTTACTCTTTTTATGTTGGGTGTCCCCGAAGTATTTGACACCAATAAAAATACATCCTGTAGAGCTGTTTTGCAATACACATGATTTCCAGGCTTCTGTTACTTAACGATGGACGCTGGCTTCTATTTGCTGCGTTTAGTATCTCTTTAATTCTTTTCTGATGTGTTTGACAGTTACGACTAGTTGCAAATGCTACAGGCACGAGTTTCCCACCATTGTTTTTCTCTCTTCTGCAAAGCTACTCATATTGATATTTTTTCGTTCGTCTACTTCGAGTTAATCTAAATTAATGTTTCCAGAAATATTTTTTCAATATAATTCGTTGTAGATGCACATCAGATACAAAGTACAAAGTTGGGCGCTATACGGTGGCTTTGAAATTCCAAAATATTCCAAACGAGAAACAACTTAACAGTTGAAAAAATAAAGAATTTGAAATGTCCAAGCCAATAACGAATATCTCGAAAACTATTAAGGACACAAAAGTTATGACTTATGACATAAATTGTGTATTTTAAAGATACATTTGTTGTGTAGTAAGTTTTTGTCTCTTTGTTTATGTGTATATACAGGTGTCCCAAAATTACACCGACGATCTTTGGGAGCTGATAGATAAGATTATTTTAAGCACTTCTTGTTAAGAATGTTTTTTTGCTGCGGTGCTTCATTTAAGTGCTAGACGAATTACTGCCTCCCACCCAGTTTAAGTATTTACGTAAAAATCAACAATGCAAATTAGTATTGCATTTATCTTAGTAAGGCACACAATCTTAATCCAAGAAACAAACACAGAACACAAGCATCTCATTGTTTACTGTTAGTCACAGCTGTAACTTTTAAACTAGAGAAATGGCTGGTGTCTTTGCGAGAGTACGGCAGAGTAGAGCACACCGATGCACTCTTTGTGTTAATCGCAATGGACGTGCGTTCCAACATTTACTTTGAATAGTGAAGTTGTGACTAACTTTAAACAATGAGATGTGTGTGTTTTGTGTTCCGTGTTTGTTTCTTGGATTAATATTGTGTGCCTTAGTAAGATAAATGTAATACTAATGTGCATTGTTGATTTTGCCGCAAATATTTAAACTGGGTGGGATGCAGTAATCTGTGACATTAACTCATTTAGCGCTTAAACGAAGTACCGCAGCAAGAAAAACTTCCCTTAACAAAAAGTGTTTAAAATAATCACATGTATAGCTGGCTAGCGCCTAACCAACTAAGCCACCCAGACCGACTGTGTTGTTGTTGTAGTGTTTAACGCCCGCTTTTACTACTACGGCACCGCAGGCGGTGACACTGATGATACATGAAGATGGAGCACCGGTGGAATGAGATGGCGGGGGAAACCGGAGCACCCGGAGAAAACCCGCCCTGACGCCGCTTCGTCCACCACGAATACCACATGCGGGTCCCTGGGATCGAACCCGGGCCGCCTAGGACCGACTGTGTCTCATATGGTTTACCTGTTAAAACCAGTGGCGGCTCGTGACATTTGAATGTGGCAGGGCGCACAAAAATCGACATGCAGTAGTATATAAGGAAAAGAAAGCAATACATTATAATGTAAGGCTTACTTGTTATTTTTTTTATATCAGCTCAATTCTCCTATTTTTGGCTGTAGAAAATTTGTCTGTTAAAGTCTGGAATGGCGTTTATCATCTTCTCTACTGATAGCATCGCCAGCGCGTTCAGTCTCTCGTTCCCCATAGAGTTTCGTAAGAATGTCTTTATTCTATTAAGGGTAGAGAATGATCGTTCGGTCTCTACAGTCGTCATTGGAAGAGTAACAATTATTTTTTAAAACCATCACACACTCAGAGAATGTTCGTGTCATGTTGTTATCACATAAAAACTGCAGAAGAGGCGTTGCCCCGGTCGCTCTACACAAATTTTCACGACTATACAGCACCTCTAATTCAGTTCGAAATTTCGGACTATTGATTGTGGGATATCATTTCAAGGCTGTCTGAAAGGCACTTTCAGGAAATACATTGCAGTATTGGGGAAACCTGTCATCCAAAAACAGTTTCGAGACAGTCTAATGACCTGAGAACTGAAACCTATCGTTGATATTGCTTGTAATCAGGTCACAAACTTCTAGAGCTCCCACCCTATTACTCCTACTATTACCTTGTCCAACACATAGCCTCTTACTTGGAGGTTCGTATACAGACACTTCCTCATGTTCATACATTTTCCTAACTTTCACTATAGCTTTTAATAAGTGCTTGACAAACTCACTTACTTTAACACCATCAATGTCTTTTTCGAGACAGCCAAAGAATACTGCTACATGAGATTTAATTTTGTGATAGAATTCAAGCCAAAAAGTGAATTCAGAGTCTCTCAATGTTCGTACAAATCCTGTTGCTTCGCTAGACGCTTTTTTATCATTTAATTCGTTGTCTCTTATATGTTCGAAACGTTTTAGTAGATTATCTTTCTGCTCGAAAATGGTACTAACAGTGCGATGCTGAAATTACCACCTTGTGGGTGGGACACTGCCAAGTTTTTTCTGAACAAATTCGGTTAGATAATCCATCCTTTTTGGAGCCCTCGAAAAGAATGTCCCTATCCCCTGTAGGTTTTGGAAACATATTCTGCTGTCAGATGAAGCTGACGTTGCACTCTGAAGGATAAGATTTCCTTGATGTGCATAGCAGTGAATGTAGTTTGCATTAGGGTACCTTTCTTTTATTAAACATTGCACCCCACCCTTCTTCCCACTCATAACAGAAGCTCCATCATAAGTTTCGCATATAAGTTTCCCTGGATTTTTCTCAACTCTCATTTCACGTATCTGTTCTACAATGATTGCTGCCAAAACAGTGGCACTTCCGTCAGTCACTTCGAAATATTCCCAAAATCTCTAAAATATTTTGCCTTCAATTTGATATCTTACAACTAAGGACGGTAAAGTTTTACATGAATTGTCTGTTGTTTCATCAGCCTGAAGGGATAGAAACTCTACATGACCTAGCTCAGATAAGATATAATTTCTGCAAACTGATAAAATTGCGTCTAAAATGTCATTCTGAACTATGTTTATGTACCTTTAAAGACAGTGCAATTTTCTAAATGATCTCTCAAAACATTGTCAAGGGCCGCGGTATAGTTTATTATACCTTTAAAAACACCTGGGTTAACGGAATCGTCGGTTTCGTCGTGGCCACGTAGAGCTAGTTAAAATTCGCCACAGAACTTATTAGCATCAACAATGCCTGACAAAATGTACCTATTTTTATCAACAAGTTCATTGTGTTTGCGGACAGACACTCTGTAGCTAGCATCAAGCTGTATTCCAACATCATTTTTGCCTAGGACAGCGAGGTTCATTTCATTGTGAAAATGAGTCTTTGATAAACTATGTTTCTTGCCTTTTTCCGGCAAATGTTTCGCCGGTTTTAGTCCACGTGTCTTCCCCACCAAATAACACTCAAGGAAAGAAAACTGCATTATCTACAGAACACCCGCACATCCATTCCCATTTTTCATACACAGCTTTATTAAAATGTCTGTTGTATGTTCTGCTTTTATCTTTAAAAACGTGGTTTATGCAAAAATCTGGCCTAGGAGGTCCTAATTCCTTTGCTAGCAATCGGTCGGTCCTCGAAACTTAAGGTTTTAGTTTGTAAGAACTTCACTTGATTCATTTTAATAGTTTCACTCACTATACATTAGTCATGTTAAATTATATAAGCTTAGCAGTTGAATAAGAAAACTGTTATACACAATTTTATTCACAGTTAAAACTGAAAAATATACTATTGACACTGCACTACAACGGACACTACTGCAGCAAACTAAACAATGACGCTTGTAACGTTTTAAACGAAACAAGCGGGTGAAGGAAGGAAAACATTCACAAGTTTTAGTGACAGCGCCGCATAGCGTCAGGTCTCATCACTATTGTGACCATATGCAAGCGAATTCCTCATAACCCCTCTGTCACTTCCCGCAGCTAAGAGTAAGGGTATGATGTTAAATACAAGAAGTTGGAAGTCCGCACGGAGACTGTGGCCGCGCAGGGTTGCCAAGTTTCGTAAAGCTTACAAACGTGAATATCAAACAAAAATCAATGCAAATAACACATTTAAAGAAAAAATAAAAGGTGTTACAATTCTGTCTAGAGCACCTGAACATGATTGGAGGGGCACGTGACCTTGTGACCTAAGGGTAGAACTGCCCCTGGTTAAAACATCATACAACGTTCCTTCCGAATGAGAACTTACGTTTATACTCAAGACAATTCGATATATACATGTCGGCATATAAATGTCTCAATTACCTATATGTAAGAACAGTATAATCAAAATCAACAGAGCAGATATCGGTACTCTTGTTCTTTAGTTATACTACCACGCAACACACACGCACGCGCGCGCGCACACACACACACACACACACACACACACACACACACACACACACACACACACACACACACACACACACACACACACACACACACACACACACACACACACACACACACACACACACACACACACCTTTTTTCCCCTAAAACTTTTTTATTCATGTAGGTATTTCAAAACGTGTGTTTCCGCTGAACTTTGGATATCGACATTTTGTGTGGAACTCATTCATCTAGCCCGCCTCTATTGCGTGGTGGTAGCGTGTCTGCCTCACGTCCAAGAGGTCGCGAGTTCGAATGTCGCTTAGGGTGAGTTATCCGAATAAGGTTTTTTCCGAGGTTTTCCCTTATCCTGAGAAGACATGTCGGGTAGCTTAAAGCTCTATGGACCTCGGTCTCATTTGAGCATCATTTCACCCATTTCATTCATTCATCGTCCGATATGACACAACTACATATACATTGGAACGTTTAATGCCAAAAAAGAAAGATTACATTCACATGATTTTCTCAACTCATTCTTCAACATATGTACATTTTTAGAAAATTCATATTCATCTCTTTCATTTAATTGAGGTAAAGCTTAATTGAAAGCATCTTATTACGCATTTTCTTACAGGCAGAAGGGGAATTGGGGTAATACAGTAGGTTGTAAACGATAGTCAAATCGTTTAATAGTGGGTCGCTATGTGTTGGCTTAGAAATTCCATCCTTTTGCATGGTCGAGAGAGAGAGAGAGAGAGAGAGAGAGAGAGAGAGAGAGAGCAATTTTTCCTAAGTATTTGAAAATTCTGACCAATAATAAACAGTATCACAGTAATTCTATTCTATCTGTGCGCGCACACATTTTATTCTAAGGTGTTATCTATCTCTTTGTTTACTTACTAGTTATGTAAAAGTCATTCAGAATGTAAAGGACTATTCCCATTGTGCTATCGCAGAAATGTGTAATAAACCATTCTACAAAGGTCTGTCTCGATTAACATGAAGTAGACAGGAAAAAATTACAAGAATGCAACATATCAGATTTTCTTTCTTTCTTTTCTTTTCTTTCCTCTCTTTCTCTTTCTTTGCTTTCTTTCTTTCTTTCGTTCTATCTTTCTTTCGTTCTTTGTTTCTTTCTTGTAATTCACTTGTATTATCTCGTAACACTAGATTAGTTTTTCAGTTAGCTTCTGAATTTGCTTACGACAGTGGCAGAGGTATGAACATGGAAGGTAATTCAGGTCTAAAACACACCACATGAAAGTAAAATGATATGGAGTTTGACGCGCGAAAGAATTAACTGTTAGCAGTTAAATTATATTTATAGGAAAGAGTTAAAGTTTAGACGTTAGTGTAGTCGAGCTATGTTTATGACGAATGTGACTGTGTTGCTCTACAAAGTTGAAATAGTAATTACGAGTGTTATAAATTGGATTAAATTGGGCAGTTACGTTCAATGATAGTGCTGCAACAAGGTAAATTGTTGTATTGATAAGTACAGCAGTTTTCTTCTGTTGTCCGATTGAATTGATACAGCAGAATACACCTCTGCTGCGTACAGATAAGCGAATCGGACATGTCCGTGAACTGCTTACTGCCCCACCTTCCAACTTCGGGGTCAAAGGATCCAGTGGAGAGACACCATCGCCTATCTGGGAGTTAAACTAGACAGGAGTCTAACATTCCGAGGACATATTAGAGACCTATCGGCGCGGTCGCAGGGGGCTATTGCCTCACTGTACCCCATGCTGAAATCTGAGATGCCAGTCCGCCTGAAACTACACCTATTCAGAGCTCTGATTATCCCCCTCATGCTTTACGCCTGTGAAGTGTGGGGCATGGCAGCGGGTAGTTGGCTCCTGTGGCTCCAGAGGGCGCAGAACAGAGGACTTCGGTCCATCCACTCTGTCCCCTTATCCTTCCCCGTGAGACTACTTCACGAAGCCTCATCTCTTCCATACGTGGAGGATGAAATTAGGCGCCGGGCAGCAAAATTGTACGCCAAATTACCCAACCATCAAAGCGTCCTGGTTAGATCTCTAGGTGATTATGACCCCACAACACGCCGCTTCAGGTCGTATAGGGTTCCCCGCATGACTTGCGGGTATATCCCATAACAAAGTAGTTTACCCATCAGCAGCAAAAGCTAAACTACAAAATAATCCCAACAAAGAGCTATTCGGCTCAAAATTCAAACCACCATCAAAATTCAAAATTTAAAAGATCAAAAGATCTTAAAACTTTGTTTAAACACTTTTATTCCCACAGAATGCAAACATTGCTGACTTCTGTGAGCCATCAGCAAAGGGGCAAAATAGCCTCCTTATTATATAAGCCTTAGCCTAAATTCAAAAACATCACCCTTAATCACCCTTTACCAAAAATTCTATCTGCGATTAATCCCTATTAAGGGTAGGTACGCAGCAAAATATCGTCGGGTTGAACCACAGCCTGCCAGCATGTCGTCGTCGTCGTCGTGAACTGCATTGACTACCAAGAACGAAGTGGTGCTACCCTAGCGACGTTGCACAAGTTGCACTTTTTGAGCCCAAGCCGAGCCGACCCGACCCGAGCCCAGCCCAGCCTCGTGATGGCTTGAACATAGGAGCGTTCTATTAGTTTAAGAAATGAGAAATAGAAAGCAACGTGGAGCCAGTTCGGCATGCACTCATAAGCTTAACACGTACAAACACAGTACACAATGCGCATTCTTTTGATGTGGTGAGGGTAAAGGACCAACCATGGACTAGGGTGAGGTCTCTCCGTGCAGTCCATTGTGTATGGTGAAAAGATGAGGTTCGGGTTGCGCTACGGCTCACGACGGTCTTCGGCTCGCAAATCCTGTAGCACCTGCGGTGGGACGTCAGCTACAGAGAGACCCAAAAACATGCGAACCGCTGTGCGGAAACATGATAATGCAGCTGCTATACCTGCACAAGGTCATGCGGTTCACTTGTTTTTCTATGTTCTGAAAGTGCAGCATTGAGTTGACGTGATAACGTGTGATTGAGTTATCACCAACGTGCTTTATTAATTTGTCCTGTACTTAGTCACAAAGTGTATTATGGCTCAGCATTTGTTTTCTACTGCACAGTGCGTACTTAACTCTGTCAGCTCGCCAAGTGAAAGTGCAATTTGCAGAAAGGTTTCCAGGTGATCTGCGATTTCTATCCCTGGGTTAACTTAAAGCATAAAGTGTACAAGACAAACCTACACACCCTGGAAGGATTAAAACAAAATATCCGCCAGAAATTGCCGGCATTTCTCAATGAACTACGGCGAGTGATGAATAGTTTCCTAAAGAGGTGCCAAAAATGTATGGACAAAGACGATGGCCAGTTTCAGCATCTCCTTTAATAACATTGGTAAGTAAAGCCTTTAAAAGTAGTTTTTAAAATGTTGTATGGTTTCATCCGCATTGTTCTATGACAGCTGCAGTCGGCGACGAGCGCTGAGGACGCGTACAGGCCAAACACAGCACAGCCGGTTCGGAGTCTTTTGGATCACTCGTTGGTAGACTTGCCATTGATTGTCACTCGGTGCCATTTCCCTCTTTTCTTCTTCCAACTTAGTGCGTTGTGGGTAGTTGCAGCGATTCCTTGCACGTTAGGCAAACAGAACGATGTATAAAACACAGTTTATGCAATCCTAGCATTAAAACGGCATAAATCGCGCAAAATTACTCTCTTTCTGGCATCAATGTCAGAAAAAGTGACATAATTGCCAAGGCAACAAGATAGCAATGATGTCATCACCGCCACAACATAATTTTCTCCGTGTGGCTGTAAGGAATCCTGAAATCGCAAACTAACGCATTCTCGGTTCCTCTATCCACGAAACTTTTTATATTCTTTTTCGTAAACATATTTTGATTTTTTCTGTAATTAATAAAGTCCCAGTACTCTTGGCTTTGTTCAACATGTCAAGCGGAATACAATCCATATGTTCAATAGTTACAATAACCTTCCATTCGTCCGATATGACGCAATGTTGGAGGACGTTAATAATAATAATAATAATAATAATAATAATAATAATAATAATAATAATAATAATAATAATAATAATAATAATAATAATAATAAAAAACATAACGTTCCATTTTCTTCAGTAAGTGTTTAAACAAATGAAACAGCATCTGCCTAGCAACGGCATACTCTGATCTCTGATAGTTATAATTTTACATTTATCAAATTTATTAGTTATTTTTACGTATTTTAAGGCTAGAATTACATAAAACTGTGTTTTCAATTGTGACGCTCGTAAAAAAGTAAACATATACTCACGTCACTATCTGTCAGATTATACACTAGTTACATAATGTTTCACTATGGCGGCGTAACACGTAACCCCTAGAACTTGATTTCCTTAGAACGAAAGCCTCTGCTTACGACTTCCACGTCATGTTTATTACAGATTGATACTATTGAAAATACCTTTCTTACATAATCTATTTGATCATTCAATCTATTCCTTACAAAGAAACTAGGAAATTATTGATTAATGATTTAACGTGATCTAATGTTTCCTCCCCCCATATGGTTATTGCATTCTTATTTTAAACGTGTTAAATATTGCGGGTTGAAGTTTGTGCATAATTATACTGAGGCCTTATTGTTGACATCTATAATCAGTTTTTAATAATATGTAGTTGAAATTAAAACCAAACTGTTTAGTTTACAAAATTTCGTGCTCTGCTTCAAATGTCATGTATACATCTGAGTTCACTACATAAACCTCTTTTATGGCAACTTAGAACACAAAATGCTTTTCTGCGCAGTTTAAATTGAGTTCTGAAGATCCCTTAATTACGATGCTCTGCTGAAACAGGTGACAATCTTTGCATTATGTATCTCAGAAGCGTTTGTCTTCTCGATGTTGCAGAACTTCAAAAAAGGTAAAAGGTTTAAGCTGTTAAAATGCTATTACAAGTTTGTGCTATTGGTGGAACACCTCGTAACTTGAATGACCCCGCCCATCTCTGAATGTATCCGAATCGAAGCTGAAGACCTTGCTAGCTGAAATAACAGCCGAATTTATATATAGAAAAGGTGTCTTAAGATATATCTTCACATTCGAAAGGGCAATTTTTTTAAAATTTTCAACTTTTTTTTTGTTTTTGTGTCATATAATAGCCCTAACTTTTTAGTTTTCAAAAATATATAGTTTGCATGCTAATTGTTACCAGAATTTTGTTTAATTTAACAATTTGTACAATCAGATTAGCGTACATAGAAACTTCTTTTCAATATTTCTCGAAATTAAAAATGTTAACATTTTTACCTTTTTTAATTCCAAGGAAGTACTTTTAAAATTATGATTTACACGCCTCATTCATGCATTGTTTATTTGACAGGGAATGGTATGAATCAATTATGGTCTTAACAGAAATCATAAACTCTAGCCATATAAACAAAAATTCATTTGGTAAAAAGAGAAATTTTGAATTACAACATTCATAACTTTTTAAACCGTCAGTTCGCTTGACATATTTGAGGTTCAAATCATTGTGCATATTCAGAGAAACAAATTAGTGTATTAAAGTCTGAATTATATATGTAGAAGCTACAGAATTTGAAAACAAACATGTTCAATTTGAATCTTTTATTGTTACCCAAAAATATATTTAAGTGTTGGTAATGCAAGTATTTATAGTTTATTATGTCAATGATTAGCAAAACTGACTAAAAATAAAGATTTTTGTTCCCAACTTGGAGATGCACCTTAAGCAAACGTTAAAAAGTTTGCAAAACTACCTTGAATTCTCATAAAATGTGTATCGAACAGCTAGCTGTTGCTAAAGTGAACCCGCCAGCTGTAGCAGAGAATCTACTTCTGATTACACATAATCCTATGGATGGATCACCAGAAAAGGTGATTTTAAACGCTTGAATTTACTGTAACATTCTTGTATGTAACACAAAAGTACATTTAGTTAATTTAGCCGCTCTAAGAGATTGCATTCATTTGTTGATTTTCTCATTTTCCGATTACAATGGGATAATCCTGAAAATATTTTTCTCGATAAGCTCCAAAATAAATGTACTGTAAAATCAAATAATCGAAATCAAGCCGCCAGAATAATCTTGGTACAGCTGGTCTTAAATGCTAGATAAATTCATGTTTGGTTTACCTATAAATATTTCTCTCATATGACGTAAGCACAATATGAACAAATGACATTTAAGAACACTTGGGAAGAACCCTTAATAAATCAAGGGTCTAATAATAATCCAAGTATTATGGCTCTTCTATATTTCACATTTATTTAAATATTTATTTGCGTAACCATTTGTTTCCGATTGTTCGAAGTTCAAGGCAAAACTGCAGCCTTAATAATTGGTCAGGGGACGTACATTTAATCAGTTCATTTTAAAACCAACGTTCTTCCATCGGTGTGCTTTTAAGGTTATTGTTGTATAATTCAGCAGTTACTACTATCTATAAGTGATTTTTTTTTAAATAAAATGCGAGTAGTCACTTCTATATTACACATAGTTCGTAATGCCTTTGTTTATTTTAATTTTATTGTCATCCGAGGTTAAGATCTTAATCAGGTGAGTTATTCGATAAGTTCATAACTTCTTAGGATATTTGGTATTCGTTGCAAGTGAGAAGGGCGAATAAAGGCCACCACGCATGCAGCCCATTTATACTGCAGAGTCGTGAAGAATACGTAGGATACGCGTGGCAGTAGAGGATGATGTTGATCAATACTGTGGGGACTTCACTCGGGGCGAGAGGGATTCTCCTGGTTGGGCCATACGCCGGTGACCAGAAGTATGTACATACCTACTGTTTGCCTGAGCATACATTCCCTCAAATGAGCATTGATTCTATTTCCTTCTTTGTTGGCGCGAGTAAACTCTGGACTTTCTCCGTCGCTTGTCTATAGGGATTATTGCATGCTGTCCAAAAATTCGAATTTTAGATTTTTATAGGAAGTGCGCTTTACGAAAACCCGCCAAACTTCAGGTATGTTACATTCACTCGCTTTTTTCTAACCATTATTGTTTAGTTTTATAAGTCTTCTATAAATTATTGTTTCAAAAACTTATTCGTCTGTTTACTTATTGATAATATAGAAAAATGTTGGCAGACGTATACATTTGTAGTTCCTTGCCGCTCCTACCGCAGTTGGCTAGAGCGCGGCAGCTCTGGTACCCGGGTTCGACCCTATCCCCAGCCATTAGGCTTAGAGCCTCGGCACTCTTCCAGTGTACAATTCATTGGACTCCTGGGGGGAGATGGGGTTAGCACAGAAGATCTCTAGGTCAGGGGCCGTTGAGTACTCTCCAATCCTCACATACCTATATTACTACCACTACGACTGCGACTTCTGCTGCTGCATTTCATAATAGGACAAAGGGGAGGGGGGTAAAAGAAAGTGAAGCGATAAGCAAATCTGTGTCTTTTTGAAATTCTGTAGGTGGTAATGTGGGCCGCTTTTTATTTTTGATAATTTTGAATTTCAAATGCATTTATCTTAAAACTCGTCAGCAGCATTTGTTATGGACTATATTATAGAATTACTAATAAATTTTAAAACATACGTTTAAGATGTATTAATTTTCACTACTTTTGAAAACATGACGAATTTAGGAACTGGGGTATGAAACACGTGTTCAAATGTCAGTTTGTTTTTGTTACTGCTACAATCACATGGAACTGTATTGAAAAAAGTCAATTAACTATTAGTACATCATATGGAAGGGAAAAAGCTCAGTTAAAATCGTTCCTGAACTTTTCATGAAAAAATCAAGCAAAATAATCGGTTTGACATCCGCTACACAAAATATATGCCAATTCTCTACACATAAACTGCACCCATAGCTCCCTGTCTTCTTGATATTACGATCATAAACTGAAGGAAGAGGTTGTATTATGCAACACCTTGTTTAATATTACCACCAGTTGCCATTTTCCAAGAAAGCGACTTATTCACGACAAGAAAATATTCATGCCAAATTAATGCATATACTATGTTGCAGTTCAGTAAATAAACAATGGCTTATAATAAAAAGAACGTGCCACTCATTAATATAAGTAGTAGAAATAATGTTGAATCTTACCTTGCTAAAACTTTCAAGCTTCGTGAAATACAATACTTTCACTCGCAAACATGAACAATGTGATAATGAAATTATCTGCTTCTAGCAGCTAAAAGGAAAGCCAGCAATACAAATAAGAGAGATTTCCGGAAGATGGAAGATACTACTTGGTAGAAAACATGGTGTTCCATTTTACAACCACGTTCCATATTATCACCTCCTCCCCTACTCTTGCGTGACTGCGAAAATCTTAAGCATGGTGATCAAGCGCTTAAAAAATATAAAGAGAGAATATTCGAAAATTCAAACCAGGAGCAAAGAATACCTCACAAATGCATACTGCCACAAAGGAAATAAAAATGTATAAAAGATAAACTTAAATGCTGTTTCCACGATGCCTATTTACTTTTCGTATGGTGCGTGTTTGTAAACTGTTCTGACTTCGCAATGTCTTAAATATCGGGCACTTAACCAAAATCGTTAGAGCCATTTTGGAGGAAATCAGACATAACGAAAAATATAATGCAAAAGGTAGTTTGGGGTGAAAATCCTTGTATCGCATCTTTGAAAGGTCCTGAACTTTTGTCCTCAGTTTAGTTTTTGAGCTATCGTTTTCTCAGGAACGCGCACGCGCACGGAGCTTTTTATAGAAATCCTTGCGTTTTCTACCACGTACCTAGTATTGCATTTCACCAACAAATTATATTTAGATAATTTCAACGGAAATACAGTTTTGAGGTCCACTGAATTTAAAAAAAAATCATTTCAGAAAAAGGTTGAATGTGTGTGTGTGTGTGTGTGTGTGTGTGTGTGTGTGTGTGTGTGTGTGTGTGTGTTTGCATAGAGAGAGAGAGAGAGAGAGAGAGAGAGAGAGAGAGAGAGAGAGTCAGACAAATACTTGGTGCTTACGTTTGGAATCCTCCAAACAATGCGACGACTCGAAGATGTTCATCAGAATCCGATTTCCTCAAGCTATCCTTGACATGGAATTATTTTTTAATTTTCTTCAAAATGCTTTAATAGTTTTGATTAAAATACATTGTATTTAATATTGTTACATGGCAAATAATATATAGGAATTTTACATACTTTTGTATAACTGGTAAACCATATACAAAATGCACTACAGAAAATGTGTAGATATCTTTAAGACACACGTTGTCTTATTCTTCACTCGATGGTGTAGACCAGTGGTGCGCAACGTCTTCTCTTAGGAACGTGGCTAACGAAAAAGACAGAACACGGCCCTAGCTGCAGTGGTGATCATGACCCAATGAAGTAAAACCACAGTCGCCTAATACATCCATGTTCTAAACAAACAAAAGCTTGCCCATTGAATTCGTACAAAAGTTACAGTTGGTAGTATACAATGTTAGCCATGTATGAGACTACCATTACTACGTAACTCCGATTCGTGCCGCAGCCTGTTATGTTCGTTAGCCACGTTTAGGAGCTATTGACGTCATATTGTCGCTTTACCCCACGTGATTTCTTTGGTGCATGAAGCCTTTGCCCTTCCTCGCTCAGGTAATCAAGCATTAGGAAGGTTTGTTTTTGAGTCCCACGAATGCCTCATAGCTCGGCGAAGAGTAGATGGCGAAATCCGCCTCTCCTTTTTCGCGTAAGGTTCGACGTCATCGGCCTAGACATCAGTCTGTTATGCTTTCATGGTACGTCTTTACATCTCTGCAGACTGCCTAATCTCGTTTTCCTGTAGGTTTACAACAAGGCCTCGCAAAGCTTAAAATCGCACCGCGGCAATTCCAAGTGCAGAGATTCCTTGCACCCTGCATTGTATCGACTTGATTAAGTTCAGCTCAACTCGCGCGCTGCAAAGCAAGGCTTGCTTATCAATGAAACATATAGGTGCAATACCACCATCTAATAATGGGTAACTACTCCAAAGAAAACAAAGAATGCCGAAAATCCATTTAAATTGGAGAGTGGGAACTTAAAGTCGTGGCGATAGAGGCACATGCCTCATCTGCGGTACAATAATAATGTGTGTAAGAAAATTATGTGTTGAAAGATACTATAACAGAACATACGCAAAAACATATGGTGAATTATTCATACTAGAGAGGAAGAATTAGTCTTGCAGAAGAGCATTCTTTATCCAAAAGTGCGTTTTGCACCAATGCTTTCTAGATGATTAAAACAAAAGACCAAATTTAGTCCTGAAAAAGAACCAAATGAACCAGTTTAACATTGCGCACAGCACGTAAACATTACACAGCGAGGAAGAAACAGGGCTGAAAATGAGGAAGAGAGAGACACCAAAGGAGAGAGAGAGAGAGAGAGAGAGAGAGAGAGAGAGAGAGAGAGAGAGAGAAGCGTAATGAAAGAGCAAGTGGAAGTTTGCACCATCAACTTTTCGTAGTCGTACTTTGCACCTTGCACCCTGAGAGGTCCTGATTTAAGGTATCCATACGAAAATAAAATGTATATTTGAATTTTCTGTGAATAGCTACTGAAGTCCTGTTCAATGGAAAGGAATTTTCTATATATTTATACAACTCATAAACCATAAGAGAGGGACAGAAACACACTACACAAATAGCGCTCGTTATAAAACTCAGTTTATTTCAAATAAACGGTTAAAATGTCACATTTTGAATATGTTTATAAAACTATATCTTAAATTTCTCTTTTACTAGGCTGTAACGTTCTCTTCGTTTGGAAGACATTTTGTATAATTTTGTTTTTCTGGTAAACCTTCAGAAAGATAAAGAGTTAAAAATATATCACATAAAAAAAGACAGAGCTCTTTAAAACACACAATTGCTTTTTGGGCACTAGCCGTTTCCGAGATATCCTTTATTATTGATTTGAATTGTTTAATTATTCATTTTAAAGTGGTGTCACCATTCAGATGTTGCTCGCGATGACGTGGAAATATAGAATTTCAAGGCCAGCATATTGTATAACGTTTTTAAACGTGTCTTTCAATTTTGGTTTCCTCTGATCTCGATTGACATGAAGTAACCTTAGCAGGGCTGGGCAACTGCTGCTCAGAGACCGCAGATCGCTCACAACTTTGGTAAGTGTATGTTTAGCAGGTTAAAAAAATAAAGGTCGCTCAAGGTATCGCGCTAGTCGCACAGGTCTGTGCTAGTGGGTAACAAAGCTAGTGAAATTAACACATACGATTTCTTAATTTGCTTCTTTTCCGCGTTTTAACCTGCCTCCTTTCCCTTTTTGTAACTCGGGAGTTCTATTACAGTAGTTCTGTTCTGCGTATTTTGAGTATTGCTTCTTGAAACTACACTCGCACTCCTTCAGATCAGCAGTTGCAATGGTGGCGACGTGTACAATAATAAATTGGTTGTAAAATAACCTCTCGACAGCTAGAAAACGCGCATACAGCTGCATGCCTCAATGTACGTACATAGACGACTCTGCTCCTAACCCAATATTTCAATGCTCGCTCTAAACGAAATGGAAGTGGTTTTGAAACGTAGTCCTTCACAGATTGATAGAGAATGTTGGAAACTTTGCAAAAGAGACAACTCATTTTGGCAAAAAATCGATCTAGCTTATTTTGAAACTAGACGCATCAGTTCTTCGTTTGGTGGTGGTGGCGATGATGGTGATGGCGGTGGCGGCAGCGGCCCGTCGACAACTTGGTCATTGTCTAAGCTGGAGCTGAAGAATCAAATCAGGTTGGAAATATTCAGTGCCATGTTTGGTACTCGAAGCACAGCTCCTTTGTTTTGAATGAGTGCTCGGATATCTTGCCATTATAGTTCAGAGGCAGTGAGACAGAGTTGCGTTGTTCGTGTCTCGGCCGAGGCATTGAAATATAAACATCTACATTATCAGCATGATGCTTATGGGGGTTTTGGTGCTAACTACAAGCTTTGGAGTATACACCTGTAGGATCGGAATAAAATGTAGAAAAATGCATATCATATGGTTATAAACAGTACCGATATTTATATAGGTTATGACAATCTACATAGCTTTTACATTGATTGCCACCGAAAATATAGTAGATAAGAGGAATTATTTATGCTACCTAACAATTTTATATCGAGATTTCATCCGTAATACTACTACTACCGCCACCACCACGACCACGACCACTTCCTCCTCCTCCACCGCCACCGCCACGACCACGACCAACAACAACAACAACAACAACAATAATAATAATAATAATAATAATAATAATAATAATAATAATAATAATAATAATAATTAATGGGCTTAGTTGTCCAGCTAAATTAAAGAGGATTCAAGTTATGCGCGTTCGTAGTGCATGTGCCCGTCTGCTCTACAGACAAAGCGTGCATAAGTTTATTCGTTTGGTAGGTCACCTACTACGCATAATAATTAATAATAAATAACTCACCGTCCTGCTCTTTATATGAAAGAATTTTCGAAAATTTTGACTTTGTTTTTCAAAATGGCTCTAGCTATTTTAAATAAAATACAAATTTAAGATATTTTCATAACAAATTAAATTTATTTGTATCTTGAATTTTCTGGGAATAGCCTCTGAAGTCATTCTGAATTACTTTTGCATAACGTTTTTACTTTCTCTACGTACCTATCGGAAGGAATTTTGTATTATCTTGCATAATTGGTATACATTAAGCGATAGACGAAAGCGTACTGTACAAAATGTAGGCATCTTTAACACATACAATGTATTTCAAATAACTTTTTGTGATAGATATACGCGTTTAAGAAAATATCCATTATTATTGGTTCGAAGCGTTCAGTCCTTTGTGCTTTTAAAATTTCTGTCGATACGAGTTCAGTTTTTCTCACGACTGCATGGAAAGAGTATGTCTTCTAAGTGGAGTGGGTAGTGTAAAATGACAAATTGGCATTACCTGTTTTTAATGGAAAAAAATTGTGGTTCTTTGATTATTGGGGTCATTTAAAACTCTTAACCCTTTAAAGACATTTAAATTGACTATACGTCTCTTTAAATGTTAGTGCCATGCCCTTTTTTTCTGAAACGTTTAATATCCAGAATATGTTCATCATGCTTCATTTAATCAGTCCCGGGTCAAAAGAGAACTGTAAATCAAGAGGCAAAATGGGATGCAGCTAATTATGACTACTTCCCTGGAATGCACTAACAGCTTTGAAGTTAATTTTCAACTACGATTATCTCAAAAATACATTTTTTTTTCGAAACATACATATATCCTTTTTTCTCAAGCTATAGGTAAAAGCTACAAGGCTCAAATTTTGCACTTTTGTATGAGATCTGTGACATACATTAAACTAGTTATATTTTTAAACATAATACATTTTAAACAATTGAGGTTATTGCTTCGAAGATTCAGATGCAAATCTTGTTTCATCTTCTTTACAAACAAAAAGTTTAGAATCAGAACTATTATTGGAGCTTGATTTTGCTAGTTCAGTGGTATAGGGCAGAATATAGGTAGTAAAAAGTTAAGCTCTCTGCTGCTGCTGGTTTCTGAGAAAAGGAACTTAAATATTCAAATGTATGCCACTTAGTTAGCAAAACTTTTTTGAATTTACTTTTTGTTTTCTGACAAACTACCAAACATATGATAATATATATATATATATATATATATATATATATATATATAGCGTTTCACTCTTAGAAGACAGTATGGAGTTAAATGGGACATCTCTGTCTCTATCTAGCGCATACAAGTTGCCATTAGCCGCGTCCTTTTCTACCCTCGCTCTGTTGCCAGATTCCTAATAGCATGGTATAAATATTCATTTGTTATAAATTTCAGGTTTGAACACATTATCCTATGCAGAATTTTTTTCTCTATCAGGTTATATCCTTTTCAGAGTCATTATACATTTCTATAGGTCCAAATTTCTTCAGAAAACGTTTTTTTCAATAGAAGTCCGATATTTGCTGTTTCTACACTCATCACGCACTAACAAACGAACTGCTAGAATGCATCTATATTTTTTTCTTAGGTAGAGTAAACTATAGTGCTACTACCTGCCTACTTTGAATTCTCTATGTTTACCCAGTTAAGTGTTATAATTTTTTAAATTAAATGTTTTCGGAAAATTTTATATATGTGCACTGCAAAAGTTACGCAGTGTGAAACTTTTTTGTTATTGAGTTTACATCAGGGAACCAGCGAGAACAAATGTTGAGGAAGGTTGGAGAAAGTTTTTAAAATAAACCAAAAGGCAGTAACCTCTTTCTTTTATCCAGTAGGGCAAACAAAAGGTATTCATCTATTCAGCGTCAGGCCTGACACAGAAGATAGTATAAGGAGCAGCACTAACATTAGTTCGAAAGAAGCCGTATGTGTAACTGTGAACTGTTATTGCGCTATTTGTTTAATATTTTTGTAAATATTTGTAGTTATGGAGGGTGAAGCTAGGAAGGGACGATATGTTGGTAAATAAAGAAGTAAGGAACGCCAAATAATTATGAATGTGTTAGATTATTTTTGAAGTAAAATGCGTGTAAGGCAGTAAAAGAAACAGCTAAGGCTGTTGAGTGTTCAGAAGCAGTAGTGTATAGGATTAAAAAGGAAGTAATGAAAGGACTTCTAAGAACGCCATCGAAAAAGAAAGCAAAAAGGGTGGGACTACACAAAACGCTAGGTTAACGCAATATGACTGAATAGTGCAAGGTGGAGTGCGGCGAATTGTTCATTCTTTACTGTTTGCAAATATTCCACCCACGCTGAATATAATTTTGTCACAGTTCAACAGTGATGAGACCCTACCAAATTTCTCAAGGACCACTCTGATTTGGGGTTCGAGTATGAAAGAAAGGGTAACAAGTGCATATTAATAGAAAGAGACGATATCGATATCATCAGATGGCGACATAAATATCTAAAAGACGTAAAAGGTTTAGGGACCAGGGGAAATCAATTGTTTATACAGACGAGTCATTTGTAAATTTAGGTCATACAGTAACAAAGGCGTGGAGGGATACCAAAGTTAAAAGTGCCCGTCTCGTCAAGCAGCAATTGAAGGACTAAGTACAGGACTCGGCCACCTCGAGTCGCTCGCGGAGAAAGATTCGCAACTAGTACATGTTGCAACACTGCGCTCCATTTAACCTGTACTGTCTTTTAAGGGTGAGACGCGCTTTTTTATATATATATATATATATATATATATACATACACACACATCAATCAGTAATCAGTAATTTGTTTATCTTAGCCAGAGAAAGCCCTTTTTGAATTAGCTCAGGCCTAAGCAATTCGCGGAGTGGCTTGAGCGACTCTCATTCTTTTTATCTGCCAGGCATGCAGTTAATAGTTCAAGACCGTGAACGGGATGCGCTCAGAGAGTACCAGTTGCCAGGCCTAGGTTAGCTGAATGCCCATATAATGGTTACACTATCCACTCCCCAGGCCAACATAGAGGGTCAAGTTCTTAAATATTTGAGTATCTTTAACGAAATATAATGAAGTTAGTTCTGCAAAATTTTAACTGGGTTAAAATGAACTATTATTACGTTATTTTATAAATATTTGCATAGCGTCCTGATATTCATAAAATTCAAAAATGCCAAAATGAAAATGATTATCGTTCTTTTCTAGCATAGCTACTGCAGCTATAATTAGCTTTCGTAAAATATTATGTACAGTCATGTGAACGTATGTATAATATTTTAATACTGATGAGTCCACAATTAATCGAAAAGTTTTGCAAATAAAATAGCTTTTGCTAAAAAATCGCCTATTTCTTACTGCCTTATCTAGCGTCGGGGTAACCTCGTTTAATTCACGTAAAAATATTCCAGTTATGTAAAATCTTCTTTTCCTTCGCATTAGCAATTGCTGAAATATTCGTTGAGAAACTAAAAACGTTTCACATATTTTAAATCCGTTATGTTTTGGAGTGTAAAGGCTCGCATTGTCTAAAATAAGAGCAAATTAGAAACCAAAAGCTTCACTTGTCTTAGTAATATTGCAAGATATTCCACAGCTGACATGTTTCAGTTGTATCCAACTTATTTTCAAAGCTATAGTGAAATATCTTGCAATATTACTTATATAAGTGAAGCTTTTAGTTTCTAATTGGTTCTTATTTTAGATTCTGTTGCCTCACTGTTAATAGCTTCAGTTTTCTTTACGTTCCCATTGTTTTATTTTCCAGAGATCAGGCTAGCATTATGTACCTCACTATTTAATAAACAATCGTCTAAGCTAATTATAGAAAAATTGAAGCTATTAACAGTGAAGCAACAAGATTCCAAAGTAAGAACAAATTAGAAACTAAAAACTTCACTTATCTTATTATTTTGGTGCTGACCCTGGGGTTTCAAGCTATATCCAGCTCATTCTCAAAGCCATATAAACAAACTCGTTGCCAAGCTACAATCTTTTATTTTTTCTGAAAAACAATTACTCTTATTCAATTTTTATTTACCAATCTCTGAAAACAAAAATTTATAAATACAATCTATAGATGGTAATTCGAAGTTCATAACACGGTTCCTGTTTTTCAAAATAAAAACTTTTTCCCAAACCATTAAATCTATTGGATTACTTAATTGTTTTAATAATTATATAGGAATGCTAGGAAATAACGCAATAACATCAAAAGAAACGAGTTTATCATTATCAGATAATACTAGGTTATTAATCTTTTTTACTGGTTCAAAAGAATTTTTAATACTTAAACTCTCAAATGTTTCAAAAGTACTAACTTTTTTTGTTAACCATTTAGCTAAATTATATGTAGGTGAATTTATAGAGTTGATAATGAGTCTCATTTTATTTCCTGGTTTATGTAAAAGGATAGAGGAATTTAAGTATCAAAAAGCTGTCAAAGAAGTTTCAACCCTTAAAAAAATAAAAGATAATTGTATTTTTAAAAAGTTTACTTACCATCCATGGGCTAATAAAAAATTTACAAGGATTTTTAAAGAATATGGAATAAATTTGGTCCCTCAAAATAAATTTAATATACAAAATTTACTTAATTTTTCAAAAAAAGATAAAATACCAAATTATAAAAAATCTGGCATTTATCAATTTAGCTGTTTAGATTGTGATAAAGTTTATATTGGTAAAACTAAACGTCATCTAGAAACCAGAATAAAAGAACATTTTAGAAATATTAAATATAAACAAACTGATAAATCAGCTGTGGCAGATCATTTTTGGTCATTTAATCATGAAATTAATTCAGAAGTTAAATTATTAAAACAATTAAGTAATCCAATAGATGTAATGGTTTGGGAAAAAGTTTTTATTTTAAAAAACAGGAACCGTGTTATGAACTTCGAATTACCATCTATAGATTGTATTTATAAATTTTTGTTTTCAGAGATTGGTAAATAAAAATTGAATAAGAGTAATTGTTTTTCAGAAAAAATAAAAGATTGTAGCTTGGCAACGAGTTTGTTTATATGGCTTTGAGAATGAGCTGGATATAGCTTGAAACCCCAGGGTCAGCACCAAAATAATAAGATAAGTGAAGTTTTTAGTTTCTAATTTGTTCTTACTTTGGAATCTTGTTGCTTCACTGTTAATAGCTTCAATTTTTCTATAATTAACTTATTTAGTTTGAAGCATTTGTTCCTGGCTACAATTACCATTTTAACTATGATGGATAATAATTTAGAATTTAATAGTTATTTGTTTAATTTAAAATTATATGGAACTAAATATCAAATTAAATCATATTTAAAATTACAAGAGAAAAAAAGACATTCTTGCAGACATTAGGTTTTTGAATATTTGTTTAAAAAGAAAAGTAACCCCTGTTTTTGTTACAAGATATGTTAAACTAGATAATAATAGTATTCATCAAAAGGCAGCAGAAAAGAAAGTTATTGAGGTTGAAAGAAATTTGCATTTTAAAAAATTAAATATTATTGAACTTAGGTTATATGACTTACATTTAAAATTAACACGTATTTTAGGAAACTTAATTTGGGTTAATTTTGATTCAAAATTGTTTGAGTATCTAAATTTTAGCATGAAAAGAAAAACTAATAGGTTAAAAAACAAGTTAAATAGATTATGCCAAAAACAACAGAAATTGAATATAAATGAGCCAAATAATCAAACAAATAATGTAATTAATTTATCAAATTGTAACTTTAACGAGAAAGAAATAAATTTTCTAAACAAAGGTATGAAAACTTGTGTAAGTTTTTCAAAAAACACAGATGATTTTGTTGCAGATATTGAAATTGCCAGTCAAGATTTAAATGACATTAATAAATCTTTGATTAAAATGAAATGCTCTGAAATTTTGAAAGATTTAAATAAAAATCATCCTAAAAGTAATTATAATAATCAGATTATTAAATCATTGAAAGAAAAGGATGTAATTTATACTAAAGCCGACAAAGGCAACAAAATTGTAATTTTAGATCAATCTGATTATATTAATAGAGTAGAACTTTTGCTTGAAAGTAAAGATTATTTAAAAATTGATAATGATCCTTTAAAATCATGTATTTTCACTTTTAATAAAACTCTCAATGAATAGAAAATGATAACTAAAAAAGAAAAAAGTATTTTAAAAGTCAATAATCCTGTTTTACCCAGGTTGTATGCACTTCCAAAAATACATAAACCAGGAAATAAAATGAGACCCATTATCAACTCTATAAATTCACCTACATATAATTTAGCTAAATGGTTAACAAAAAAATTTAGTAGTTTTGAAACATTTGAAAGTTTAAGTATTAAAAATTCTTTTGAACTAGTAAAAAAGATTAATAACCTAGTATTATCTGATAATGATAAACTCGTTTCTTTTGATGTTATTGCGTTATTTCCTAGCATTCCTAGAAAAAAGCTTTTGATTTTTTTAAAAAAATGGTTAAATTCTTTAGAATTAGACAATGACTTAATAGATGATTTTGTAAAACTTACAAATCTTTGTTTAGATCAAAATTTCTTCAGTTTTAATGGTAATTTTTTTCAACAAACTGGCTTGGCAATGGGTAGTCCACTTTCGCCATTTCTTGCTTTCTCAAATTACAAAATCATTCCCTCTAATTTTTTAAAATATGGTATAGATATGTGGATGACATTTTTGCTGTTGTCCCTAAAAAACAGATAAATGATGCTTTAAAACTTTTAAATTTACAAGATAAAGCTATACAATTCACTTTGGAAACTGAGAATAATGGATTCCTTTCATTTCTGGACTTAAAAATTAAAAGACATAACAATAAATTGAAATTTGGTATTTACAGAAAATATACTCATACTGATAATTACATAAAATATAAAAGTTTTAATCCTTTTGCACATAAATTTGCTGTTTTTAATAGTTTAATTTATAGGTTAATAAATATACCCCTTAATAAAGATGAATTTGACATAGAATATAAACACATTATTAACACTGCAGTAATTAATGGTTTTAATACAGATTTTATACATAAAAGGATAGAGGAATTTAAGTATCAAAAAGCTGTCAAAGAAGTTTCAACCCTTAAAAAAATAAAAGATAATTGTATTTTTAAAAAGTTTACTTACCATCCATGGGCTAATAAAAAATTTACAAGGATTTTTAAAGAATATGGAATAAATTTGGTCCCTCAAAATAAATTTAATATACAAAATTTACTTAATTTTTCAAAAAAAGATAAAATACCAAATTATAAAAAATCTGGCATTTATCAATTTAGCTGTTTAGATTGTGATAAAGTTAATATTGGTAAAACTAAACGTCGTCTAGAAATCAGAATAAAAGAACATTTTAGAAATATTAAATATAAACAAACTGATAAATCAGCTGTGGCAGATCATTTTTGGTCATTTAATCATGAAATTAATTCAGAAGTTAAATTATTAAAACAATTAAGTAATCCAATAGATGTAATGGTTTGGGAAAAAGTTTTTATTTTAAAAAACAGGAACCGTGTTATGAACTTCGAATTACCATCTATAGATTGTATTTATAAATTTTTGTTTTCAGAGATTGGTAAATAAAAATTGAATAAGAGTAATTGTTTTTCAGAAAAAATAAAAGATTGTAGCTTGGCAACGAGTTTGTTTATATGGCTTTGAGAATGAGCTGGATATAGCTTGAAACCCCAGGGTCAGCACCAAAATAATAAGATAAGTGAAGTTTTTAGTTTCTAATTTGTTCTTACTTTGGAATCGTATAAGCTTTTGTATGAACTAAAATGTGTATTGTCCTGTCCTGGGCCACTACGGCCCTTTGAGTGTAGATTTGACCTACCGCCCGGCCACTGTATCCCCCACCTCTGCTCGCTGCAGTTGTCATGGGCGGGGTCCAGTGGTGGAGAGTGGGACGTGGGCAGCGTCCCGAGTCCTCCTGACCAGTATACTCGGGTCTTCGTAACCGGAGTCGATCGTAGAGAGGAACCGGGGTGGGTGAGCACCCCGAAGTCTGAGATGAGAGCGAGGTAGTGCTTGATATGAAATGGGGCGAAAGATGTTCATGGAGCAATAGGTGGAATGATGGCGGAGAGAACCGGAGAAACCGGAGAAAACCCGCCCCAGCGTCGGTGTATCTACCACACACCCCACATGCGCACGCCAAGGATCGAACCCGGGTGGCTTTGGTGATAGTTAAGCGGTCTAACCGCTAGGCCACGGCGCGACCACTAAATGTGTGTTACCGTGTCAAATCCATTTCTGTGCAGACACCAACATGACGTCACCTGGAAAGAAATGCATAGATAGTCTGTGAAATTACTGGGAAATTATTTTGGGTGAAGAAAATAGTTTGATCTCTTCATACGAGATTTTTATTGAGCATTTATACAGATGTGAAAAGCCGAGAGCAGGAGAAACAAAGAAAAAGATCAATATGTTAAATTGCTTTAATCTGCAATCTTAGCACCAATTCGTATTACAACCCAGTTTATCTGGATAAAGGCGTTTATTGAGCTAGTGAGAAATATTTGACAGGCATGCAAGTTGATCCTTTTTTATTTAAATTGTTGCTCTAAGTTCCTGGGAAGGAGGAAATGGCGGTTATTTCGCAAGCAGAATTGAAGAATTTTAAACCAAGGAAAATTTCGTAGTATGGCTATTATTTAAAAACCATGTTTTAGGAAGTCAGATTACATGTCGTTATTTCGTTACTATTAGAGCCCACTGCCCCATTTGAGTTTTCCGTTGATTTCTTAGGTAATTGCCACCCTCCTTTAATCTCCCAGGTTGTTTCAGAATCCATAATGAAAAAAAATGAATGTTCCTAAAAATTAAATGATGGCCCATCGATGTTAGCTGTATTAAATCGTCAGTAATCGTGTAAATAAAGCGAAAAGTAAACACATTTTCAAAATTATTACATGTGTATTGAGTAGAGGAAATTGTTGATACACCTACCTCCGTATAATGTCGCGATATATGGTATTAATCGACGAAGAAATATTTGTGAAATCATAAAAAACTAACGTGCCAATGGGGAAGTTTAGTAAAAATGTTAATAAATCCCCCTGATTTAATGTTTTTTCTTGTCAGATCAAATTTTCGTCGCAATTTCAGGAATTTGTTGAAAGAAATTGCTCCACGTTTAACTAATATTGTAAACATTACACATGAAAAGCTGAAAAGTTGGTTATATTGTCAATTATAAAACTAATAAAATAAAAACGTCTTCATAGACAAGAACACACAAATTGTAATACCGTTTGTAGTTTTACCGTTTGTAGTTTTCATGCATTAAAATTGGAACTGCCAACCTCCTTTACTCAACTCTAACAGCCTGGGGAATCTATTTTACAGTCACTAGTTAAGGCAGAAGTGTTATTATTGTGTTTCGTTCTCTATACTTGCATATAGAAAATAAATTGAATACTGCTTTCTTTAAAAAAAAAGAAAAAAAATAAAAATAAAAAAAATCCATCTTCACTAAAGATTTCACTATGGGTATGGGGCGGGGGCGGGGCTGTGGGTGGATGGGGGTAGGTGGGTTTGGGTGGGTGTGTGTCTGAACGTCGCCTAATATCCTGTAAGACTTAAAATAATATGTAGTGTTTATTGTGCCCCTACTCTCGAAATTATTTTTCAGACGCATTTATGTCACATTGCTATCTACAGTGATCTGGAACCCAATTAATAATCGTCCCTGTTTTACAGCAGTCCCAAAGAAGCCAGTCGCCATGATAGTTTGTAGAAACAGAAAAACGTTCGCATTACAGTTATCAAACTCATGAGACGGATAAACAACTTGAGACGGCTCTGATCTGTATTGACTACTCGGTAAACTTTACCCCTTATGTCTCCATGGCGAGTCACGCGTGCGTCGGAAAACATTTGGAAGCGGCTGTACAATCGTCACTGCCTTTCTTCCATTCTGCCCTCTTCCAACTGTATGGGCGTGTGTGATGTCACAGAGCATTGAGTTTGACCAGCATATGAAACAGCCTAGTTCCGAAAACGAGTATATTAATATTCTCTGCCGTTTACCCATAGTAAGTAAAGGGAGTGTGGTACTCCAAAATAATTGACATCGATATTTCATCGAAAATACCAGTTTTGAGGTCCCCTGGCTTCAATAAAGTTATAATAAAAATACCGTAACAGCAAATATTGAAGTTCGGCATCTTCAAACATTTTCAAGAAAATGCTCCACCCTAAGCTACGCTTTACTTGGAAAATTGTGCTTTGTTCTATATTTTCTCAAAAATGCCTCTTACCGGTTCTGATTAAGATTAAGTACCAAACTTATGTCAAGAGATTAGCATGTCAAATAAAATGTATATCTTAATTATCTACAAATAGGCTGTGAAATCATGTTCATTTTGAATGACTTTTGTATAATTTTATATATAGACCTAGTATATTTTAGATAGACAGTTGTCATACAAAAAATTTAGTTGTCATTAAAAAAACATTCATACAAATATTTTCTTGGCATTAACCATTTTCGAGATATTACTTTTTGTTTAATTTTTAAATTTTTGATACGTTTTTGCCGTCTAAAGTCATGCAAATATCATACATATTTTAATCAAAATGGTTAGAAGCATTCTTTTCTCCCATGTATACCTGCCTTTAACTGCAGTGTAGATAATACAGGCAGCCTTTTCTTTGGAGTGGTGTTAACTCGAGTATAGTTCTCATTGGATTTCGTTGGGTTTTATTCAACTCGAACGCTCTCTCTCTCTCATTCATATTTCAAGACTCGGGGCTCTAATGACCTAGCTGTCGACGGGCCCTTAAACCCTAACCACTCACTCACTCACTATTTCAAGACTCTGGGGAGGGTAGGAAATCATCTTGGCTAGAGAAAAAATCCTTCCCTCTAACTGCGAATCGAACCCGGGACTCCTCGCATAGCAGGAACGTGCTCTACCGATTGAACTGCATAGCCGTTACTGAGAAAATCTAAAACAACGAAGGTTTCAATTGTAAATGCTATAGTAGTCTCAGTTGGAGGGACTTTCAGGAACATTTTCGCGTTCATTCTTTAGAAGATGCTGAACTTACTACCACGTTTTGTATTTAACCCAATATTACTATTTTAATTGTGACACACACACACACACACACACACACACACACACACACACACACACACACACACACACACACACACACACACCACACACACGCCACACACACACACACCACGCCACACACACACCACACACACACACACACACACACACACACACACCACACAACACACCACACACACCACACACACCACACACACCACACACATCACACACATCACACACCACACACACCACACACACCACACACCACACACACCACACACACCACACACACACACACACACACTTTAAAAATAGGTATTTACAGTGAAATTTTGTATGGAGTCATGGTTGCGCTTAAGCGTTTTAAAAGGACGATTGCGCATGAAAAATAGGCATGATTGCGCATTACAATTATTTAAAAATACACGATTGCACAGCCTGTTGCCCAGGGCACACCGCTCGAAGGTTGGCTGCTTCGTCCCCCGAAAAATCTTGTTATATTCTTCATTTTACATTTTCAATAAAACACGTTCAAGTTAAGAGTATTCTTTGTTTACATTGTCAATAAAATCCTTTTGAGATGTTGCAGAAGACTGATTTTGTTCCTTCTGTAGACAACATTTGCTGTGTTTACAAATACAGCAGGTGTAACGTCTTGATTATAAACTTGATTTCTGTTTATTGACATTATATTAAATTACTTTCCCCCTGAATAGTTTGCTGCACATGTATCACAAGATGTGTTTTGCGGTGGCAGCTGTAGAACTGTGTGTTACATTCGCGATGGAGTCTCTCTGTATATCTGTATTTACTGTAGAAAAGGACTTCCATGTTATCTAATAAGAGGAACTCTTAATATTATCTTATTACAGAGTATATAATTTGTGTGCATTGACAAAATAGTAGTTCCGAAACAACATAAAAACGATTCACAAAGATTTAAGTGTTAGCTTTGTTGTCATGAACCGGCTACAATGTGAGGACATGCGCAGTCCTGTTAGTCCCTACGGGCAATTGTGTGTCAGATTTTTACATGGATGCGCAATCGTGTTGCAACCAAATTTTGGTGTCTTAATTTTTTGGATGGAATGCAGCACTAGCTCTGTTCAACAAATAGAGAACACAATGGCACATTATTCAATTAAAATAAATATGTTTGCTTGAAATGGCACACTAAGCCGGAAGAGGTTCTCATCTCGGGGCTAGAGGCCTCAACACTTAACGGGATCAGCCTAGCGATGCTGCATGTTCGGCTAATAGGTAAGCGCTTAACAATGATAAGTGTATTGGCTACTTAAGTTAAGAGGATGTTTTAAATTGGCAGTTGTTTGCACTGGAATAATTGGTTATGTTGTTGGTGGTTTTCTGAGGGCAAATAAACGTTTATGTACTAGCGATAACTTTGTGTGGGACTGCTTCATATTGGTCTCGCCAAGCTTAGTCATAGACAACCATTTATTTTGCGTAAATGATGGGTCAATCAGTAGCTTGATGCACGTGTGGCACACGAGAAGCGTGTCTTTACGAGGCGTTGATCGTGAAGGCGAAGAGGTGTGGGTTTATTTTAAGGCCAGCGGGCTTGGTTTCAGAAGCCAGCTCCAATGCACTCCAAAAATATCAACAAAATTTACATTGTTACCTCGCGGTGCAGTCAAGACATTTAAAATTACATCCACTTTGGCATCAAACTCGATGTTAGCAGAATACACTACTTAAACCAAAAACTGTGAACAGCGTTGAGCGGAAAATTCCTATTCGGTTGAAGCATGTTAATTCAGAACTATAAAAAGGTGTCTCGCTGCAAAAGGAAAATCTGATGTGTTCACATGACTTTCTCTACTCTTGTACTAACTATTCTTACAACCTCTTATTCCTCTAACTTGTTCATGTTAGTCAACATTTGCAAAAATTATCTTATTACTAATTTTCTTATAGGTTCAAGTGTAATATGGGAATATATTAGGCTTTGAGCGAGTCAAATCTTTTAAAGCTGGTCGCTACATGAAGGCTTTGAAATTCTGCTCTCTTTACACGGCCAAGAGATAAAATGATGAATAACGACCTTTCATTTGAAAAACGTCTTAAGTATTGCAAAACTCACGCAAATAACAAGGAACGTCTCCGAAATGACTCACTCAAAAAAAAAAAAAAAAAAAAAAAAAAAATGTGTTTTTTGTATAGATTGTAAGATTTTGCCTATCTTTTGCGGTCTGTCAGTTATGCAAAAGTCATCAAGTGTAAACGGCACTACATGAGCTATAGCCAGAAATTCGAAAAATGCATTTCATTTGCCATAGACACATCTTAAGCATATGACATTTTAATGGAAACCGTTAGCCATTTTTTAAAAAATCAAAATTTTCGAATACTTTCCCATGCAAAGGGTAGTTTAGGATAGAGGAATTTTCTTCAAAATCTTTGTCGCTTTCTTGAAAGATATTAAATACTAACTTTGGTTTCTAACCGATTTTTCGTTTTTGAGTTAGGCTGTTCACACGGACCCTGTTCTAAGCATGTTTTTTATGATTCAGGGGGCCTTAAAACATATATTTCCGGTGAATCTCGACGTTGAATTTTTGGGTCGAATACAATAATTGCCCTACTTATATATGTAGTAGGGAAAGTGATAATTTAAGGGTACTCGTACTGTTGCCAACTTAGATAAATGTTGCGCACTTTAGCATAAACAGTACTATCACATATTTGTTCAAATTAATTACAGCATTAAGTTCATTTTCTTCGTTCTATGTAGCTTTCGAAGAAAACAATTCTCAAAGTTTCAAAAAATGGAAACCGGGTCTCTTGTGAAATGCCTTAAGGGATGAAAATTTGGAAAGTTTCAAGAACTTTAAAAATGTTCATATTATTTCTCGAATATAGATCTTTAAAATAAAAAAAAAATTAATAGTGTGTAACATTAAAACAATTCTTGGTGAGAAAATAAAACATTAACATATTTGAATGTTCTAAAAATCAACCCTGTACCAAATTATTAAAACTTAAACTGTACTTGATATCAAGAATATGCTAATTAAAACCGTATTAAACTTCAAAGAATGCACACTAAAAACGTAAAAGAAATAGAATAAAGATATGGGGAACGTTTTAAATTTGAAAAAAATGTAAGAAAACAAGATTACGAAAAAATTAGGTTCTTAAATTTCACTTGAGCTATTTGCACATATCAGCGCACATCAAAATACGATCTGAAGCTTTCCTGGCTACGAATATATGCTAATCCTTTTACTCTTGTAAGTCATTCATCATCCTGATGATGGGAGAGATGACACTCCCGAAACGTCAATGGCTCTTTATCACTACACCTGGCTCGAAGCCCGAGAACGTCTTGACTAAGCGCACATCGGTTTAAACTTGCTCTTCAAACTGACAGAAAGACAAACCTCAACTGGAATCTAACTCATCACTGTTGATTTATACGAAAAATTAAAAAAAAACTTTAGATACGTAAAAATTTAACAAAATCGAAATATCAGCATTGAGTACTTATACAGAGATGTAGAGAAGAGGCTCAGTCGGTAGAGCACCTGCCTGTTGTGCAAGGGGTCCCGGGTTCGATTCCCGCCTGGGAGGGTGGAAGTTTTCTTCCATTAGAACTATAATAATTATTCATCTGGAAGTACGAATGGGAGTGTGAATGTGTATGTGTGAATTTATTGTAATGAATTAAAAGTGTTAAGCGAGTGAACACCATTGCTGTTGAGCAATAATTGTTCCAAGAGATTAAAAGCCGTTGATATGGCCTTCGATGTTAAAGGTGGCGTATAAATGAAACATAAAAGAATGTAGAGAAGAGTCATCCATTGAATGACTAACGCAGAACGAGATAAGTCAATGATCCGTTATGTGAAAAACGCAGAACGAGATAAGCCAAAAGAAACGATCCAACCTTCAAACATGACGTTTTCTTAGGCGCTTGCATTATACCAGGTGATTCAACCGTGTTTTATATTTGTGCAAACCGTAGATTACAGTTCGGCGATAGCGAAACTATTGGAAGTAATGTGGCAATTAAGGCCAGGGTTTATTACTTTCTCTACCATAAGTGGAGAACGTATTATACGACTCTATCAAAAAATTCGATGTCGAGATTTCACCGAAAATGTTTTGAGGTCCCCTTGAGTCTAAAAAAAGGATTTGTCAACATGTATCGTTAATGTGAAATGTATCTCTTGAAGTTTATGGGAATAACCTCTGAAGTCTTCATTCGAAATTAAAGTTGTGTAGTTTCACACAGGGGTAAAACATATTCATAAAACCTTACAACACAAAATTGCACCCTAGCTTACTTAGAATAATTTTTTGTTGTTGTACCAGCTATTTCCGAGATATTCTTTATTATTGGTTTAAATTTTTCAATGCTTTGTAACGCGGTGCAATTGAACTACTATGGAATTTAAAGTTCAGCTTATTTTAATTACTTAATTATACATTTCTTTGTGGGTTCAATGAGAAGAGTAGGATTAAGCGATAAGCAAATCTTTAAAAAGCTGGCCACTTATGTGATGGTTTTGCAATTCCATTTTATTATCTTGGCATGTACAGAACATTTAAAAAAGTGACTTCCCATTTGAGAAAAGTGTAAGTATTGGAAAATTCAAACTAATAAATAAGAAATATTTCGGCAATGGTTCACCCCCCAAACATGTAAGTATTTGACATAAATTGTGTCTTAACAAGATATAAATTTGTTGTGAAGCAAGAGGTCTTATGTCCTACGTTGATCAGTTATACAAAATCATCCAGAATGAAGAGGGCTTCTGAGGACATTCCCAGAAAGTTCAAGATATAGTTTCATTTGCCATGAACATATTTTGAACATTATGGCATTTTAATCAAAATCATTAGAGCCATTTTCGCGAAAATAAAAATTTTCGAAAAATGTTGCATGGAAAGGTTAGTTTAGTGGGGGGGGGGGTATCTTAAATCTACGTGTCGCATTCTTGGAAGATGCTAAACTTAAATGCCAAGTTTGATGTGTAACAGATTTGTCGTTTTTGAGTTACGTTGCTCCCTCTCTCTCCTCTCCTCTTTATCACATACCTTTTTCTAAAACCTTGTTTTATATTCAGTCTCAATGTGCATTTCGATATCGAATTTTTGGATAGAGTACAATACTTCCCCTACTTACTATACGTAGTAGAGAAAGCAATAAATCTCTCTCCAAACCTAAGCAAGTTGAAAATAAATTTCTGAGCAGTGTCACACCGGCGCCAAACAGAATTATTGATAATAAGCACTCTGTTTTACAACGTATTAAACATTTAAAAACCGCTGCCGGTCTTAGTATTCAAATCCACTACAGAGCGGAAAAGTAGTCACAAAATAGTGCAAGACGCTATGGTTCATAACAAAATGAGATTCGGAGATTGAACGGCCTAAAGGGATCTGAAGGAGCGCTCGAAAAACGTGTTTTTATCCATATCCCGTTTCCCAGAACCAGATAAGTGTACCTATATATCCCTTGGGTAACACTGTGGCTCCAAAAGGTAAAAGCGGAAAAAATTAAGTGCCGAGTGGTTAAGACTTAAAGTCAGGAAGCGGTGGAAAGGGGAGGAAGAATATTTGTCTTTTAAGAAGATCAATAACAAAAACTATCTCGCTGAACCAGTTCATTATGTTGACAGTTGTCAAAGTAAGCTTAAGTCTCAACTACGCAACACCTCATTTTCCCACTTTTATACTACCTTGCTTGGTAGGCTTGGACGAGTACTTACACATAGGCAGCTCTCGAATATAAAAGTACAAGTGAATCACCTGCCAAAGTTGTGAATTAACGCGAAAGCAGTTTAAGGGACGCAAAGTACTCTGGGTTGAAACCGTCTAGAAACATAACCCTTCTGAGATTTGCACCAGTTTCAATAGTGAATTTGATATACTTTTCTATAAAGTATGCCTTTCTATGACCTCCGAAACCACCTAATGATCTGTAACCAGTTAAGAGATATGCCTATCCCAAAGTGACTTGTGCAAATTGGTTATTGAAGTATTACCTTTTATGTTCTGGCTGAATTGTGACGCTGAACTTTATCTACTGTAAATACTCGTAATAACCTGTCATTTTATTGGTAATGTTAAGGCACACGGCACACGGCAAGGTCGTATTTAAACATTATAGCAAAGTGTTGAACAGTTTGCCCAGAGTAAAACAGGATTAGAGTTCTTTAAAACGTTTGGAATTAACAGTCATCGTTCAGTTGCATGAGGAAGTGAGTTCACTGCGGATCCTACATCCCCTATATGTGGTCTTATACCGGGATCACGATTAACTTAACGTGACCTAACGTAACAGTTTGGCAATGCCAAACCTTTCCGTCGCCTTACGTCAAGTTTGAATGTCAGATGACCAATTTGAACCAATCGGCAACTCCAGAAATAAATTGTGTATCTATCTGCATCAAAAATCTTTGTTTCTTTTGTTTAGCTCCTGAAGTAGGTTAAGACCATCTCCAGTCTTATTCGCCGTTTAAAAATAGTTTTACTTCATATTTTCGTATTCTCTTTTCATTTTTGGAAAATATAATATCTTGATTAGAAAATCGAATATCCGCCATGTCTGCTAAGCAGAAGAATAACCAATCAGAATTATTCCCATTACGTCAAGTGCATCCTAATAGCCCTTCTAGTTTCTTACTTCACGTTACGTCACCTCGCGTTAAGTCACGTTAAGTAAAGTTCATCGTAATCTCGGTGTAACTCCATGCACTAGTGCGTGCTGCATATGCGTCCCCCCCCCCCCGCCGCCCCTTTTCCTATTTTTAGTTTAGCGTCCTTTAAGCGCCTGGGCCATATAAGGCAATGAAATGAGTAAACTGAAATGAACTGAGGGTCCATAGTGGCATTTTGGTTATTTCTCCAAAAAAGGGCTTTTAATGGAGCATGAAGTCGAAGCTAATCGAAAGATCTTGTTGTTATTCACTTTTTAAAAAGTTGGGTTGGTAATGAGGCGTTTATGGACATGTTTTAATACAAGTTTTGTTATAACTTTGGATAGGATGAATATTTTAGACTTACCTGTACTAATATTTTCACTTAGTTCGTAAACCATTCACCAAGTAAACATTATGATCCCGATTTAGTAACAAGAATAAGAAACAGGTCAAACTTATGCATTGTCAATTATTTCTAGTTGTGTTACTTGTTTACTTAAGTAGAGAGAGGGGAGGGGGTTGGAAAGCAGAGAAGAATCTCCGCTGTTTGTATATCAACATCAGGGGAGCTGAAAATTACAGTAGTTTTACTACAAAATTGGGTTTAGGATTGCTTCTCCGACTTAGAATATAGCGTGCCGGCACAGGAGCTTAAGGAACCTGAACGATGGTCTTTAGTTACGATCATTACGAATCTTCTCCAGATTCTGAAAGATGCAAACGAAATTTTGAATACTAATATGTAATTCAAGGATTTTTATGTCCCTAAAATCACCATACGTGGAAAAAAAGAAAGTGAAGGAAAGAAAGAAAGAAAGAAAAAAAAAAAAAAAAAAAAAAAAAAAAAAAAAAAAAAAGAAAAGAAAAAAAGAAAGAGAGAAAGAAATGAAAAAACGCTGTTAAGACCTAACGTTTACAAAAATACCTATGTGTAGTAGGAGTAACAAAAAGTATACCCTAATAATCGGATACGGTAATATTTCAGTAGCAACATAAATGTCAGTTTATGACAACCGACTACTTATTCTTTATTTAAAAATAAAGTGTACATAAGGAGCAAGCTAAATTATGGATTTACATATTGTAGTATCGGTACATAGCTGTTCGTTTGCGTGCTTCTCTTTACTTCAGTTTATCAGCCCCAAGTTGCAATATACAATGAATACATTGTGCAAAATTTTAAATAAAATGTTTGTATTATTTATCAGCCAACAAAGCCTTGTATTTTCAAGAGCCTGTTTCTATTTCAGCTGACCGCTCAAATGAACACGGAAGAAATTGCATTGGAAAAGTTAACTTCTTGAAAGATTAATAAGCAAAGTCATAGTCATGAAGTTTTCAAAGTGCTTATGGTCTTACCAGAAAGAAATTGCCATTTGTGCATAAATATGGCTGAGCAAATTGCTATCATTTGCTTTTTGGTTTTCATAAGAAGCATTAGGAATTTATCATATTTACCAAAAATACATCATGAAAATCCTAGTCCCACTAAGTGTTTAATAGAGGTGAAGGAAACAAAATTTCTCAAAATACAGTAGTAATCAGCCTTGTAAATCGTTTCATAGCTCAGAACCGTCGATATGACCTTAGAAATTCAACGTGTGTAAATTCAACACTTAAAAACATTGCGGTTCATTATAAATGTTACAGCCTTTTATTATTACGTGTACAGAAGCAATGAATGTAAAAGCACTGTTTGATTCTCATGTAAAATTTGCTACATGTAGAAATGTATTTTGAATGTTAATGACGTTTATAATCACTGTGTCTACGAGACAAATCGGATATGTTGCACTCGCATGACTTTCTCTACTCTTGTACTAACCATTCTTACAAACTCTTATTCCTATATCTTCTTCGTGTTACTTGAGATGAACATTTACAGAAATTACCTTATTGTTTATTTCCTTGTAGGTGCAAGGGGAATATTAGAATACAGTAGGCTTTGAGCGATAGTCAAATGTTTTAAAGCTTTGAGATTCCGTTCTCTTTGCCCACTAAACATATACGAGTACAAAATGAACGACGGTGTTGCATTTCACGAAAGTTTGTTTTCTGCAACTGAAACAAATAACAAGGAACCGAAATGGTTCACTCAAAAAATTAAAAAAAAATAGTAGTAGTAATAATAATAATAGATAATAATAATAGATAATAATAATAATAATAATAATAATAATAATAATAATAATAATAATAATAATAATAATAATAATAATAATAATAATAATAATAATAATAATAATAATAATAATAATAATAATAATAATAATAATAATAATAATAATAATAATAATAATAATAATAATAATAATAATAATAATAATAATAATAATAATTCGAACATAAATTGTGTGTTTTAGCAAGATCTACATTTTTTGTGTAGCAAGATTTGGTTTATCTCTTACGGTTTACCAGTTAGGCAAAAGTCATCCAGAGTAAATACGACTACATGGGCTATAGCCAGAAAATTCAAAATATACATTTTGTTTGTTATAAAAATATATCCAACACATGGTATGTTAATCAAAATCGTAAGGCATTTGCAAGAAAATCAAAATTTTCTAAACATTTTCCATGTAAAGGGTAGTTTAGGGTGGAGGAATTTTCTTCAAAATCTTCGTGTCGATTCTTTGAAAGACATTAAACTTAAAAGTGTAACTTTTCATTTTTTAGTTACGCTGTCCACAGATTGACACACACACGCGTGCGCGCGCGACCTTTTTCTGAAAGTACTTCTTTTTGTTCAGGGGGTCTCAAAACATATTTCCGGTGAAATCTCGATATCGAATTTTTGGGTGGAATACAACACTTCCTCTGCTACCAGTAAAAAAAGAAGTAGAAAACAGAAAAAAACGTTGGATACGATGAAGAAAAATCAAAATCAAAATGACGAAGAAGAAGAGACAAAGAAACAAAACAAAAAAAATCTGATGTGTTGCACTCACATGACTTTCTCTACTCCTGTACTAACCATTCTTACAAACTCTTATTCCTATATCTTCTTCGTGTTAGTTAAAATAAACATTTGTACAAATTATCTTATTGCTTATTTCCTTGTAGATGCAAGGGGAATATTGGAATACAGTAGGCTTTGTGCGATAGTCAAATCTTTTAAAGCTTTGAGATTCCGTTCTCTTTGTACATGTAACATATAAAAAAATGAACAACGATGACCCATTTCACGAAAGTTCCAAGTTTTCCGAAACTCACACACATAACAAGGTATATCTCCGAAATGGTTCACCCTACAAGAAAATTTATTGAGACATAAATTGTGTATTTTAGCAAGATCTACATTTTTTGTATAGTATAATTTGGTCTATCTCTAACGGTTTACCAGTTATGCAAAAGTCGTCCAGAGTAAATACGACTACAGGGGCTATAGCCAGAAAATTCAAGATATACATTTCATTTGTCATCAAAATATCTCAAACATATGACATTTTAATCAAAATCGTTAGAGCCATTTTCAAGAAAATAAAAATTTTCGAAAAATTTTCCATGTAAAGGGTAGTTTAGGGTGGGGCTACTTTCTTCAAAATCTTCGTGTCACATCCTTGAACAACATTAAACTTAAAAACCAACTTTGGTTTTTAACCGACGTTTCGTTTTTGAGCTATGCTGTTCACAGATTGACAGACTTGACAGACACACAGACACACACACACACGGACCTTTTTCTAAAAATGCTTTTTTTGGATTCAGGGGGCCTCAAAACATGTATTTCCGGTGAAATCTCGACTTCGAATTTTTGGGTGGAATACAATACTTCCCCTACTTACCAGTAGAGAAAGTAAAAACGGTAAATATGAATTGAAAATAGTGGATTTGTTTAGGCTCTGAAGATGTTTGTCGCCTCTAAGGTCAGAGAAACATTGAATTATGGAATGAATGCGTTAGCAACCCCTGAGACCAGAACACTTAGAGTAACTTTGCGTCCACCGTTTTAGAGAAAGACAGAGTTGTAGAATAAAGCTGTCCAAGGCAGTTGACCAAGGGGAACGGAAACCACGAACTCGAGATTTGCAGTCGGCATCGTTCCCACAAGGCCTCAGAGACGGTCATTTTGAAGCTAAGAGATTCGTGGTTCGTTTACTATATTTCGCATTAGGACTCAAATCCTATTACGTTCATGGGTAATGTTGAATATATTAAGTTATCGAAGAGCATGTTTCTAAAAGATCTGTGGATCTGTGTAATATGAAAAGACAATCTGTGGTCTCGTTCAGGATTCCACGGCGCGGCAGGAAAATTTTGAGCATGACATTCACAGCCGAGCGCCTATATTCAAGGGTAGGCGATTACGTCTCTTTACTGCTCATGTGTAGTGACAGATTGACTCCCAAAGTACACCGAATGAGGGTATGATTGGGTTCTTAACATTGACGCGTCAAAGCCGGGTGAGAAGAAGGTGTTCAGTGTCGCGAGAAGCAACGTCGGCACTCCGCGTGTGGACAGACACTTCTTAGAAGACCAATGTCACGAAAACACTAACAGAAAGAGAGAGAAAGCGAATGATATGTTGCAACGCTATGTTTCCATGCGGAGTTAAAAACTATCTGTCATTATGTGTTATTTAGGATTTCTTTGATTTCATCGAAGTGACACATTCATTGGTGCAGTGTGAAACATCAGCAACTTCCTAGAACAGACATGCATGCGGTATGTGTTACCAGAGGTTTCTGACGATCAAAGGTAAAGCGCATGTTAACTGTTAGAGGGGCACATTTATAACTAGACATAGATTGCGGAAACCAATACCTATTTGAAATTATACAAGTAATGGAAAGAATATGTATATTATATGATGATGATGATGATGATAATAATAATAATAATAATAATAATAATAATAATAATAATAATAATAATAATAATAATAATAATAATAATAATAATAATAATAATAATAATAATAATAATAATAATAATAATAATAATAACAATAACAATACTAATAGTTTCCGTTACGATTTTAAAAAGTCGGATGTGCTGTTTCTACTTTCTCTTCTCTATCTTTATTAGTGAGCATACAAACGATTCTTACGTAGGCTCATTTTTATGTCTACTTCATTTTAACTGACATAAACCTTTGCAGAAATGCCTACTTACAGATTTCGCTATAGATACGAAGAGAACAGCGATAGTAAAATGTTTAAGAACTGAGGGCTACGTACCTCTGACCTTAAAATTCCACAGTATTTCTATTCATTTGTGGAAACAACAACTGAAAATCTACAGGACTTCAAAAAAGATCAAGTGTTGAACATTAGAAGCATTAATAGCGGATATTTCGGAAATGGCTGGAATCACAAAGGTTATTGGAAGGAAGAGTACTGTAATCAAAATCGTTAGAGTAATTTTTGAAAAAAAAAAAAAAAAAAAAAAAAAATAACTGTAGTTGGACTGGGGGAATTTTCTTGAAAATTTTCGCATCCCTTTTGGAAGAAACTAAACTTAAATACCCTGCTTGGTAGGTATTTATCCAAATTTTTGCGTTTGACTTTGCTGTTTGCACACACGCGCGCACGCGCGGACCTTTTCTTTTTCCTTCTAAAAATATGTTTTAATTTATTTACAAGACTTCGTGTATTAGTGACGAAATCTAACAATTTTTGCGTGGAATGCAATATCTTCTATCTACTTTGTGCGTAGTAGACAGTAAAAATGTTTATTTCTTCCCGAAATTAAGTAAATGAAGCAGAACATCAGTTGGTCGTTGAAACAAAAAACTCTTGCATGTGTATAGCAGCTTTTTTTGTTTTCTTTATTTTTATAGAAACATTAATCTTCTGTTGAATGAAACGTTCTGTATTTTAAGTAAAATAAAGATGTAACAGTTAAAAATAGCGAATATTTATTTGGTTTAGTAATTTGATTTAGGTGTAAAATATATTATGCATTAACATTCAGATTTTGTGTTTTGCACGAGTATATGGAACGTTACTTTTTCCTCCCTTTGTTTAATTTCAAGCAAAAAAAGAAAAAACCTATGTTTATGTTCTTAACTACTTAACAGAAACCAGTTATTTCGTTCTAATTTAATAAGAATAAAGGCGCAGTGCAGCACTGTGGGAGAAAGGGCCATTTTTTTCTGGTTCCGAGTGTGCGTTGTATAGAGAAGAGAGAAGAAAAGACTGGTGGAGGACTAAAGTCAAAGAAGAAAGAATGGGAGTGAGAGGAAAGCAAGGGGTTTAGAGAAGGAAGTTGTGGGAGATGTAAAGAAAGAGAATGTCGTGACAAAAGCGGGGAGGGGGAGGGAGAGAAAGAGCGAGAGAGGAAGAGCGAGAGAGAGAGAGAAAGAGAAAGAGAAAGAAATATCTGCGATTTACGAAATAACGCATGGGTTCGCCTATTTTCGTATTAATCTTAATTCTGAATATTAACGCTGTAACTAATTTCATGTTGCTCTCTACTACTATCGCTTCTGGGGACTTCCGTTTATATACGGAAATACGTATCCTAATCAGGAGGGAGGCGAAAATAATCAACCTGCATTTAAAAAATGGAATATTTGCACATTAAATCAGGCATAATACTCTAGCATACACACCATTTGTTAAGAGTTATTAATTCAAAATTACGCTCTTTGGGTTCTCGGAAATCTCCACTTTCTGTAAGGGGCGTATCTATCTAAATACACCGAATAGCACTAGAGTAGTCGTCAGGAACGATGGCGGTAAATGATATATAACTCGCAGGTAGAGGTAATAGGGAAAGTGCTGCGTTGCATTGTTTCCCATTTTTCTCAGGAAGTACATGTTTGTACATATTATGCATCATTTCTCTGACTTGACTGTGGATAATGCAACTTTGTTTTGCTTCTGCCATCGTCAGAACTCTTAATGAAGTTACTATCACACAACGGAGTGGAGTTATTGCTCGGAATTATTTAATTTCACTGTGAAACTGTAAGCAAGTACTCTCACACGCGCTCTGAAACAGACTACGCCTGATTGGCTAGAAAACACCTGACTGTGACGTCGTTGAATATTTGTCTCCTGCGCAACCGCCTTCATTCGTGACGGCGAGTATAAGTGGAGTTAAAATATCCACAAGGGCTTATATATTTTCAATGTAAATGTTTACGAACAATTTGAAAATATTGACATGTTAATAGTACAAAAGCAAATTGTCTTAGATCATTAGCAGACTGATCTACAACTCCATTAGACTCATGGGTGTCACGGTGAACTGACCGCTTCTCAGGATTGCTTAATTGTCTTAGTGTGGAAAAAATATTTCTGCCAAAGAAGTGAAAATTGGCAAAATTGTTAATACGATTATCTGGGGAAGAACGTGGACAACCAAAGGAGTTAGGTAGTCAGATTGTCTCTTAAGAAAATTTCTCTTTGAAAAATGAAGATTCCCTTTCCAAAGAGATCTCTGTGGATCTGATATTAGTTAAAATTTTGTGATTGTCTTATCAAATTATCGTATTTTCACTGCTGATGTACTAGAAAAGAAAGTTCGCGTGGAAGGATGGGGAGTTCTTAAAGACGCCTCCCTGCAACTGCTTACTAGAGACACTGCTGGTATGTACACAGGGGCAGACGTCGCTCATCAACCTACAAATAAGTAGTCAATTATAGCTTTGTAGAGCATGCATTTTAATATATGTGAGAGTTTGGCATTGCCCCCGTGGAAGCAGTCTGCCTGCAATACCGAGCTGTAGTTCTAGACAGCTGACATTGTAGGAGCACTACAAGGCAAAATTTGCAATGCATATCTGGGTTTGTTACACCGATCATACGAAATATATCGACGAACCGAGGAAGGTAGCTCAGGTGGTAGCGTCTGTGGTTAGCATTCCGGAGCTCAGTGGTTCAAATCTGTGTAAGATTCCAGCTTTCTCTCGGTTATAGGTACATATGGTTTTGAGTGAGCAATACGTGATCATACTTCCATTCACAGAATGATGATGATGATGATGATGATAATAATAATAATAATAATAATAATAATAGTAATACTAATAGTAATAATAATAAAACAATAGTAAATTAATGATAATAGTAATGATAAATAGACTAAATAGACTAGGGGATATGTGTGCCCAAGGATACAAATTAATGTTCTGTCCATTTCTTGTTATTTGTTTTGATTTTGTCCTCCAATTTATAAATATTTAGTTCTTCTTTTATTGACTCATTTCTTATTCTATCTGCTCTTGTGCATCCTTTTACGTTACATTTCCGCTGCCTGTATTCTACTACTATCCTTTGCTTTTATTATCCAACTTTCACTTCCATATAACAAAGAAGGAACAGCCAATGTTTTATACAATTTAAGTTTAGAGTCTTTTCTTGTTTTCCGACCTAAAGTTCTTTTAATGTTCCACATATAGCCTGGAATTTGCAGATTTTGTTTTCTATGTCTTTATCTTCTTTGTATGTAATATCGCATCCCAAATGCTTAACGTGTGTTACTTGTTCCACTATTTTACTTTTCAAAACAATTTTAGTTCTTATTCCATATTTACCTATGAATGCCATTGTTTTTTTTATTTATTTACTGATATTTTGCAGTTATATCTATTGGCCACCACTTGGAACTTATAAGCTAACATTTGTAGATATCTTTCAGATTCTGCCATTAGTAACACATCATCTGCGAATAACAGGGCATTTATTGTACCCTTATTGTCAATTAATATTCCTTCCTTATTAAAATGTTTTTTCCATTCAATTAGAATGTCGTCAATATAAATATTAAATAAAGTAGGTGATAAAGTACACCTTTGTCTCACTCCTTGGTTTATTTTAAAAAACTTTGTGCTGTTTCTAGTTAGCAAGGGGTCTATACACACATTTGTCTCATAGTATAAGCTCTTAACAGTTTCTGTTATTTGATTAGGGATACCTTTGTTTTCCAGGGTATTCCATAGAAGTTCTCTATTTACTTTATCAAAAACGTTTGTGCACTCCATTCATAATGAAAACTAAGCATAGACGCAGCATAAGCTCTTGACCTTGCAACCAGTCACACCCACACAGACTTTCTTTTCTTTACCTGATTACCCTCCCCTTATGCAGGACTTAACACCCTCTAGGACTTACAAGCCAGTGCCTAGGGTCAGACGCCTGTCGGGGAGCACAGGAACCTGTGTACCGGGCAGAGTGAAGACCTGGAAGTGGTGGTCAGCCAAGCACCAGGTATGACGGTGAGGAAGAGGATGATATGAAATGCAGGTGAAATGGATGATTGGCAAGGTGATAATGGAGCAATTGGTGGAATGAATGGCGGGGGAAACCGGATAAAACCCGTCCTGACGCCGCTTCGTCCACCTCGAATATCACATGCGGGTCCCTGGGATCGAACCCGGGCCGCTTAGGCGGTAAGCGAACGCTCTAACCGCTCGGTCACGGCTCCGCCCGCACACACTCACTTGTTTGTAAAAGTGCTGCTTTTGGAAATATCGATATCAAATTTTTTTATGGAATGCAATATATTGCAAAATTCAAACTATTAATAACGGGATCTCCGAACGTTATTAAAATAAATTGTGCGTTTTGGTGAGATCTACAATCTATATTTTTTGTGCAGTACCTACCGTTCAATCATTGTGGTTCACCCATTATACAAAATTATATTTATAAATCCTTTTGCTCGCCTCTGTGATTTGTGGTTAACGTGTCTGTCTCGTATTTAAGAGATCCTCGCTCCCCCCCCCCCCCCCCTACACACACACACAGACGCGCGCCGCGCGCGTATAGACCTTTTCAGGGGCCTCAAAACATGAAATTTCGGTTAAACCCCGGCATCGAATTTTTGTATGGAATACAATACTTGGCCTTACCTACCATAGATATGTGGCACCGAAAGTAAGAACCAAAGGTCAAATATGTGAGTGCGCACACACACAGCGCTGGAAGTAATTTAAAACTGTAAGTAGAAGCTTGCCACATAGCATGGTCATTTTCCAGGCTTTGTGACGAACTGGACTGACTTGGTTGGGCGCTACCTGGCATGGTATATTTTAGCTTATATCCGCTATATTTTATCCGAGTGCTGGCCGCGGGCCCGCATATCGGCTGCATCCCAGTGTGGGTGGGGCGGATGGGTGGAAGAGGTCGTCAGCTCACGTACAGGACGGAGATGAAGGGGTGAAGCTGATGAAAAATATATAGCTAACCCTTGGCAGACACATTCCAGGCGCACTGGTTGCTGGTGGTTTTAAAGCGAGAATAAGAGAGGGTAGTGCGAGGAAACCGTGCTATAGCATCAGCACTTGCTCGCACTCTTCAAAGGGCAAAGCGGAATACTTCCAGCTTTTATATATACATGCCGATTTTGTTTCTCAATTTACATTTATATGTCGCCGTTAAGCTTACGTTGACGGCTTTGGAACAATTACTCATTAACACTGACGTTTAAGGTACGTGCGCAACTGTGGAGCTGTTCTTAGCGTCGTTTTCAATCTCTACGTAAGCAGAGAGTTGAGCATTTATTCAAAGAAGTATGAGTGAGTGTGTTGGTTTTAAGGGCCCGTCGACAACTTGGTCATTAGGGCCCCAAGAAGTATGAAGAGCATCTGTCGAACTATTTCAAATTTAGCTAAAATGGGTTCAAAATTGTGGTTAAAATAAGAAGCCTTAGAATGGAGGCTGCAGCAGTTTTTTTTCAATTGAGGCTACACGCTTTGAAACTTAGCTTGCTTAAACAACCACTGCTGTAAAATAATAAGTATTTAATTGGCTGCAAAATGGTGATAGGAAATATTTAACCGCCGCCCTTTTTACTTTCTCTACTACATATAATACATAATGTACTGTATTCCACCCAAAATTCGATGTCGAGATTTCACCGGAAATATATGTTTTGAGGCCCCCTGTATCCAAAAACAGCATTTTTAGAAAAAGCTTTGTGTGTGTGTGTGTGTGTGTGTGTGTGTGTGTGTGTGTGTGTTTGTGTGTGTGGTGTGGTGTGTGTGTGTGTGTGGTGTATGGTGTGTGTGTGTGTGTGTGTGTGTGTGTGTGTGTGTGAACAGAATAACTATAAATGAAAAGTAGGTTAAAAATCGAAGTTGGTATTTAAGTTTAATATCTTTTAAGGATGCGACACGAAGATTTTGAAGAAAATTCCTCCACTCTAAACTAATCTTAATATGGAAAATTTTGATTTTTCTCGAAAATGACTAACAATTTTGATTAAAATGTCATGTGTTTGAGATTTTTTTTATGGCAAATGAAATGTATGTTTTGAATTTTCTAGCTATAGCCTATTTGGTCCTGTTTACTCTGGATGACTTTTGCATAACTGGTGAACCGCAAGAGATAGACCAAACTTTACTGTACAAGAAAATGTAGATCTTGCTAAAACACTCAATTTATATCCAAATACATTTTGTAGAGTGAACCATTTCGGAGATATTCCTTGTTATTTGTACGAGTTTTGGAATACTTGAACTTTCGTCAAATGGAAGATCGTTATTCATTTTTTTATATCTTGGCCGTGCAAAGGGAACGGAATCCCAAAGCTTTAAAAGATTTGACTAACGCACAAAGCCTACTATATTCCCATATTTCCCTTGCACCTACAAGGAAATAAACAATAAAATAATTTCTGCAAATATTTAACTCAACTGACTCGAAGAAGATACAGGAATCAGAGTTTGTAAGAATTATTAGTACAAGTGTAGAGAAAGTCATGTGAGTGTAACACATCAGTTTTTTTTTTTTTTTTTTTTTTTTTTTTGCAAACTTGCCGTTAGAAACAGAATACAATTCTAATGGACTTGAGCTGTTTTAAAACATTCGAAACAATCGGCAAGCGCCTGAAAAACCTAAGTTTGCATTGACATTCCTAGATTCAGAAATTAAAATAATAAAAATGTACAGTAAAAGTAAATTAAAATATTGAAAATTTTTGTACATTTTTAAAACACGCTAAACTCTACACGGACAAATAGGCTTGCAAAATGTAAACTGCACTTGACATTGAATAATTAAGCCAGGGTTTGGAACTGGTGCTCGCTGAGCGCACCCTGTTGGTGGCCTTGCACTGATAACTGTATGTTTACCATGTAAAAAAATGAAGGTCGCTCATGGCCTGAATTTAGCGATATTATATCGGTATTTAAATGACAGGAGAACTGCTTATAGTATACCATACAACGAGAGCATAATGACAACAATTAAGATCTTAATTGGCATTGTACTGAAGGTTCATACGACTATTTATGCCTGACCATTAGTAAAGTTAAAGTATTTATAAACTGTTTTTAATTCTACGCGTCATGTTATTGTCACTGGTGTCTGGCATTTTAATAATGTATTTGCTATTCGATTGTACATACGAGAATCCATAGTTGCGCCTTCAACTTTTATTATGTTGGCCTTCACACAATGATACAGAGAGTATGCATGTGATAAAATTCAAATAGTAGACTTTCAAAAACGAGAAGACAAATTGAATTTATTAGCGTGTTATTTACAATAAATAACACCAATTATTAAATGGAGTACCCTTATTTCATTTACGGGAATCGATAATTTCGTTTTCAGGTGCGCGAAAAAAGAAATTGTTGTTTAACGACGCTGTCAATAGTCAGTTTTTTGTTTTTTTTTCTTTAATTAACGTCCTCCAACAATGCGTAAGTTACCCGGGTAACTTACCCTAAGCGAGATTCGAACTCGCGACCTCTTGAACGTGAGGCAGACACGCTAACCATCACGCTACCGAGGCGGGCGTCAATAGCCAGTATCACATCACCGTTGCCGGTGTGCGGGAATTTCGTCCCGCAGTAGTTCTTTTACATGATAGTAAATCTACTGACATGAAGCTGTCGTTTTTAAGCCGACTTAAAAACCATCGGTCTGGGCCGGATTTGAACCCGCGACCTTGGGATCAGTAGGCCAGCGTCTAACCAACTGAGCCACCCAGACCGACTTTAGGTGCGTGGGAATGTGCGCAGACGGCGAAGTATTAATTTGTACATGTGGACCTTCTGGTTAGTGGTTAGCAGTGTCTTGATGAATAAGTGCTCCCTTGGATGATTAGCAGTACCTTTATGAAGAAGTGGATATAATAAGGTACATTGCAGTGGCGTATAAGCCCTACATTATCGCATGGTCGAACATAAAGTGTTAAGAATGATAAATCCTAAACGAATGTTCATGGAAGTAATTTGTTTTAAATCTATAGAATTTTCAAAGTAGTTTATATGTGCTAATGTTGTGCGACGTCTCGGATTGTTTCTGGGCCTCTTGAATGCCAGGCAGTCACACTACCCCCACCCATTAAGTTTAGCTAGCTCATCAGCTCTATGTTTACTCGTTTAATGTTAATTTATGGATTATTGTGTTACTTTTGATTTTCATTGTAAACGTTGATTCATGCGCATTTAATATATGCCTTCATACTCTTAGAGATATAGGTAATTATTTTAGCCAAGGAAGCATATCTCCCTTCCAGCTGGGAATTGAATCCGGACTTTGTGCATTTACAAACTAGCATGCCTATCAAGTATGAAGTAGTAGCGTTTCTCTTTGAGAATATGTGGTTATTTCAACAACAGTTACAACAGCTTACAACAGTTCTTCGCCTTCCGTCTCCGATAAACCTAAAAATGAGTTTTTTTTTTCTTTCTTTTTTCTTTTCTTTTTTTTCCTTCAGTGCAAGAGAAAGTATAGCTGCGTATACTTGGGCAATTATGCCTCCAAACAAATACTAAGCATTGAAGTATTATTTAGAAATACTGCTTTTATACTGTGAGAAGTGCATTCAGATGTCAGTTTCATCAGTATACAGTTTTAACATAAGGTTATATTTTTCCCAGGGCGAAGACTCAGGGGAGACAGGGTAGACAGCGTCTACCCTAGAAACTCTGCGAAAGAGAATTTCTTTAACTTCTGCATGAAGCAGGTATTTGTATTTCCCACTTAGAAAGTTACGTCTCTATACCAGCATTTGCGCGTCTCCATTGCGGTACCGGACTGCTTGTTGTAGACGTTCGCCGATCTGTGTATTTTGCCACGCTTAAAGCATGGGAGAAACAGACGTGCCATCTGACAGCGGTTTGTGAACTACAATGTTTCCGTATAGCCAGATTTCTCCGCCCAGTAGACGGTCGAGCCCCCGTCTCCTTTGGATGTGATTGGTGTTGTGGTAATAGAATGTTTTCGAGGCAAGGGGAAGCACTCTTATTGGTTACCTTTCAAGCATATTTATAGGTGATAGTTACATAACCTTTTTGCATTGCATTGCATTACTGGGCAAGTAAAATGTCCAATGTACCCCAGACAACCTCCGACACAACCGGAACATACAGCTAAGACCTACATCTTCCCCCACAACATCCCCACACCACCCAAACCAACACAAGTGACTGACTGGCCCCAAACAAACTACCCAAAGATCCCTGAATCAAAAACACGAATGACAGAACACGAAACCGTGAACACATTTCAAGAAGTAATCACACAGTCAGAGCAAGTAATCAAATCCCTACAAGACCAACTTAAAAACATACAGCAAAACATAACGAAGTACATACGCGACATCACAAACACGACAATCACACAAATACTGAGCACACTGATACCACCGATATATGACATTACACCACCTGCACACAGAGCACGCTTCCTTCAAAACCTGACGCAGACAGCACAAAAGACGCTCAAAAAAGCGGTCAACACGACAAGAGTCGGCAACCAGCTGGCCATCTTCATTGACGATAACACTTAATCAAAAACACACGTACAAATACACCATTACACAAATATAGACATACAACACAGACAAAAGCTACACATATGAGCTGTTGCAGCAACACACATACAAAACTACACAATTGAACAAAGTCTCGGTTTTCTCAGAGGGTACAAGCCACCGCCACACATATAGGGATGAACTCACATACCAATCCACACAGCCACACCACGAATACATAAAAGGCACCCATGAAAGACCCCTCCGCCCCGTAACAAAACAAAAATCTCAAAACGCGGCTGAAGAGGGATAGTCCCTATAACAGCCAGGGCATGTTGCAAAACATGCCCAAATAACCTTTTTGCATTTTTGCATTTTTGCAACTGAATTGAACTACAGCGAAACACATTTGCCTTGACTTTCAAGAACCAACAGCAAGCCGTCACATTTACACAAGTAGTCCCCATCCACCACTTTGGCAAATATGCCCACTACGCCAACACTCTACCACAAGACCGACCCACACCAAACCCTGACTCAACAACAAGACCTAAGAAAACCTTGACAGCAGTCATAAAAGGCATCCCCTACGACATCACAGACGACGAAATACTTCACGACATACGAGACACATACCCTGCAATCACCCGCGTTTCACGAATCATAAGCCAAAACCGACAGACACAACTTGTGCGCATTTTCAGCACTTGCGTCACGACAATTAACACGATACTAAAAGAGGGCGCCGTCATCGAAAAACAAATTTTTCGAGCGGAACCCTCTAAACACACAGACAGACACGTCCCATGCCGACAATGCCAAAAATACGGACACCACGAAGAAAACTGCACGCAACAACCCATATGCTTTTACTGTGGACATAACTCCGACACAAGACGGTGCAACCACCCTAACAAACACAGCACCCCTACTGCGCTACCTGCCGACAGAATGGGCACTACACTGGACAAGTAAAATGTCCAATGTACCCCAGACAACCTCCGACAAAACCGGAACATACAGCTAAGACCTACATCTTCCCCCACAACATCCCCACACCACCCAAACCAACACAAGTGACTGACTGGCCCCAAACAAACTACTCAAAGATCCCTGAATCAAAAACACACATGACAGAACACGAAACTGTAAACACGTTCCAAGAAGTAATCACACAGTCAGAGCAAATAATCAAATCCCTACAAGACCAACTTAAAAACATACAGCAAAACATAACGAAGTACATACGCGACATCACCAACACGACAATCACACAAATACTGAGCACACTGATGCCACCGATATATGACACAGAGCACGCTTCCTTCAAAACCTGACGCAGACAGCACAAAAGACGCTCAAAAAAGCGGTCAACACGACAAGAGTCGGCAACCAGCTGGCCATCTTCATTGACGATAACACTTAATCAAAAACACACGTACAAATACACCATTACACAAATATAGACATACAACACAGACAAAAGCTACACATATGAGCTGTTGCAGCAACACACACACAAAACTACACAATTGAACAAAGTCTCGGTCTTCTCAGAGGGTACAAGCCACTGCCACACATACAGAGATGAACTCACACACCAATCCACACAGCCACACCACGAATACATAAAAGGCACTCATGAAAGACCCCTCCGCCCCGTAACAAAACAAAAATCTCAAAACGCGGCTGAAGAGGGATAGTCCCTATAACAGCCAGGGCATGTTGCAAAACATGCCCAAATAACCTTTTTGCATTGCATTGAACTGAATTGAGATATATGAAGACAAATTCTAAATTAACAATACACTGTTGTAGAAATAGCAATTATTTAGAAGTTCTAAATCTATCCAATATCTTTAAACGACCAATTCTTTTTGTGTGTGTGTGTGTGTGTGTGTGTGTGTGTGTGTGTGTGTGTGTGTGTGTGTGTGTGTGTGTGTGTGTGTGTGTGTGTGTGTGTGTGTGTGTGTGTGTGTGTGTGTGTGTGTGTGTGTGTGTGTGTGTGTGTGTGTGTGTGTGTGTGTGTGTGTGTGTGTGTGTGTGTGTGTGTGTGTGTGTGTGTGTGTGTGTGTGTGTGTGTGTGTGTGTGTGTGTGTGTGTGTGTGTGTGTGTGTGTGTGTGTGTGTGTGTGTGTGTGTGTGTGTGTGTGTGTGTGTGTGTGTGTGTGTGTGTGTGTGTGTGTGTGTGTGTGTGTGTGTGTGTGTGTGTGTGTGTGTGTGTGTGTGTGTGTGTGTGTGTGTGTGTGTGTGTGTGTGTGTGTGTGTGTGTGTGTGTGTGTGTGTGTGTGTGTGTGTGTGTGTGTGTGTGTGTGTGTGTGTGTGTGTGTGTGTGTGTGTGTGTGTGTGTGTGTGTGTGTGTGTGTGTGTGTGTGTGTGTGTGTGTGTGTGTGTGTGTGTGTGTGTGTGTGTGTGTGTGTGTGTGTGTGTGTGTGTGTGTGTGTGTGTGTGTGTGTGTGTGTGTGTGTGTGTGTGTGTGTGTGTGTGTGTGTGTGTGTGTGTGTGTGTGTGTGTGTGTGTGTGTGTGTGTGTGTGTGTGTGTGTGTGTGTGTGTGTGTGTGTGTGTGTGTGTGTGTGTGTGTGTGTGTGTGTGTGTGTGTGTGTGTGTGTGTGTGTGTGTGTGTGTGTGTGTGTGTGTGTGTGTGTGTGTGTGTGTGTGTGTGTGTGTGTGTGTGTGTGTGTGTGTGTGTGTGTGTGTGTGTGTGTGTGTGTGTGTGTGTGTGTGTGTGTGTGTGTGTGTGTGTGTGTGTGTGTGTGTGTGTGTGTGTGTGTGTGTGTGTGTGTGTGTGTGTGTGTGTGTGTGTGTGTGTGTGTGTGTGTGTGTGTGTGTGTGTGTGTGTGTGTGTGTGTGTGTGTGTGTGTGTGTGTGTGTGTGTGTGTGTGTGTGTGTGTGTGTGTGTGTGTGTGTGTGTGTGTGTGTGTGTGTGTGTGTGTGTGTGTGTGTGTGTGTGTGTGTGTGTGTGTGTGTGTGTGTGTGTGTGTGTGTGTGTGTGTGTGTGTGTGTGTGTGTGTGTGTGTGTGTGTGTGTGTGTGTGTGTGTGTGTGTGTGTGTGTGTGTGTGTGTGTGTGTGTGTGTGTGTGTGTGTGTGTGTGTGTGTGTGTGTGTGTGTGTGTGTGTGTGTGTGTGTGTGTGTGTGTGTGTGTGTGTGTGTGTGTGTGTGTGTGTGTGTGTGTGTGTGTGTGTGTGTGTGTGTGTGTGTGTGTGTGTGTGTGTGTGTGTGTGTGTGTGTGTGTGTGTGTGTGTGTGTGTGTGTGTGTGTGTGTGTGTGTGTGTGTGTGTGTGTGTGTGTGTGTGTGTGTGTGTGTGTGTGTGTGTGTGTGTGTGTGTGTGTGTGTGTGTGTGTGTGTGTGTGTGTGTGTGTGTGTGTGTGTGTGTGTGTGTGTGTGTGTGTGTGTGTGTGTGTGTGTGTGTGTGTGTGTGTGTGTGTGTGTGTGTGTGTGTGTGTGTGTGTGTGTGTGTGTGTGTGTGTGTGTGTGTGTGTGTGTGTGTGTGTGTGTGTGTGTGTGTGTGTGTGTGTGTGTGTGTGTGTGTGTGTGTGTGTGTGTGTGTGTGTGTGTGTGTGTGTGTGTGTGTGTGTGTGTGTGTGTGTGTGTGTGTGTGTGTGTGTGTGTGTGTGTGTGTGTGTGTGTGTGTGTGTGTGTGTGGTTTCTTTTACGCATTATGTCCCAAACGGCTCTAACGATTTGGATGAAATTTTCTATTCAGATAAGGTTCTGCTCTTTAGATTTATCTATATAGGTGTCTACGATTTTACACAAAAAAGAATTTTTATTCCCTGTTCTACAGAGCAATTCTTGTATATATATTTAGCATATTTCGGAAATGGCGGTAACGATTTGGATCAAATTGTCTATTCAAATAACTTTTTGCTTTTTAAGCTTGTCTATGTAAGTCTCATTCCTGAAAAAACGCGATTTTAGCTTTCTCTCGAAGCGAGCCGATGGTGAAGGAGGGCGCTAAGAAGAATCTGTCTACCCTGCTACGTACTTCACACCTCGCCACTGATTTTTCCATCGTATTTCATATCTTATGTCTATAGTTCGCTAAGCGAATGTTTTTTTTTTAATACTATTAATATTCGACATTTAAATATATCGTAAGGATATCCGTGCTACAAGTAACTCCTAATCCTAAAATGTGAAGCAATTTACCCTCCAAAACTGTATAGTCTTATATAAGCTTTTGATTTCCCGAAAAGTAGGAACAGAAGACTACTTTCGAACTTTGCCATCCAAGAAATTAAAATTTCAAGTTTTAAATGAAGCAAGTTGCGGCACACTACGTAATCTCTCTTGGTTTCAAGAAAGGGAGACAGAAAATCGATTATCTTCTTGCCCTTGCCCTCTGGAACTGTAAGAGCAAGAGGGCACTCTGACGTGGCACGGCGCGCTCGGCAAGGCTACTGAAGGTGTATCATTTCTCATTGCGTACTTGGGTAATGTTGACGGCAGGCTCTGGAGATGAATAATTGAGAGAGTGCAAATATGTGCACTGTTGAAATTTGGAGCGAATCTAGTGGAACAATCAGGAATCCAAGTGTTTTTCATTTTAAAAACTGTAGTTTTTGGCATGCATTTTGCGTGCGCTTTTGCATATCTAAACTGTTTCACACGAAGGAGTTTTCGACCAGTTAATTTCATCCGACTATTTTTTTACATTCGTGAAAGCCAAAAAATAAGAATTCTCTTAAAAAGATTTTGTGTTGCGAAGGTTTTCGAGGAATTCATTTTTGAAGCACTAAAGAGCGTTACAGAATAAACACTTACAGTTAGTTTTAAACTGTCATTCTATTGAACTTTCGTTATAGTGTAATAAAATTTATCTTTGAAAAGAATTAACTTAAAAATTAAAATATATCGAAATAAAATGCAAAACCGTTCAGTATTGCGTTTAATTTTTCAGCTAATGTGACTGAAAATATATAATAGCATTTTCAGTGGTGCATTCTCATTACAATAATAATGACTGGTGAAAAAAATATTTTGTTATTTAGCGACGCTGTCGATAGCCAGGATCACATCAGCGTCGCCGGTGTGCCGGAATTTCGTTCCGCAGAAGTTCTTTTACATGCCAGTAATTCTACTGACATGGAGCTGTCGTTTTTAAGCACACTTAAAAACCATCGACCTGGGCAGGGTTTGGACCCACGACCTTGGGATCAGTAGGCCAGCGTCTAACCAACTGAGCCACCCAGACCGACATATGACTGGTAGCGGTGGCGGTGGTGGTGGCGGTGAGGCTGGTGGTGGTGGTGCGGGTGGTGGTGCTGGTGCGCGTGGTGGTTGTGGTGCTGGTGCGCGTGGTGGTGGTGGTGCTGGTGAGGGTGGTGGAGCTGGTGCGGGTGGTGATGGTGCTGGTGGTGATGCGGGTGGTGGTGGTGGCGGCAGTGAGGCTGGTGGTGGTTCTAGTGAGGGTGGTGGTGCGGGTGGCGGTGGTGGTGGTGCTGGTGGTGGTGCTGGTGCGGATTGTGGTGGTGATGCGGGTGGCGGTGGTGGTGCTGGTGCGAGTGATGGTGGTGCGGGTGGCGGTGGTGGTGCTGGTGAGTGTGGTGGTGCTGGTGCTGGTGCGGGTGGTGGTGGTGCTGGTGCGGATTGTGGTGGTGGTGATTCGGGTGGGGGTGCGGGTTGTGGTGGTGCGGGTGGCGGTGGTGTTTGGGGTGGTGATAGTTGTCGATACTCTTCACTCGTCTAAGAAATGTGTATATTTGCCCCTCAGGAGTTCTTTTACATGCCAGTAAATCTACTGACATGGGGCTGTCGCTTCTGAACACAGTTAAAGCCGGGTTTGAACCGGGGCACTCTTGGGATCAGTTGGCCAAACGACTAATTGAGACACCCAGACGGACATATGAATAGAGGTTATTGGGGGATATTGCAGATATTTTGATAATTGTTGCCTTAGCACGTGACGCACACGTTCCTCTCTGTCGAAGACGTCGTCTTTAAGACTTGTTTGGTGTCCGGAGTAGCTCTAGCAAGAGGTCCTAATCTGCAGGGTATGCGTGAGTTGCGGTAGGAATGGAACCAAACAAAGAATTAACCAACATTTAACTTTATTTGCAAATTTCCAGATTTGTAGAGAACTGCCGACGATATTTAAATAGAATGCAACTTTGTAACTTCAACTGCAACGTTATAACACTTTAACTTTGTCACCCTTTAGCAACCGCCGAATTATGTATACGCGCTAGCTTACGTACAAATCCCAAATTGCACGTGCATTCTCTCGGCTCGATTCAAGACGAGTGTGTCTTGCGTTGCATTTGTTTTTGCGCGAGCAACACGAAGGAAGCGATTTCCATTGGCCAACTTTAGAGCACGTCATGGTAAGATAGGAATCAGCCCGCGGAATCGTTAGAGCTTTGTACACACAACAATTGTAACCTTATCACTCATTTAAATCTGCCTAGGCTTCCATTCTTGAGACTTTAACATATTCAGCTTTATTATCTTCCCCTTAACTATTGACTAGAATCTCCTTTTGTTTCTTTCTATTATCAATTATATATATTGACATAATTTCGGTTTCACACGTATCTACTTCGATGTGTTAGTTGTAGCAGGAGGCCTTTGACCTTGCAAAAGACGTTAGAACTCTGTTCCGGTACATCTCTCGTTATCACGAAACCGACATGGCTTCGTGCCACGCCTACTGAGAGGTGCTAACCAGCCTGAAAACGTTTTACTCTTAATAAGTAAAATATTAAGTTCGCAACTGAAGCAAATATTGAATTCTTCATTACAATATCCTCGATTACCAATAAAAATATCTATACTTATACTCCTAACATTCTGTACATTGGAGTTAGACAACGGTTTTTAAGAAATAACCCATCCCAAAAGGCCGTTATGTTTTTAAATTCATTTTCTCAAATTTGACTCTTAACATTTTGATTAAATTGACATCTTTGAGGTATATGCATAATTAATAAACTGCGATCATGAATTCCTTGTGAATAACCTGTGAAGTCACCTTTAGTCGGAGTGAATTTTATTCATTTTTCTATTAGTGGCAAACTACAAGAAATACAGGAATTTACCAATCGAAAAATAGTTGAAATATACAATTCAGTTCCAATGACTTTTTTGTAGCATTAACAAAAAGTTCTATTTCCCCTTTGGAATCAATAGCAACAAAATACTAAAGTTGTTACATTTACATGAGTTCTATTAAATGTTCTTACGAAAGTTTAATTTTCTATCTAATTCATAATAATGTTTGTAATCAACAGAAATAGTTTAATTATGCATTTCGTTGGAAATCAAATCGATTATCAGATGTTTAATAGCGGGTCGCTAACTCCTGGCTTTTAAATTCCATACTCTTTCCATGATATCGCCAAAATATTTGAATAGCGACAGCTCTTTAAAACCATGGCAAACACGAAACATTCCATTATGACACATATGTAGAAAATGTCTGACACAAGCATAAAATTATTTGAAATTGTAGATTTTAAAGAGAGGCTAATTTGTTGTATGTTGTTGTCGATCTTGGGTTACAGAAAACTACGCATATTTCCTTGCTACGGAAGATTGTTTCAGAGTATTAACATATCCATTTTATTTTGTCACGTATTGCAGCGGCATGGCTAACGAGAAACAGGCTATGGTGCGAAATGCAGTGAAGTAATTCTCCTAGTCCAGTCATGGCCCAATGGAATAAAACCGCAATCCATATTCTAAACAATCTAATGTAATGTATGTGAAGCCTGTGCTATACACTAGTGCACAAACGCTGTCCGTGCTGCACATCCTTTGTATTTTTCTGAACTTGGTTTAAAATCCTGAAAATCTTAATGTGCCACGGTGAAAGGAAGTCAAAATAAATTAAGATATAATTTACCTTGCTGTAGCTCTTTCTACTTACCCTTTTACTTTGGAAATGCAACAATACAAATGTTATTTATCCGTAACATGTTACGATGTGGCGTGCAGAGCACTCTTTCTTCATTTTCTGCTACTAAATGTCATGTTCACTGGAAACTGGATGTTTAAGAGGGTGGCATAGTTCTAGAATAGGTTCAGTAGGTGCAGATGTCTCCGTGCTGTGGTAATAAATATGGCATTGTCAGTAATTCTCTTAGGAAAGTACAAACTAATATTCTTTGCCGTGATGTGAACGATACGACATACAGTTTTCACTTTCTGTGCTACGTATAGGTAGCAAGTAATGAAAGTATTGTGTCCCACCCAAAAATTCGATATCGAGATATCACCGGAAACACCTGTATTGGGACCCCTGGAGAAAAAATCTGATGTGTTGCACTCACATGACTTTCCATTCTTACAAACTCTTATTCGTATATCTTCTTCCTGTTAGTTAAAATAAACATTTGTACAAATTATCTTATTGGTTATTTCCTTGTAGGTGCAAGGGGAATATTAGAATACAGCAGGCTTTGTGCTGGTCAAATCTTTTAAAGCTTTGAGATTCCGTTCTCTTTGCAACTTAACATATAAAAAAATGAACAACGAAAGCTTTAAGTTTTCCGAAACTCACACACATAACAAGGAATATCTCCGAAATGGTTCACCCTACAAGAAAATTTATTGAGACATAAATTGTGTATTTTAGCAAGATCTACATTTTTTGTGCAGTATAATTTGGTCTATCTCTTTAACGGTTTCCCAGTTATGCAAAAGTCATCCAGAGTAAATACGAATATAGGGGCGATAGCCTGAAAATTCAAGATATAGATTTCATTTGTCAATCAAATATCTCAAACATACGGCATTTTAATCAAAATCGTTAGAGCCATTTTTAAGAAAATAAAAATTTTCGAAAAATCTTCCATTTAAAGGGTAGTTTAGGGTGGAGCTATTTTCTTCAAAATCTTGGTGTCGCATCCTTGAACGACATTGAACTTAAATACCAACTTTGGTTTTTAACCGACTTTTCGTTTCTGAGTTATGCTGTTCACAGACTGACACACAGACACACACACGGACCTTTTTCTAAAAATGCTTTTTTTTTTTTTTTTTTTTTTTTTTTATTCAGGGGTCCCCAAAACATATATTTCCGGTGAAATCTCGACATCGAATTTTTGGGTGGAATACAATACTTTCCCTACTTACCAGTAGAGGAAAAAAAAAAAAAAAAGGTAATAGGTCCATGTATCCGTGTATGTTTCCGTGAACAGAATAACTCAAAAACGAAAAATGGTTAAAACCCATCTTGCTATTTAGGTTCAGTATCTTCGTAGAATCTTCCCTCGCCCCATACTACCCTTTACATGGAACATTAAAAGTGTAATTTTATCAAAAATGGCTTTAACAATTTTGATTAAAACACCACATTTTAAAGTGGTATTTTAAATTGTAGATATTTTCCTGCCAAATGGAATGTATATCTAGAGTTTTCTAGGAATGTTCTCAGAAGTTCTATTTATTCTGCATGACTTTTGCATAACTGGTAAACCGTAAGAGATAGAACTTAACTGCACAAAAAGTACAGCATATGATGTAAAAAAATTACAGAGAGGGAGAGGGAGGGAGGGAGGAAGAAAGAACTTCATTTCTGAACACATACCTACAAAATGGATTCTTTTTTTTTGGGGGGGGGGCGGGGAGAGTTTCCATTTAAACCCCACCTTTAACTGTAGTGTGATATTGGCGGCCTTTTGCGCTTTGGAACGCATTGCCTATCAGCAATGATTTTAAATCCTAAAGAGTGATTTTGTTTTTGAGTTTTGTGCATTAAATCATACGCACATTCATGCTGTCATTCGCTATACAAAAATTTGCACCAACCCCCGACGGGGACCGAACCGGAGGCCCTTTGCACGGATCTTTTTTCTCAGTATTTTCTCATAATTTTCACGTAACTCTGAAAATCTGCTTCCAGGTATTTATCCATGTTGTATAGACGCCCAAAATACTTAACTGTTAATGTAATAATAGTTATTTATGATATATAAGTAACTATTATTTATGTATCATAAATAATATTTTGTGAGTAGATGTGATTCCGAAACGAGGTCGCAGACCGAGGAGTTGAGGAAAACTTACTAACAAAATAAAATCCTTTTAACCTGTGCATCACACAATATTTTTAGACAGTAACGAATAGGTATTTATAGATATATTATAGATTATATATAAATAAATGGTATTGTTTTACCTTTCACATGGCCATGATAGTCTTTAAGTTGCGATGTTCATTTGCCTTGCGTAGCATCAGTGTTGGCAACATGACTTTTACTAAAGTATAATACTCTACATAAGGGAGGCAGTGGAAACAATAAAACGACGAAAATAACGTAACAAAATTTAATTAATATTATAATTTTTTCTAAACTTACTCATCTTTTGAGAAAACTGAAATTTTGATTGTACAATTTTTTTAAACAAGCATTGTTTAACTCAGATTCACGTCCTACTGGAATGAGGCGGTGGCCATATTTCACAAGAAACCAAAGTTGGTATTATCGGTATGTTAAAAACTTTTGAGCACTGAGAAGTAGAATCTTATGCTTTTTAACTCTGTCGTGAACTGCTAAAAGTCCGACGTTTACTATCAACTGTCTAAAAAAATATTTTAAGTTTGTGTATAGGCTAAACGCGGTAACCGATTTTGATACAGAATTCTTTTAGCATTGAAAATCCTCTTGCTTCCCCTCGGACGTAGCCTGTAAGAAGTATTTTTTTTTAAATTTTATTTTAACTCTTAAATGAGTCAATGACTGTAGTATATAAAAACCTGAATAGTAAAATGACAGGTTAGTCATAATAGAGGATGCGTGCTAAAAGTACCTTTAACTTTTCCAGTTAACAGAGACACAGAGAAAGTACATTTGTATGTTCATCTTAAGGCATAACATCTTCAGATGCATGTTCACTTAATTACATTTACATACTGCGTAATATGTGAGTAGTAAAGTAGTGCCCAAACCTGAGTAATCCACTCCCCCCCCCCTCCCTATATTCTGCAGAAATGTATAGTTAAGCTTTTGTGAATCACTTTAGTAACTTTATATAAGCTTTTGCTGCATTTCATGTAAGTACTGTAAATAGGTATGTATATTACCGTTGGTCACTAAAGTATACTAAACATATGAAACTGTTTCTAAGGTCGACTGGTCAACACTCGGGCATCTCAACCTGAAGGTCGCGCTTTCGATTCCTGGCTTGGGCGAGGAATTTTTGTTTAACCAGAACAATTCCCTATCCTCCACGGAGACTGGATGTTTGAATGTAGGAGTGAATGTGAGTGTGTTTAATAATTAAAAACTGGCAAAACCAACATTAACAAGCAATAACACCATCAGTTGTTTTTCAAGCCAGATTCCGACATGGCCAGAGAGAGAGAGAGAGAGAGAGAGAGAGAGAGAGAGAGAGAGAGAGAGAGAGAGAGAGAGAATCGTGTCCATGCACGGGTCAAAATTCTAAACTGCTCACTTAAGGGGTGATACTCTTAATATCTCAATATCTCACCTCTTTCGTTGAACTTTGATATCAAGAAACTAAGGTTTCCTCAGGAAAATTATGAAATATGTGATATTAAATTATGGCACCAAAGAGAGGATTCCAGCTTTAACAATTGCATCTACTGCGTTTATCTAAATATGTATTGACCATTTAGACCATTACTTATTTGTGGGCTATACAGCATTTCTAGATTTTGAAATATTGTTGGGGGAAATAAAGATGAGAAATAATACGTCCAACAATATTTTACCCACATTTACGTGAATGCAAGAGACTTTAGGTCCATTGTTGTGCATATCTTATGATTGACAGAACTATACTTCCAAGGGTTACAGGAGAGAGTTCAGCATTGCATAGTACAATAATTTCATCAGAGTACGGTTGTGATTTATATAAATTAATTAAATCATCGATTGAGATTTAAACAAACTTGTGCAACGCCCAGTTTCTTGAATGCATACATATATTTTAAGCTATTTTACTTTCACTTTCACGGTCGTAATAGATGGAAAAGATAATGCATTCCATCCAAATATTCGATAGCGAGATTTCATCAGAAATAGGCATATTGAATAATTTTTTTTAAAGAAAAATGCCGATGTGTGTACCTGAGTGTGTGAAAGCGTAACCCAAAAACTTGGTATTTTAATTTCAACCTCTTCCAAAGATGCGTTACGAAGACTTTAAAGAAGAAGTCCTCGTCCCAAATTAGTCTTTACAAACATTTTTTCGAGATATTTTTTTATTTTCTTGAAAAATGAGCAACAGTTTTGATTAATATGACAAATAAAATATTTATCTTGAACTTTACGGGAATTGTCTGTAAAACCCTCTTCATTTGGAAGGAATCTTGTGTGGCGTGAGAGAGAGAGAGAGAGAGAGAGAGAGAGAGAGTACTGGTAAACATTAAGCGATGGACAAAAAGACATTGCACAATATAGGCAAATCTCTTTAAAACATGCAGTTTATTTCAAATAGCGTTCTTTCTTTTATATTAGAAGGAATATGCGCGATATCTGTTATTAATGGTTCCTGTTTTAACCCCGCCTTTAACTGCAGTGGTCATATCGGTGGAACATATTGCCATATCGGCAATGGTGTTAGCGTGTGTACTGTTCTCATTGGATTTCTTTTGGTTTTTACATATTAGATCACACACATTCACACTCTCGTCCACACTGCTATACTCGGGGAGGATAGGGAATAATCTTGGATGGAGAAAACTTCCCACTCTCAGCTGGAAATCGAACCCGAGAATCCTAGCAGGGCAGGCAGGTGCCCTACCAACCTGAAAGAGGCCAGAATGTTACATACTTTATTGTTGTAAAGTCCTTGTTGATATTCTGTTGTTTTTCGCGATTGCATGGAAGGGGTATGGCATTTTAAGGCAAGCAACATATGGCGCCCAGTTTTATTCGCTGTTTCCTTTGTGTCTATAGCGAAATGTGTAATGTAGCTGTATCAACAAAGGTTTATGTCGAGTAGATTAATGAACTTTCGTAAGAATAGTTTGTATACCCACTAACAGACGATAGGGGGTAGAGGAAGTCATGTGAATATAACATCAGGGATTTTTTGTTGTTGTGATTTTCAATTTTTAATAAACAACATATGTTTACCCTGAAGCCAGAAATAAGATTTTCAGAATTCTTATGTAAATAATTTGCCTAATAGTTAGGGAAGTAGATAAGTAATACTTAAATTACACATGAAGCTTATTAATATGTGTCATTTGCCAATTCCTTTGTTTGAGGATGAATAAGCCATGGCCGTGTGTGTGTGTTTTCCGGCAGGTGACTGCTGACTGCGTGGGATGGCCCCCTCGGAAGAGACCAGTCTACAGCAACAAACCTCCGGGGGAGACGCCTCTGCGGCCAGCGAGAATGTCGCAGCTGATGGGGGTACATCTCGTGACGCGTGGACCGAGGCCGTCATCGCTACTATCCCAAAGGAAAACATTCCCGGCACGAAAGTGGAACGGGATGAAGTGGTTGGTAAGTATTCAAAGCAATATCTTCCTTACCAGCGGTTTGTTGCTACAGATAAATGCATAGATAATCCATGTTCTCGTGTTTATATATGATCTTAGCAAAATCCACAGTTCAAATTGCGTTTTGTTTTCTTACTTTTATCACTTTCTCTATTACCCACGTATAGAAAGTTCAGTATATTCGGAAACACATCTAGAGATTCCCAGAATTTAAAAAAATCTAATGTGTTGCACTCGCATGCCTTTCTCTGCTCTTGTAAATGTTCTCACAAACTTTTATTCCCCTATCTTCATGTTGAGAAAAACATTAGCAGAAATTATTTTATTGCTAATTTTCTTGTGGGTGCTTCGAGCGATAGTCAAATCTTTTAAAGCTGGTCGCTCTATGAAGGCTTTGAAATTCCGTTCTCTTTGCACAGTCAAGAGATGAAAAAGTTAATAACGACCTCCTATTTGAGAAAATTTTAAATATTTGAAAACTCGCACAAATAAAAAGAAATATCTCCGAAATATCTTCACTGACAAAAAATGCATTTGGACATAACTTGTGTATTATAAGGAGATCTACATTTTTTGTACAGTAAGATTTGGTCTATTTCTTGCGGTTTACCAGTTATGCAAAAGCATCAATGACTACATAGGCTATAGCCATAAAATTCAAAGTATACATTTCCTTTGCCATAAAAATATTTTAAACATGTGATGTTTTAATCAAAATTGTTAGAGCCATTTTTGAGAAACTCAATTTTCGATGTAAACGGTAGTTTAGGGTGAAGGAATTTTCTTCAAAATCTTCGTGTTGCATCCTCGAAAGATATTAAACTTAAATACCATCTTTGGTTTTTATCGACTTTTCGTTTTTGGCACACGAAGACACATGGGCCTTTTTCTAAAAATGTTTTTTTTTTATTATTTTTTTTATTCAAGAGTCCTCAAAACACGTATTTTCGGTGTAATTTCGATATCGAAACTTTTAGTCGAATAAATATCTACTTCCCCTACTTACTATACGTAGTAGAGAAAGTAACAAACACGTGTATATTTGGATGAAATAGAGAAGTAATAGGTCAGTAGAACTCAAAAACGGATTTCCAATAAATACCAAACTTGATATTAAACTTCACATCTTCCAGGAGTGCGACACAAGTATGTTCCACAAAGTTCTTCGTCAGCAACTAGCCAAACGTTTCCGAATATTCGTGGCAATTAATATGGAACTTCTAATACTTTTCATACATTTTTAAATATTAAATTGTTCTTTTATTCATTGTGATGTGGAAGTAGCCGCGCCGCGGCCGAGTGGTTAAATCATTCTCCTCTCACTAAAGCGGCCCTGGTTCGATCCCAGGAGGCCGTATGTGAGATTTGCGGCACAGGGGTTCTTCGGTTTCCCCCGCCATCTCATTCCACAAGCACTCTATGTTCATTGCATGTATCATTACTGTCGCCGCCTGCGGTGTCGCATGTGGGAAAAGCGAGCATTAAACATTACCAAAAAGAAGTGGAAACTTAGAGCTAGATTTGAGTGAATAGCTTTTCTACTTTCTGTGCCACCTACATAGTAGAGATGTTACATTCCACCCAAGCATTCTATACCGACATTTCACTGAAATACGCGTTTTGAAGTCCCCTGAATAAATAAAATACATTTCTAGAAAAAAGGTCTTTGTGTTCTTGAACAGCATAGCTCAAAAACCAAAAGTCGTTTAAATACCTTGGTATACAAGCAGTCACCATCCAAGAAGTCGATACGAAGATTTTCAAGAAAATCGCCCACCCTGATCTTTACATGGAAACATTTGCGATAGTTTTGATTTTCTCAAAAACGACTCTCGATTACGATCAAAGTACCACGTGTTAAATATATTTTTATGACAAATGGAATGTATGTTTTGAATTTTCTGATAATGACCCCTAATGTCCTTTTCATAATGAATGGCATTTGCATAACTCTTAAATCGCAAGAGATAGACAGAATCTTACTACACAAAAATCACAGATCTCGTTAAAGCATAGAATTTGTCAAACACATCACAATATATTGATAGAACCTAATTTTAACTTTTTGGATCTTAAAAATCCAGGGCTTGGTTACAAATAGCTTTTCGTTAGGGCTTATAGCTCATTCCCATATGCATGCTTCCAAATTCTGCGAATGGTAGGAAGTATTCTAATGAAAGAAAACTTCTCCCGCACCAGCCGGGAATTGAATCCACGACTTCTAAGTTGAGAAGTCATTACGCTGACCTTGGAACACGAAGGCAGTCCTTTGCAATCCAATGCGTTTAAAAAGGCTCCACAATCCTGAGTTTTACAATATTTAGGTTTGAACCTCTTTGGGACTTTTGAACGAATCCTGGAATTTTCTAATGCTAACTGACCCTAGGACAAGTTTGGCAACACTGTATGAAATCAAGGACCGTAAACTATGCCGGTTCCCTCAGTTTTGCCAACATGGATGTAGGGTTGGTTGACAACGATAATTACCCAAGCATTATCTAGGGCTCTTTTTAGCACAGGAAGACACCGTGTTCGTTGTTTTACAGAAAGGCTAAGCTTTGGTTTGATTTTAGGATGACTCTACGAAATATTCTCCCGTTTCTTTTTCCACATTTGAAGTACTAGCAGAGCCTCAGCTCTGCTCGTGTTCAGGTGTTCAATATGGAGAATGCACAGGATCGGTCCTTTTTACTTTCTCTAGGGCAAGTATTGTGTTCGACCCAAAATGTCAATGTCGAGATTTCAGCGGAAATATGTTTTGAGGCCCCCTGAATATAATAAAAGGTGGGTGTGGGTGTATGCGTGCGTACATGCGTGCATGTGTACAGTATAATTCAAAAACGAAAAGTCGGTTAAGAACAAAGTTGATTTTCAGTTTAATATTTTTCAAGGATGCCACATGAAGAAAATTTCTCCAGCTTGAACGACCCTTTACATGGAACATTTTTCGAAAATTTTGATTTTCTCAAAAATAGCTGTAACGATTTTGATTAAAATGCCATATGTATAAGGTATTTTTATGACAAATGGCATGTATATTTCGAATTTTTTGGCTATAGACTATGTAGTCCTGTTTACTCTAGATGACTTTTGTATATGTGGTAAACCGTAAGAGATAGACCAAACCTTACTATACAGAAAATGTAGATCTTGTTATAACACACACATTTTGTCCAAATGGATTCTTTTTGTGGAGTGAACTATTTCAGAGATATTCATTGTTATCTGTGTGAGTTTTGCAATACTTGTACTTTTCTCAAATGGAAAGTCGTTATTCAGTACTGCACCCCACTCATGACACCCATAGTGGGCAAAGTGAGGAACGCAGCGGTCGGGCGGTAGGCCTTGGTGGACGGTAGGCCGGATGGGCTGCTGTGCCACTGAGTTACATGGGTAAAAACTGTATCGACAAAAAAAAAAAAAAAAGTATTTACCAACATAATGTTTCATTCGACTATTTGCTAACAACTGACAACTCGTGCCGGTTCGCTTATCCTCGAGAGTTCCCGGCACCTTTTCTCGAAACTTCGAGCATCTCTTCGCACGGCGTTTTCCTAGGTCGCCCTTATCGGATGTTGCATAGCGGCGTTGTTTGCGGTAGCTGACTTCCATTCTTCTTTACTGACTATAAGCCGGCACTGCAGTGGTGCGTTTTACAAGTACGGGAGTGAAACTAAGGTGTAAGTAGTCTGTGATTGACTTGCCTCTGCAGCGCAAGTGTCCCAAGTTTTGTGTAGATTGTACATAACGGGTTGAAAAATATGAATACTGGTAGCCTTTTGAAGCGTTACGGCGAGTTTACAAATTTGTGCCCTCTTTGACCTAGCATTATAATGTTATCTATAAGGGGATGAAAATAAATTAAGGACAGCTTTTACAAATTTCTAATAATATGTAGTTTAAAATTAGGATTATGTGGAAAAGTAACCTATGATTTTGCCAACTCCTGTTGTATAACAATTTTACAATATTTTGACCACGGGCTTTAAACAGTACATATTGCTAAATAAGGGATTGGAAATTGAATATGCAGAGGACAGTTTTTCTTACATAGTTGCTTAAGAGTTTTTAAGGTTGCTCATTTTAGTTGTGTTTGATGAGATTTGGTTTGGTTTAAGGGCGCTCAACTTCGAGGTCATCAGCGCTCTTAAAAGATTCATGGCAATAGCCAGATATAAATTTCACTCAAAAATGAAAATAAAAATACTAGCAACAAGGAAAATATACACAAAAAGTTAAAAATAAAATAAAATAAAATAAAAACAGTGGCAATAGCCAGATATTAAACAAGGTGATAAATATGTCAAAAAACATAAAATGAGGTATCCAAAATTTTAAATCCTCAAATTGATATTACACTCCGCTAAAAACTTAAAAAGTCTATCAACCGCTGTTTTGTCGTCCGCTAAGACCTCTGCAAGCCTGGCAGGCACCTGCAGAGAATCTCGAAGGTGCTCTAGAAGAACAGTCCAGCAGCACGTGACGGACTGACAAAAGGTATTTTAGTTGGGTCTTATAGTACACGCGTACTAACTTTTGTATAAATAGGCCAAAGAATGTTGTTTTGAGTGTTAGGAATTGATTGTAAGAATAGCATATCATTTTAGTCAGTTTCTAGAACCCACATGTTCCCCGTTTTATCAAAATCTTAGCCAAAATATTACCTGATGAAACTTCAATGAAATGTGAGGAAAATATTGATGCGAATAATATACAATCCCCTCAATTAGTAATTTACCCTTTTGGGCTCAAAGTTATTAAAATCTGCTATATTTGCATTAAAGTGCCAAAAGTAGCCATATCCATATTAAACAAAACGGGATTGACATTTGTTGACATTGGTGATAAGGTTTCTTTTTCATACTCATAACTCGGAAATTTCAGATTGTTGTAACATTATATTACTGCAACCTGTGACCATCCTAAAAATAGGACTTCTCAGTTGTGTAAGAATAATTATCAGAATGGGTTGAGTAATTTTTGAAATTATGTATATACTGACACACATACTCCTTTCTCTTGCTCTCTCACTGGCCCACTGATGCAAGGTCGCAGGTTCAGACCTGGCCCAGGCCGATGGTTTTTGTGTGCTTAAAAGCCGCAGCCCGTGTTGGTAGATTTACTGGCATGTAAAAGAACTGCTGTGGGACGAAATTCCGGCATACCGGCGGCGTTGATATCCTGGCAGTTAACAGTTCGCTAACAAACAAGATACTTTTGTCTCCTCTCCTCTCATTCTCTCTTTATAATATTAGTGTATGTTTTATTATTAAGATACGCCTTAAAATGTTCGACCATCATATAGAACTCAAATACTAGTTCTGTAGAAAAAATATGTACATCTAATAAAAACTGACAAATGTTATATTTATGAATATTTTACACTTCCCAAATATCCAAAAATATTTATGTTTTTCGTTTAATATGTAGGTGTTTAAAAGTGATGGAAACAGGAGTTGGGATTGGTCAAAGCTGGAATAAATGTACCTATAAACACACTTCCAGAAACAAATACGTGTTGAGTATTTACACCAGACAGTGTACTTCGTCCAACAAGCGAATTCTAGTGAACAGTCAACTTTACAAACGTTCAACAGAACAATTGTTGGGTAAATATCCATGAACACCAAATAGGACTTCTGACGATTTCTGCCGTTCTGTCTTCTGGTAACATCTGCATGGTGGGTTAATACTACTACAGAAGATGCTCCGTGTGGTTACGATGCATTCTTACACATGCTTCAACTCTACTCAAACAATCCCGAAGTCTTTTGAACACACCTGGCTGCTCTTGGATTTGGGCACACGCTCTTGTAACGTATGTACATTGTCGGTGGGTTTGGCATACACCATTGTCTTTAAATGTTCCTATAGCCAGAAATCCAATAGATTAAGGTCCGGTGAACGGGGAGGCCATGCTACTGAACCTCCTCGATCAATCCACCTTTCATTAAATATTTGACACGATGCACTGAAAATGAGGTTATGCCATCTCATGCATAAACCACATGCATTGTCTTTCTACAAGCACAGTTTCCTCCAAAAGTATGGGTGCATCATCTTGCAGGATTCGATGATACACAGCACCTGTTAATATTTTCAGTAAAATGCATGATCCTAGGAGTTTCTCACCCACAGTTCCTGCTCACACATTGAGACTAAAGCGATCATGATGCCTGGACTCCATGACTGCTCGAGGATTTTCATTCGCCCACACGTGTGTTGTGGTAATTTACTATGTCATTTTAGGTGAATACTGCCTCATCCATAAAGAAAATGCAGGCTGTAAATTAGCACTGTGGCGTAGAAACCATTGACAGAATTGTGATCTGGCATGGTGGTCAGGTGGCCTGAGAGCTTGCGCACGTTTAACTTGATAAGGATATAGTAACTGCTCATGCAGAAGAAACCATGATAGAGCATGGTTGATAACTTCAGCAGCTGCAATTCTTCGCGCACTTGTCAGAGCATCACGTTCTACCTGTTGTAACACTCGTTCCTCCATTTCCGGCGTACAAATGGTACGAGGTCTACCGTGATCCATTATCCTGGCTACAAATGATTCCGTTTCTGCAAGTCACTGGAATAGTCTGGTGAAAGCTTTCCAATGGAATGTTACGGTGTGGATGTCTTACAGAGTATCTACATGATACGGACCTGGCTAACCCAGAGCAAAAAACCATGTCTGCCTTTTCCCTCGAGGAATACTATAAGTCCATGTCGCTGTTTACGTTGTCCACACAATACAAAACCTCCAACCTCACTACAATGCAAGTACAGCCTCATATGACTGAAAGTGAGACTAGTGCCTTACAACAGAAAGACACTGCACCACTAAACGCAACTCCCACTCAACAATGGCTTATATCCCAACAGGTATTTGTTTCCGTACATATGTTTATAGGAACACATTCTAGTTTTCACCAACCCCAACTCCTGTTGCAATATCAGACACTTTTTAAACGGTCAGTGTAACATATAGCGCATCAATACAACCATCTCTTTAGACCTAGTGAGTAGAAGTCATTCCGCGCACGCACACTCAAGCGCACGCACATTTTGTGTCTTTTTATATTAGTAACCATAAGTTTTCTTCATTATCAGATCACGTTTCCTATTCCTTCTGAGTCAGTCGGTACCACACTTGTCTCTCCCGACCACCAGTTTAGGAGCTACTGTTTTATATCCAATTTCCTAGTAAAATTTTCATACGTACTTGTATGAAAGCCACTTGTAGGTAAAAACCCTCTAAGATGCTGTTTTTGGCTTCATTTATGATATTACCAAACAAGTGGCTGTTAGAATTTTGCTGTATCTGGAAACAAAAGATTTGTAACGGCAACATTGGGGTTACACCTGTCGCAACGAATAGGCGATCATTCGTAAAAGGAAACTCTCAAAGTGCCATTATTGCACACGTTTAAGGTGCTTCTATTCACGTTACGATAAGGAAAACGAAACAGAACTGTTCACATATCTTAAGTCCGTTCAACTGTCTCAACTATTTACCTATCCTGGTGCTGTGGATTAGAGCGAGGAGCTCTTGTTCTCAGCTATGGAATACGCCCGAGTTTGATCTTACCCATGGGAGTGCTGATCTTATGTCCCGTATATAGTACCTGCCAGCTGAGCATTGTGAGGAAAGTGAGGAGCTACGATAGGCAGTGGTCCTCGCCTCCTGAGACCACTTTTCGACTGGAGGAAGTGTGATGCTGACCACATTCCTCCCCGTATCGGTTGGAGATCGCCCACCTCTGCGTACATGGGAATGAAGCCGGCAGTCGGGTTTCAGACTTGGCCCCTTTGCGGGCTGTGGTACCACAGGAGGATGACTACGTATAATAAATTCAAGATTAATGTTGTATTCCACCAAAAAATCGGAGATTTTACTTGTAATATATGTTTTGAGGTCCCTCGAAGAAACCAGTTGAGAAAAAGGGCCTATGTGTGTTCGCGCGCGTCCGCATCTTATTCCAGTATCTTACAAAGGTAGGTACAACTTAAAAATTTTTAAGAAAACTTCCCCTAAACTATCCTTTATATAGAAAAAAATTGGTATTGTTGATTTTCTCAAAAAGGCAGGAATTTTCTGGAACTAGCCCGTTTCTTTCCCAAGAAATTTTGTATTAGTTTTTTTATAATGGGTAAGTTTTAAGTGATGGAGCAAAACTTAACATGCAAACAAAAACTGTAGGTATCTTTAAAACAAAGGATTTATTTCAAATAAATTTTACCGGCCATTAGCCATTTCCGAAATATACAATTATCGGTTTGAATTGTTAAATTCGTTTGTCTTTTTTAAAGTGGTTTCTATTCAGTTGTTTCTCACGAAGTTGTAGAAAGAGTATTCAAGTTCAAAGCTTTATAGCGTCACGCTTTTAAACATCTGACAATCGATTCGGTTTCACCTTTCCCCCTTGTATCAAGCTATTTCTGGAAAGTTTAATGGCGATTAACATGAAACAAAAAAATAAAGTTTCGTAAGAACAGTGTGCTCGTAAGAACACGTTACCTAAGTGAATGTAAACTATAGTGGGTAGACATCGTTTGAATGTAACACATCGGATTTTTGTTTCTAGGGAACTCCTGGTGGAAAAGAATCGCGTAATATGTTTTACCACCTTATTGAAGTACTGCTATTCATTAAGGTACTGCAGGTATCGATGTTCAGCTAAGTATGTGATTCCGATTAACCCGATTAACCCGCTCCACGGAGTTCCACACTTTTGTTACGAGCCTCATTAAGCCTACCTGCATTAGTCGAGAAAACCTTAAAAAAAATTAAATTATTTTGTTGTTTAACGACGCCGTCAATTGCCAGGATCACATCAACGTCGCCGATGTGCCGGAATTTCGTCCCGCAGGAGTTCTTTTACATGCCAGTAAATCTACTGACATGGAGCTGTCGTTTTTAAGCACACTTAAAAACCACAGGTCTGGGCCGGATTTGAGCCCGCGACCTTGGGATCAGTAGTCCAACGTCTGACCAACTGAGTCAGCCAGACCGACGAGAAAACCTTGAGAAAAACCCGTGGCTTGCGGTTACTAAATTCACACACACACCCACACGCACGCGCGCGCGCACGCGCACACACACACATACACACACATACACACACACACACACACACACACACACACACACACACACACACACACACACCCCTGCCGATAACATAATCATTGAACAAAAGAACGAAACAGAGGCATATGCAATTCAAATATATACCGATGGCAGCAAAACTCACACGGGTGTAGGATCTGGAGTTGTTATAATCTATCTAGACCAATCAATACAAAAATATCAGTTTAAATTACACAACAGGTGCTCCAACAACCAAGGGGAACAAATCGCTATATTACATGCTCTTAAAATTCTTAATGCCATAGAAATTAAAGATAAATCTGCAGCAATGCACACTGATAGCCAGATAACATTAGATCTTCTACGGAATAACAGAAAACATTATCCTCTGCTAGAGGAAATAAGAATCAACCTAACAACCCTAAAATCCAAAGAATGGAAGATAAACTTTACATGGGTTAAAGGGCATATAGGAATTGAAGGAAATGAGCTTGCTGATACACTAGCTAAGGAAGCAGCAAACAACACAGCTACAGCAATAGTGTATGATTTAAAGCCCATTAGCACCATGAAAAGTGAACTGAAACAAGAGAGCCTGAAACGGTGGGAAAATAAGTGGAAAACCACACAAAATGCTGCACTTTACAAAGACCTATTTCTCCAGCGTTGAAAAAAGACTAAAAATGAATTTTAAGCTTACCCACAACTTTACAGCAATAACTACTGGTCGTGGGAAGTTTGATGAATACTTCCATCGATTCAGATTAACAAATGATCCAACATGTGTGTGTAAAAAGGAAACACAAACGGTGCACCACATCCTATGGGAGTGTGAAGTACTTAACCATGAAAGAAAGGATTTCAAGAAAGCCGTGACACTTAAAGGTGCGAAGTGGCCTATCACAAATCAAGAATTAGTGGGAAAACATGAAACTATTCCACAAGTATGTGAACAATATAGGCTTTGAACTTTTGAAAATAACTACCATAACTAATTGTACAAAACCAATAACGATTATACTGTAATCTTAGATATGTTCGATTATGTAAAACCATATGCATGTAGTATTACACTTCTGTAATGGAACATGCATATTTCCAGACTCTAAGGAGGATGGAGAATAATTCTGGCTGAAAAAAAAGTTCCCTCCTTTCAGACGGGAACCAAACCGGGTACCTCGGGATTTGGAGGTTAGCATGTTAACCATCAGGCTACAGAGGCAGTCAGTCAGTGTAATATTGTCACTACGGCACCGAGCTCCGGGTTGTTTGTTTCGGTTTGTTCCTTGTTTCGTTCGGTTTCTATTCGTGCCCTACATTAGGAGCAGATTAGTACCTCGGACCCTCAGTGACAATGGATAGTGCCGACTGCAGTTCCGGTTCGATTCATCGCATCAATTGTTTCATTCTGGGGGAGGAAGTAATAAAAAAAATAATAAATAAATGAAACTAGCCTATGATGTCCCATTGAATGCAAAGGCCTCCTACAAGCAGGGGTGACTCACGCGGTGAGCTAGTCCACGTAAGAGGGCGAGTGGCATGGTTAGAATACCTTTCACGCAAAGATGAAATTTCAGTAATACTAGCATATGCAAATTTATCTTGGTTTGAGATATGACGTCATTTTAATAAGATCTAGAGTTGGCAAATTCCCTGCTTTTTAATTCTCAGTTGCTTTACATATACGTAATGCCTTATTCCTGGTCGGTCGTTTAATTCTTGTCTGTATATTTATACTTTTCAGTTTGATATACGTTTCTATGTGAAATTTTTTTAAAACATTTATAAAATCGTTATTATTTAGATCACTAGTGTTAAAATTCTTGTTAGAATTTGCATGAAAAGATTCACATGTAATATGGTTGTGGCAAACACTATTGGAGTTAGCCCATATTTATGGGGGGAATATAGCTTCTTCTGATACGTAATTGTCAACCAAATAGTCAGACAATTTTACTAGCCGTTTATCTTCTGGACGTATTAATGACAGCTCACCTACTTCCTGAGGTTCTAAGTAGACAAGGTTAAAGCATCATCCTATTTCCCTATATCAGTCTTATTGTTGTATTCCATAGCTAATTGAAGACGTTGAATATTTCACCTCACTGTGACCGCGTTGTGAAATGGATCCTAGGGACGAATTTAAATGTTACCACTGTAAACAAAACAATCCTAGGCGAACGAATCTACAAGCTGGATTAAAATGTGTCGCCTTCGAAATGCGATGTTTGTTATTTTCGGACGAGTTTACATTTCTCCTACATGTGTGCAAAAGTGTTTTAAGTGTAACGTTGTATTGCGCTAAGCTAAGTGTGTAGCAGCAACTGGTGGCCTCATTTGTTGCAATATAATTGTTAATTTGATTGTAAAACAGTAGAACAGCATGACATACCTGGACGAAACCAGCCTGATGTAGCTTGCGTGCCCCGGAAGTTTAAATATTCCCGGTTCAAGAATAATTCCCTTGTACGAGTACATGAGCCGAAACTGTTACGAAATTTAAAGATAAACATTCATGTGAGATGGTTTAGGGGTTTGGTATGCCACACTCAATGCCACACGATGCGTGAAGATGGTCAGGAACGATCATATTCCATTCGGTGATGCTATTGATTATGGGGCTTAAAGAGAGAACTGCACTAGTCTTTCGGAACGAAGAAGAAACCGCGTATGTTCGATAGAGAACGCTGTATAATTTCTTATTCACCACTGCAGTGTGAGGGATTCTGTTCAGCTTCGTCTTTTCTCTTTTGGCATCACAAGTTCCTGCACTGTTCTCGTGCCTTTGACGCTTATCTTGCTGGCCAATCGATATTTCAACCCACAGGCTCTGGGTTCGATTCCCGGCAGACCCGGAGAGCATTTTTCAAGCACAATAATTTTATCATCCATATAGTCGGGAAATATGAATGTGAGTGGATCTTAGTGTTCCGTAGAAAAGAAAAGAAGCTGATGTGCTGCACTCTCATGACTATCTACTATTGTACTATTCCTACAAACTCTTATTCGGTGCATTTTAATATAGTACTATAGGTACTGAAGATCGTCAGAGCAATTTTTTATCAAATGAAAACTGACGATTTTTTTTTTTCGTGTAAATGGCAGTTTTGTAGGGGGTGGGGGGGGGGGAGGCGGGAGCGTCTTGAAAATTTTCCTGTTGTATCCTTGGAAAATGAACTTAAATACCAAGTTCCTTATTTAACCGAATTTTAGTTGAGTCGTGTTCCATACTCGCGCGCACTGACCTTTTCCTAAAAATATTTTTATTAAGCTAGTCTCAAAACTGTATTTCCCTTGAAACCTCGATATTGAAATTTTATTTTCTATATTAGGTATAATAAAATAGAGGAAGTATTGTATTCCACCCAACAATTATTTGGAGAACTCACCGGAAATATGTTTTTGAGGACACCTGAATAAAAATTAGAAAAAGGCGTGTGTGTGTGTGTGTGTGTGTGTGTGTGTGTGTGTGTGTGTGTGTGTGTGTGTGCGTGCGTGTGTGCGTGTCTCTCTGTGTATCAGTCTGTGGACAGCATAATTCAAAAATGAAAAGTCAGAAAACGCCTATGCATAGATATTCAGTTTTTCGGCAGTTTCTAATTAGGCCCCATTTTTCATATTCTTCATTTAAGTACTGCATGAATCAAACAATAAGTAAATGTTAACAAATAAATGAAACTAAAGGGGGACACTTAAGTGGTAAAATTCAACTATAAAATGTGATTATGTTGCAGTTCTACAACAATAAAAGTACGTATCAACAATTGGAGGTTTAAATAAAGACAGTTTATTAGCATCACGGGTAAACTGTAGAAAGCACGGAGCGCAGAAATTGCAACTTCCCACAGCCTAAGCATGAAGTGGATAAAGACTACCCTCGAAGAAAACAATTTTATTGTATCAACTCTTGCATACAAATGTGTATTAAACAGCATTTATTATGATTGATAAGAAATAGAAAAAGAATCTGTGTTGCACTCGCATGATTTTGTCTACTCTTGTATTAACTATTCTTACAAACTTTTATTCCTCTATCTTCTTCATTTCAGTCGAGATAAACATTTCTAGAAATTATCATATTGCTGATTTTCTTGTATTTGCAAGGGGAATATGAAAATACAGTAGGGTTTGAGCGATAGTCAAATCTTTTAAAGTTGGTGGCCGTTCTCTTTACACGGCCAAGAAATAAAGTGAGTAACGACCTTCCATTTGAGAAAAGTTTTAAGTATTATAAAACTCACACAAATAACAAGGAATGTCTCCGAAATGGTTCACTAAAAATGCATTTCGACATAAATTGTGTTTTAACGAGATATACATTTTTGTAGAATAAAATTTGTTCCGTCTCTTACGGTTTACCAGTTATGCAAAAGTCATCAAGAGTAGGCAGGACTACATAGGCTATAGCCAGAAAATTCAAAATACACATTTCATTTGCCATAAAAATATCTTAAACATATGGCATTTTAATCAAAATCGTTAGCCATTTTTGAGAAAATCAAAATTTTTCACGTAGAAGGTAGTTTTCGGTACAGGGATATTCTTCAAAATCTTTGTATCGCGTCCTTGAAAGGTATTAAACTTAAATACCAACTTCGGCTTTTAACTGAATTTTCGTTTTTTTAATAAAATTATGCTGTCCACACACACACACACACACACACACACACACACACACACACACACACGCGCGCGCGCGCGCGCGCTCACACTCACATACGCGCGCGCGAACCTCTCTGTAAATATGCTTTTTGATTTTTGGATTCAGGGATCTCAAAACATATATTTGCGGTGAAATATCTACATCGAATTAGTGGATGGAATACAATACTTCCTTCTACTTACCAGTAGGGAAAGTAAAAATAGAAGTGGTGCGAGTGTAACTCATCGTTTCCTTATGCTTTGAAACAGGTTTTGAGCAACTGGTAAAATAATTCTCTATGCTTTAATAAAACAGAAGTAGGTATGCGCTGAAAGATCACGCCGGGAAGGGACAGATAACCTTGCCTATCGATCATTTTGCCTTCGCTACATTGCGCGTATGCATATGCGCGCGCACCTTCAGTAGTAATTACTAGATTCTGTATTTTAGTACTATATCATAATGAAGTGCAATGAATTCCAATATGAATCTGCATACATTACCGATCCTGAGTGGACGGAATTTAAGAACATAAGACGAAGTTGTGTATAAAATTAAATAACAGATGTTATATTTTTAATGGACATTTGTTCATTTTGTTAAGAAACATGGTTCGAGAACATTTTTGTGAATGTTTTGATATCTAAAGTAAACCTTCTCTTTTGTCAAAGCGAATGTCATTTGCCGTTTGAGATCCCTTGGACCTCAGCGGGATTTTGTTCCATGTGTATATTTATTTATTTATTTAATTATTTATTTATTTAATTATTTAACTATTTAATTATTTAATTATTTATTTATTTATTTATTGTATAACATTGTCTTAACATTTAGCTCTGAATTTGTTGATTTCGTTAACTATCACAAAGTATAAATAGAGAAGTTAAATGCATTTTCTGTTTCTAGTATCTGTACCATTTACCAAGAGGAGTTAGAAGAAATATTACTTAACGTAGTTTCACCGCAGATATACCTTTTTTTAATACTTCATTAAACGTCGCCTTCAACACCTACGGTCATATCATATTTATCTTTGGAACAATCAGTGTGACTTTTCAGGCTTACAGTGGTATTAATCTTTGGGTTGTCTTCTGATTATCCTCCCCGTGTGGAGGACTTACACCACCTAGGCCTCAGGTGGGAAACAGAAGAACCTTTGGACCGAAGAGGGTGAAGACCTGGAAGCGGGCGCTCAGCCCAGCATCAAAACATCCGCATGCATCCGTCTATGAACAGCGTAACTCGAAAACGAAAGATAGACTAAACACCAAATTTGTTATGTATGTTCAACAACCTTCCAAGGATGCAACACGGAAGATTTTCAAGAAAATTTCATCCAGCTGAAACGACCTTTAACATGGAAAAGTTTGATTTTCTCAGAAGTGGCTCTGACGATTTTGATTGAAGTATACGTTTATGACATTTACATGACAAATAAAATAACATGTATATCTTGAATTTTCCGGGAATAGCCTGTGAAGTTCTCTTCATTCTGAATGATTTGCATAACTGTAAAAATTAAGAAATAGACATCTTACTTTAAAAAATGCAGATCTCGTCAAAGCACACAACTTATGTAAAATAAAATTTTCCTTTCTCTTTTGAGTTAACTATTTCCTTGTTATTGGTTTCAGTGTCAAAGCACGTATACTTTTCTCAGATTGAAAGTTCTTTTATTTAATTGTTTTCCTATCTACTCATGCAAAGAGAACGGAATTTTCTTGCGAAGGGTTCTGTTTCTGTTCCGGATTGCGAGGGTAGGTGTTTTATCTCTAGCCAAGATTGTTCCCTGTCCTCCCTAGAGTCTGGAAGTATGAATGAGAGTGCGAGTGTGTGCCGATAGGCAATACGAGTATGTTCCAGAAGTACAAGGCCGTCGATATGACCATTGTAATTAAAAGCGTGATGTAAAGGTGTGGGGAAGGAAATTTCACATAGCATCAGCTCCTAAATGACTTAACTGTTACTTAAGCCTACTGTATTTCTCTATTCCCATTGGCTCTACAAATGTGTGTGTGTGTGTGTGTGTGTGTGTGTGTGTGTGTGTGTGTGTGTGTGTGTGTGTGTGTGTGTGTATTCAGGATATCACATTTCTATTAAGTTCAAATACATGTTTATTCTCTCCCTCCCTCTCTTTCCCTGTCATGCTTGCGAACCTGAGGAGAATGGAGAATAATCCTAGTTAAAAAAGAAAGCCCACCAGGCGGGAACAGAACCAGGATCTTAGGGATTTGGAAACTAGCGTACTAATCTCCAGGCCAGAGAGCGACTAACGCTCAATTAACCTCAAGTAGAATAATTTGTTGAATAGGTAAAGAAGGTCAGGTGCACGTAATACATCAGAAAATTATTTGTAAGAATTGTTTTGAAGTTCCTGAAAATGTATTACTTTTACTAGTTACTTTTTTAAACTAAGATATTGCTGAACTGTTTGAGGTATTGTAGGTATTTCGTTGGTTGCGTTTGATGACTGTAAGTGTAAGTAAATTTCCGAAATTTCAAGGAAAATAACTAAAATTTGGTACATACAGTTGAATCTAATTTATGCATATATCAAGGGGAACAGGGAAGATTACTTGTAACTCAGTTACTTACAAATGATATTTTGATAATGCACAATATTTTTTAAAAATCAATACACTAGGCTTACGTGTGTAAAATTTCACGAACAGCAAATATATGTGTGAAGAAAACAGTATTTTGAACTTTGTCCTTCCTTAAAGAAATCAGTTATTTTGGCTTGTTTCACTTCTCTTATATTGCATATACCTCATTTTGTTACTAATTACTATACGTAGCGTGATATAAGCAGCTCCTAAGCCTGAAGCAATTGCTGTTTTGGTTTTGTATAGATTAAGTTCCACCTCTCGTATGAATTTTACTTTCTAATCTAGTGTATACAATATTTTCCTTTTTCTGTTCTCCATGGCTGATTAAAAGCTATTGAGAACTAAAATACAAAACCGCTGTTAATCACTAAACACCAGGTACCGAAAATGTCTCTTTATTTCTCGTTTGTTACTCTACCGGCTCTACTTACAAACGCCTTTCTATTTTGTTTCCGCGGCCGAAAGCCGCCCGTGCAGTTTGCGTCTTTGGCAACAGAGGCAAGGAAAATACACCTCGAGTTTGTTTTAAGATAACATATACCGTATGCTCATAATTACGCAAAACTGAATTTTATTTGACTGAAATACGCATTACTTAGAATTGGGTAAGGTATGCGAGTAAAGCAGGTTCAACTGTACATCAGAAGAGGCAAGAAAGGCTTTAATTTCAGTCCATTTCATCCGTCTTTAGGCTTTTTACGAGTAGCTTTTGTATTGATATATCGGAAAGCATTTGTGCATCTTGTTCCCCGGCGGCGGAGGGAAGGGAGGGGGTCACGCCCTGTTTTTAGAGAATACCTGGGTTATCGCTAGTCACTGATGTTTGGAATATGTAGATTTCTACCGTCTGTATAAGATCAAGTTTAAAGCCCAACCTGTCGCACCCGGAAGCAAAGAAAGATAAAAGTTAACGTGCGTATGGCAGTTGCTATAGCGCAGGAGATAATATAGACCCGTTATCAGCGTTCGTTCGCGCTGCTATAATATACCTGTGCATTCAAAGAGCAGTGAAAGGAAAGGTAAACCGAAGGCAAAAGGCGTATAAGTGTATAAGGCGTATAATTCTGAACTGAAAGAGCTTAAGCTCAAACTGAAAACAAATTTTACATCAGAAGTAGCATTTTCTCTCTCTGTGTGTCCCGCCCCCCTCTCCTTCTCTCTCTCTCTCTCTCTCTCTCTCTCTCTTCTTCTTCTTCTTCTTCTTCTTCTTCTTCTTCTCTAATATGTGATTCAGACATTCCACGTGTCACAAACTTCAAAGAGCAAATCCTTGTTAAACGCAGCCCATACTTAACAAGCAAGTTCTAACTTTAAAAACGAATGAAAATCTCAATGAGTTAATGCATTCAATTGGTATTTTAAACACGCTGTTCTAGGTTCCACGTTGCGAAACGATATCGTTAGCGTACAAAATTAGTGTAAATATAGAAATAGTTGTTCTCTTGATCGGTTGTCTGTTTTAATGCTATTTGCCACAGAAAAAAGGAAGGGGGTAAAAAGAATGTTCTTCTGTTCATTTTGTAAATATTGCATAATATAAATGGGAAGGGGAAGGAAACGGCAATGGTGGCGGGGGATAACGAGTCAAGCTCAGGTTTCTAAAAGAAATAAAGATGACACATTTTATTTTGTATCTATGCACACATATTAATGCTTCCCTAATGCATAATAAAAATAATTGTCATGATTTCATTGTAGATTCTATAGTTTGAAATGTTTTCTACCGCTTTTAAATGGTAGGTAGGAGTAGATATTGCACTCTCACATTCGCTAAAATGCGCGTTTTGAAATCTCTTGAGTCGAACATACTTGGTTAAAAAAGTGCATGCTCATGTATGCGTATTTATGAACAGCATAACTCGAGCGAAAAGTCTGGTAAATACAAAATGTCGTGCTTTAGTCAGGTCCATTTAAGCATATCAGGCGAAAATTTTCAATAAAGGCCCTATCAAAAGAACTTCACTTATTTTCTTAAAAATGACTAATATTTTAATTAAAAGTCATGTGGCTAAGATTTTTTTACATACGTATAAATAAAATGTAGATATTGAATTTCGTATTAAAAGCCTTTAAACCCCATTTAAACTTCGTTGAATTTTAATAACTCGTAAATCACAAGAGGCAAACAATAACTTGCTACTAAAAAGAAAGAACTGGTTAAAATATGCAATTTGTGTCAAAGAACTTTCCTGGCAGCACCAGCCTGTTCGAAATATTCTTGTTCCTTGTTGTTTTTGCTACGTTTAACTGTAATGGGCAGCTATGTTTAAAATATGTTCTCCCCTTCCCAGATGAGCTTAATAACGAATTATATCATCAGTTGTGTCTGGTTTTCGTATCTTGTATTGAAGCATATCCATATTGAATAATTTGAAATTGTTGTATGCTTTTATGGATAGAACGCCACCTCGGTACGTATTGAATCGTAATGGTATCAGTATGCATTGACGAATAGACTATGTCATCCGTTTTCACACCAGTATCAAACATTATTCAGATTGGAATACAGGAGCAAGAATAATTAGTAAAAACAACAGGTCTCACAAACTCATCTTCACTGAAATGCAGCACAGTCCATCAATTCTTTATAACTTACGAAATCGTACTATCTCGTCCAAACATTCATTTAAACTTCTATTACTGAAAAGCAGCAGATTCCCTCTACATTCGACTTTGAACACTGTGTTCTTCAAAAAGTCCATGCATTAATAATGCATATTGATTTTATGTTAATTTTGAGGTTAACTATTTTTTGATTCTCACTTTTGGCAGCACTGGTTAGTATTGCGTAACACATTCATTTAGCGTGGCGAAAGAAAGAGAGGCTGCGGCACGAATCGGAGTTACGTAGTAATGGTAGTCTGATCATGGATAACGTTGTATACTATCATGATAAAACTATCTTCTATATGAATTCAGCGAACAATTTTTTTTGTTTGCTTAGAACATGGATGTCGGTCGGTCGGTCGGTCGATCTGCTGGCAGGCTGAGGACAGCCCGAGGTGTGTTATGCGTGTACCTGCCCTTTTAGGGCGTAACCACTTTATGACGGGATGTGGAGTTTCGCAGGGTGACGGGTAAAGTTTGGGTTGTAGGTGGTAAGGAAGTAGCAAGTCTATGCTCCTCATCGGCTGTTTTTCAGTGTGCAACTTCCGTTGGGCACTGCTGGTGTGTGGGTCCAAATATAGAGGTTTAAAATTTTGAATTTTGATTCCAAGCTTCTCTTGAAATGACTGTAAAGGAGCTCAGCTTGCGCTGTTGATGGGGTAAAACATGGATGTATTAGGCGACTGTGGTTTTACTTCATTGGGCCATGATCAGACTAGGAGAATTGCGTTACTGTAGTTTGGGCCGTAGCCTGTCTTTTTCGTTAGTCACGTTCATTTAAGAGGTTGCCCTGATCTGACAGCTGAGACAATAGTGATTCGATTTTAAGCAACACAAATAATTATAATTTATATCATGTCATTTTATTCATGGAATGGTCGTAATACATTTTGATTTAGGCTACGAATTTCATCAGATAAATTCGTAACCTCTCAAAGCATTACTTATGTTCTAGTAGTACTAGCATGTTATTTCTACCACAAATTTCGCTTATCTGAAATATAGTGTTACCGTATGTATACATACATACATACATACATACGATCTTGTTTCAAAACAAACACTTCGTCTGTTAGCACAGCACGCACGTCTCTGGTTGGTTAGCGTACCCGCCTTACAATGAAGTATGAGAAGTTACATATACTAAAGGGGCACTCATGGTAAAGCAGCAGTTCTCTACCGATAAAATGTGTCATTAATGAGCTGCGAGGAATTAGCAGTGAACCAGAAATTACAATGGTTTCCATTTGAGGCAGCAAGTATGTGGTTATAAGTTGCAGTGTAAACGGGAAACAATTCAGCAATGTCTACCTCATTTCCATTAGGTGCATGTTTACATTTCAAAATGGATGAGATGTACGCAGGACGTGCACGGATTCTCTGGTGGAAGTAAACAACTACAAAACAGTATCTAAACGATCTATAAATAGGACACAGCTTTCATATTTTACGGTATTTGATGAATTACAACTTTAACCTAAAAACTATGTGTTATTTGCATTTGTGTCAAGAATAGTTGCTTTTATGCAAATAAATTGCAAACATTTTTCCATGTTCTTTGGAACAGCATAGTGTTTTACTGGTACTTAGTACTAACTTCACAACTTTCATCAATTTAGCTGAAAATGTATCATAGATAAGTGAAATATAATATATTTTCAAACAATTAAAATAGAATCATACGTCACATGCCCCTTGGCATTTAAATTAAGAAATCGTAAGATTTCAAATGCTCTATATTATTCCACGACTGTAGTTGTATAGGTACAATCAAAGATTACATTTTGTGTAAAATTACAAAATGTTCTGGAAAAATTATTAAATACATAACAGCTAATTTTCTAAAAAGCTGTAATGTACTTAATTATTAAAACCCTAAACCTAAACTTGATATCAATAAAAGACTCTGTAGATATCCACCTTAACCTTCAAAGTACATATACTAAAACTGTGAAAGAAAGTGAATAATTATTTTAGTATGAAAACATGTTAAAGTTGCACAGACGTAAGAAAATGAAATTGCAAATCTTTTCACGCATTGTTTACTCACACCTATGCATGTCCATTTAAACGTTGCGTTCGGCATTTAAATGAACAGAAGGGCAAAACCTCAAATTGAAACCTGATTCTATGATGTTAGCGGGTTTTTACGTAAAAATTAATGGAAATTTTGCCGAAGTCAGTTTTGGGTACCCTTCAGGGTGTGGGTGCTGAAGTGCGTTGGAAAGTATAAAATCATCAAATCTGCCCTTTTCTATTTGCGATGAAACTTAATTCTGTGATTTTTCCTGCTTTAGAATCTAGTGAATATAACGTACAATTGCCTAGATTGGATTGTATGCCATTTTAAATTTGATTTGCATCCCTTTGTGTGAAAATCTTATTTAATGCGTAGCTTAGAAAACGTTGATGTGTACTTAAATTGTTCTCTCTGGTTTCCAACTTGAAGCACACTTTTTAAATCCAGAGGTATCATAAGGTGCAGTTATCGAGTAATCTGCGGAAAGGTTGTGCTACGTAAATTTCAAATCAGATTGTCTTGGAACTTCCTTTCCCTACAAATTTTTCAGCTACAGGACTGAACTTTCCATACTTATGTATGTTAAACTTGCCAAATACAAATATATATCTTAAGTATAATGCATTTTAAATAAATGAAGCTTTTGTCTTGAAGTTGCAAATTTAAAAAATTGAATGTTTTCGTCAGAGAGAAAAGGAAACGTTTAAAGTTTAAGTATTATCAATCCTGTTTCTTCAGTTTACTGGCATAGTAAACATCTCATCTTTATCCTTTAAGTAACGTATGAGAGAAAGAAATTTGCCATTTTTAGAAGTTAATATTTTTTTACACCCTAACTACTGTCTCTAGATATAACTTCAGGTATACTGATAATACGATATACCTACATGTTTACTTTCTCTACTACGTAAAGGAAGCATGTATTCCACCAAAACATTCGATGTCGAAATTTCACCGGAAATACACGTTCTTAGGTCCTCTGAATATATAATAATAATAATAATAATAATAATAATAATAATAATAATAATAATAATAATAATAATAATAATAATAATAATAATAATAATAATAATAAAAAACAACCTAACTCATAATCGATAAGTCGGTTGGTATTTAAATTTAATGTCTTTCAAGGATGCGACACGGAGATTTTGAAGAAAATTCCTCCACCCTAAACTACCCTTTACATGGAAAATTAATCGAAAATTTTGAGTTTCTTGAAAATGGCTCTTTGATTAAAATGCCATATGTTTGAGATATTTTTATGATAAATGAAATGTATATTTTGTATTTTATGGCTATAGCCCATGATGTCCTATTTACTCCGGATGACTTTTGCATAACTGGTAAACCGTAAGAGATAAACCAAATCTTACTGCACAAAAAATGTAGATGTTGCTAAAACACACAATTTATGTCCAAATAATTTTTTTGTACAGTGAACCATTTCGGGGATATTCCTTCTTATTTCTGTGAGTTTTGGAGAACTTATAATTCTGTCAAATGGAACACCGTTATTCATTTTTTAATGTTAACCGTGCAAAGTGAACGGAATTTGAAACTTTAAAAGATTTGACTATCTTTCAAAGACTACTATATTCCTATATTCCCTTGTGCCTACAAGGAAATAAACAATAAGATATCTGTAAATGTTTATCTCAACTAACCCGAAGAAGATTAGGAATAAGAGTTTGAAAGAATGATTAGTACAAGAGTAGAGAAAGTCATGTGAGTGCAACACATCAGATTTTTTAAACCAATTTATCATACATACCATAAAATATGTGGAAGTTTCCTTAGCTATATATGTGTGTGTGTGCGTGCGTGTGTGTGTCCAGACAACTCTTTGCGTTTCCCTTAATACATGCACAAATAACTGTTTGGGAAGTAATAAACCAAGTAATAACAGATCTGTTAGAACAGTTTTGTGCTTTGCACATGTACTGTATTTTAGAGCGGCTAAGTTAGTTGTACAAAACATTAATAGGAAATAGTTTTTTTTTTTTAATGTTTAGGTGAGTTTTTTTTTTAATTAATTAACATCCTCCAACGTAATGTCATATCGGGCGGTGAATGAATGAAACGGATGAAATGATGCTCAAATGAGCCCGAGGTCCATGGAACTTGGAGTTACCCGACATTCGTCTTCTCAGGATAAGGCCTTACCCGGAAACTTACCCTAAGCGAGATTCGAACTCGCGACCTCTTGAACGTGAGGCAGACACGCTAACCATCGTGCTACCGAGGCGGGCTTAATGTTTAGGGAATTTTGCTTATTGTGTACCTTTACTAGGTGTCTTCATTTCATTTGTACCGTAGATTTCAATGAAACGTTGCAGAATTACTACCATAACTTAAAAAATCCAGCTTAACACAATCAGTGTTATATCTACAGTATTATGAAAATTGATTTCACAATTAGCATTATTGTTTTTAAGTATTGCATAATATTCGCAAGCTAGATTTCATATGCACCCTTTAAAGAATTCTGCAAGTTTAGTTCTATTATATTAAAGAGTTTTGAAGTGCATATTAGCGCCCTTGCGCTGGGATAGCGAGTTTCAGGTTAAATCTACTAGTGTTGTCTACTGATTTGTATAAAAGCCGCAAAACATAAAGAAATTGTTGGTCCAATTAAACCTAGACTTTGACGGAGCGCAACAGATAAAGCTGGCATCTTAAGGTTCCGTCTTGCATAAAGGTTATTACTTTGCAAATAAAGTGATATATAAAACAGTATTTGTGGCAGCCTTTAGAATGGTTTTTAGTTCTTTGTATTTTGTTTGTAGACATAGCCCTCTTTAATTCTTTAGTCATCAGTTGGGGGGGGGGGGGGCTTTGACTTGAGAAACAGCTGGTGAATTGCTCGCTGGCTTTCCTTAAGGTTGGTTTTATTACAATGTTATTATTAAACATACTCGTATCCACTCCAACGTTCATACTTCTAGACCTTGCGGGGGATAAGGAATGATTCTGGTGAAAGAAACATTCCCTGCTCAGCCAGGAATGGAACCTGGGATCTCTATGTTGAAAATCCCGAGTGCTGGTTATTTGAAGGAGGAGTTTACTATATTGCTTTCAAACGTTATGTAAGTACTACCTGGCAAAGCTACCACGCTTATTACCTTGCTTGTCGAGAGTTGTGATCGCTTGTTATTTTGTTTACCAGAGCAGCGAAATACTAGTAACTTGTACAGTCCGTAATGCAACACAAATGGATGATCTCTCGCGCCTGCCGATATACGATACCTTGCTGTCCTGAAGATTGTTTGCATCTGAGCAGAGTGTACCTACACTGTCTCGCCGTGTTTCTCCTACAAACTCTCGTAAACAACTCGGTAGTTTCACATTCTTTCCGATACGCCTCATGGGTTTGTCACCCAATATATTAACTTGCGGATTCCTTATTCAAAATCTTATGCCGGACTTACTGATGGAAAAATAATTGATAATCGTTTACATTATCAATGATTTCCCGAGATAATGTAAATTCACATTTGCTTCCATGGGCATACCGAAGGGGGGGGGGGATGGCAAGGGGCTGGTCTCGCCGCTCCCCCCCCCCCCCCCCCCCCGCTTGGAAATGAATGTAATGTGCAGTCATTTGCTATTATGCTATTGTTTTAATTTTGATATAAAGAACCATTTTAATTTAGCACAAATGAATACGGTTATTCGCAACTAATACTATAACGCGTATCTTTTACAGTTTTTGACAACAGAATAATGAATTAATATTGTTGTTTGCGAACTTCCAACATGCGGCCCCCCCTTGAAAAAAAGTCTGCCGATGCCCATATGCGCTTCATTGAGTAGTTGTAGAGTAGTGGCTTTTCTTTCCCAATGTAAAATGAGGCGACTATTATAAAACTAAAATGAAACAAAGCATTGGTGATCCATAAAGTGTGATGTGCTGCAACAGCTGACTGTTCATTTGCACAATGAAACGCACCGGGTACATTCATACATCCTTACGAATGGCAGGGAATGATTCTAATTAGAGTAAAATCCCCCGGGATCTCTGGTTTGAAAAGTCAGAACGCTGACCACTCGATTACAGAGGTAGTCGTTTCAAACTCCATTGCTGAGAATCATTGGTTTCCCATTTGCCCAGTACGAGAGAAATGTATAGGTTTATTACTTCAGCATATCAGTACCCAGCGCTTTGTGCTGTCTCTATCAATCTATCGCTCCAGCACACCTTTTCCAAACAACAGAATCTTCTGTGCGTAATGCAGCTTCAATGTATCACTTAATAGGGTTTCCTAGAAATCCCTTTACGGTCTGTAGTTGCTGCCTGAAGTGATCATGTCATTAAAGTACCTTTCTAGATTTTGGAAATTGCTTTGTAAAGACCTGGTTGACTTCTTTGACATTTGGTTTGAAGATCGATTCTGGTTATTTGTACCATCTCGTTCTCTGGACCATTGCAGTGCTGTAGTTCTAGATATGGTTCGCTGATTCAACAAACGGATTCATGGCCTCTCAATGGGACCTCTGCCCCTTCCTCGGCCTTTTCCGTTTCCTTCAGTTCCTTGTAGGTCTGGCTTCCATTTCATTAAGAAGTTAAACTTTGTCATTGTTCGAAGGCATTCCTTACCAATTGTCTGATCTCTTTTGTTATGATTAGGAGCCTTTTTAAGTCTCCTGAAAATTGCTCAGAGCTCTATTATCATTACCGCCACCGCCACTGTTGTCATCATCATCATCATCATCATCATCATCATCATTATTATTATTATTATTATTATTATTATTATTATTATTATTATTATTATTATTATTATTATTATTATTATTATTATTATTATTGTTATTATTATTATTATTATTATTACTACTACCAACCATACTGGCGGCCTAATACCCAAATGTACTCTGCGCAGTACTTTTGGGGAATGTAAAAGTTTTAAAATAGGGTGAAGCTACTTTAATGAATTTGTATATTTTAAACTAATCACATCAAGAATATAATGCTGTATTAATTAGAAATAAGATATTCAAATGGTGAATGATCTTCGCTCGTAAGTTTCTTGGTCAACTTCTACTGAGGATATTATGTTCCAGTGCCTGAGCGTATAATTATGAGGCTCATTTTCCTCTAAATGACTTCGTAAATAAACATACCTTTCGTTATTACTCACAGGGAAATCCACGTGAACTTAATGAGCGACCCTTGCACATTCAGAGAAACTAACCATTTGGGTTGCTGCAATTATTGGGCCATAATTTCCTCAAACTTAATGCATCTCGCTATGCCACGCTTCTTTCAAAAGTTTGAGTGATCATTTGAGAAGCAGAAAGATTCGTATCATCAGGTCATTTTGGTTTCAGCAACAGCACATACCACAGGCACCTTATAACGGAAAAGCGGACTTTATTTGGGAATTTTGTCATATCGAGTCTCTCACATTTCCCCACCACTTCTTCGGTTCGCTGAGGGGCGAGAAGTGAGCTAAATGAAGAATAGCAGAGTGAAGTTCTTAGCAAATTTCGTCCATCTCTCATATATATGGTGGGTGCGTGCGCGCATGGTGCCAGTTTTTACGCCGAAATATGTAACACATTTCCTGATTGAAGGATGAACACAGCGTTGGTCAAGCAGATTAAACATTTTGAAAAATAAATTCGACACTTTTTACTTTCTCTACCGTGTAGGTAGGGGAAGTATTGTATTCCATACCAAATTTCGATGTTGAGATTTCACCGGCACTATGTTTTGAGTCTCCCGGTATTCCAAAAAAGAAAAAACCTTTTTAGAAAAAGGTCCGTGTCCGTGTGTGTGTGTGTGTGTGTGTGTGTGTGTGTGTGTGTGTGTGTGTGTGTGTGTGTGTGTGTGTGTGTGCGTGCGTGCGTGCGTGCGTGTGTTTGAACAGCGCAACTCAAGAACGAAAAGCCGGTCAAAGAACAAACTTTCTACAGGGATGTGCAAGGAAGATTTCCACGAAAATTTCTCCACCCTAAACTGCCCTTTACATGGAAAATTGTTCGAAAATTTTGATTTTCTCAAAAATGGCTAACGATTTTGATTAAAATGTCATAAGTTTAAGATATTTTATGGCAAATGAAATGTGTTCTAAGTTTTCTGTCTATAGCCCATGTAGTCCTGTCTACTGTTAATTACTTTTGCATAACTGCTAAACTAGTAAACGACCAAATCATCTTCTGCTTGCGCTCCCTGCATGGACGGTTTACACCCCCCCCCCCCCGCCCCCAGGGCCAGACGCATGTTGCGAAGAAGGCGAACCCATTGGTCAGACAGAATAAAGACCTGGAAGCGGCTGGTCAGCGCAGCACCAGATATGAGAGTGAGGAAGACAATGATGTGAAATGCTGGCGAAATGGGAAAGATGATGATGGAGCAGTTTGTGGAATGAGTGGCCAGGGAACCTGTAAACAAAATATCACATGCGAGTCCCTGGATCGAACCCGAACCGCTTCGGTGATAGGCCAACGGTCTAACCGCTGGCCCACAGCGCCGCCGACCAAACCTTACTATACCTACAAAAAACTTAATATCGTTAAAACATAAGAGTTATGTCTAAACGCTTTTTTTTTTTTTTTGAGTGAACCGTTTCTGAGATATTTCTTGTTATTTTTGTGAGTTTTGCAACACCTAATCTTTTCTCAACTGGAAGGTCGATATTTACTTTTTTATATTTTGGCCGTGTAAAGAGAACGGAATTTTAAAGCCTTCATATAGCGACCGGCTCTAAAAAATTGGCTATTGCTTAAAGCCTACTGTGTTCCCGTGTTCCCACATTCCCCTTGCACCTACAAGAAAATTAGGAATAAGCGACTTTGTGCAAATGTTTATCTCGACTAACATGAAGATAAAAGAATAAGGGTTTGTAAGAATAGTTAGTACAGTAGTAGAGAAACAAAGTAGTGTGAGTGCAGTACATCAGATAGCGTCACTATGACTTTGAGTTTCCCATGTCTTTTCTTCACACACATATGGAACCCGTCTTATATGCTTTAGTTTAGCCGTTTATTCCGTTAGAACGGACCTTTCTGGGGAAATTCAGCCTGTGTCTTATACATTGCCTCCTCTCTCTCTTTCGTCGCGTCTATTTACCTACTCCCTGTGGTGTAAAGGCTCATTACTAATTACCTCGTTGGCGCCATAACTTTTCCCCAAATTATTCCATGAAATGTTCAGTTTTTATGATACATATACGAATACATTCCTTTACGTTAGTATAATTCCCTCTATTTACATTGCCCTTAACACTTTGGCTCTCCATTTTCCTATTCTTTATATTGCATTATAATATTTAATATCTGATTTTCTTACCTAGTTAAATGTAATTATTGCTTAGTTATTGCCATCTGTGCTGAATTGATTATGGGTTAAGCATCACACTTGTAAAGACAGTTAAAATCTTTATAGACGATCGCTAATGCTGTTTTACGTTCAATGTCATATATTATTGATCATGGCCTCATATAACAAGTAGAACATTGCGCCATAAAACATAGTACGGATGATTTCTTCCAGTTTCACGACAGGTCCAATATTCGCCAAACTAAAGTAATTTCTTTGATCGAGGAAGGAGAATTTGGCACAATCCATGTAGGGAAGCTGCAGAACGGAGTAAAGGGGTTTAACACAACTATCAAGAGAGGGGATACATGGCGCACAAGCCTGGTGGCCGAAGATCGAAGCACGAGAATACGAGACAGCCCAAGCTCAATGCTTCTAGCTATCACCCGATACTTTGTCCCTTAACCCTTGGAATTTTACCACGAATGCGCATTATTTCGAGAATACCTACGAATCAACCATATTATCTTTTGCATTAATTACAGCAATGGAGCCTAAAAATGCGATTTCCACTGCTGTTGTGCACTCGCAATAAAATCGATTACTTTTTATTGACGGAGAATGCAGCTCAAAATGATACAAAATGTGTACATGGAATCCTAATTATTTCAAGTTTTACTTTCTTTACGTCGATTAAGTAGAAGTATTGTATTCGACCCAAAATTTCGATGTCGAGATTTCACCGGAAATATATGTTTTAGGGCTCCCTGAATAAACAAAAAAGTTTTAGAAAAATATCATTTCGCGCGCGCTCGCTTGTGTGTGTGAACACCGTAACTCAAAAACAAAAAATCGGTTAAAAACCAAAGTTGGTATTTAAGTTTAATATCTCTGAAGGATGCGACACGAAGATTTTGAAGTAAGTTCCTCCACACTATTTTACTTGGAAAGTTGTTCCAAAAATTTTGATTTTCTGAAAAATGGCTCTTTAACGATTTTGATTAAAATGCCATATGTTTAAGATATTTTTATGGCAAGTGAAACGTGTATTTTGAATTTTCTGGCTATAGCCCATGTAGTCCTGTTCACTCTTGGTGACTTGCATAATGAGATAGGGGATAGACCAAATCTAAGTATACAAAAAATGTAGATATCGTTAAAATACAGAAGTTATGTCTGTATTTTTTTTTTTTTTTTTTTTTGGAGTGCGCTATTTTGGAGATATTCTTTGTTATTTGTGTGAGTTTTGCAGTACTTAAACTTTTCCCAAATGGAAAGTGGTTATTCACTGTTATCTCTTGTTCGTGCAAAGAGAAGGGAATTTCAAAGCTTTAAAAGATTTGACTATCGCTCAAAGCCTATTGTATTCCCATATTCCCCTTGTACCTACAAGAAAATTAGCAATGTGGTAATTTCTGGAAATGTTTATGTCGACTAACATGAAGATGATAGAGGAATAAGGGTTTGTAAGAATGGTTAGTACAAGAGTAGAGAAAGTTGTGTAAGTGAAACACACAAGATTTTTGTTAATATTAAATGTTCAAATGGCAGAGCTATGTTCTTTT